>CM077628.1:16518400-16862702 GCA_039566895.2 Turritopsis rubra | reverse complement strand
TAACCCTAACCCTAACCCTAACCCTAACCCTAACCCTAACCCTAACCCTAACCCTAACCATAACCCTAACCCTAACCCTAACCCTAACCCTAACCCTAACCCTAACCCTAACCCTAACCCTAACCCTAACCCTAACCCTAACCCTAACCCTAACCCTAACCCTAACCCTAACCCTAACCCTAACCTAACCTAACCCTAACCTAACCCTAACCCTAACCCTAACCCTAACCCTAACCCAACCCTAACCCTAACCCTAACCCTAACCCTAACCCTAACCCTAACCCTAACCCTAACCCTAACCCTAACCCTAACCCTAACCCTAACCCTAACCCTAACCCTAAACCCTAACCCTAACCCTAACCCTAACCCTAACCCTAACCCTAACCCTAACCCTAACCCTAAACCCTAACCCTAACCCTAACCCTAACCCTAACCCTAACCCTAATTGATGGAATAGAAGAAAGGAACACTTTCGATGATATTTTCTAAACCACAAGCCAGCCCGTCCGCAATCTCAAATGTCCGTCTTGAAACGAACGTGCGCAGGGAATTGGAATTTTCAAAATTTCTTCCGTAAAGGTCGATAAGGAATTGCGAAAAACAGTCTTTATATAATTTATAGAACACGCGTAGTGGACAAGCAAGAACAGATTTTTACAGTGTCTGGATGATTGGAATCAAGAAGTTAATAATCGCCCTGGTGAGTTCAAACAAAGTGATAGAGGAAAAATATTTATGTTTTGGCGAACCTACTCTGGAAGTTGTGAAGTTTTTGCTAAGTGAAATCATCGCATACACTTTCTGAGCGGTTTAATCAGGATTTCCTTGAAAACTACAAATTCAAAGGTATCTTTCACGTGCATCTGGAAATACGAGAGGAAAGTATGACAAGAAAAGACCATGGCAAGAACTGACGGATACAAAACTCAGGAGAAAAATATAACTTTAACTGGATATGTATATATGTGTTGTACCATCTAAAACAGGTCTAATAACCTCATGGTGTACTGATAAGTGACAAAGTGCTAGGTATATATATGTAATATTAACTTTCTCAAAATTTTAATACATTATATACAGTTTGTAAACAGTTAACTACCTGAAATTGATAAAATTTCAATGAGAGAGATTACTTAAATTCCTTTTCTTTGCAGATTTACAGAAATGGTGTCATAGAATTAGAAAAAATAACCCCATGACCCAGAAAAAATTAATATAAAGCTGAAATTTGGCGCAGAGGTAGGGGATAGAGTTGGGATTCACAGAAAAAATGCCCCATCGAATGAATGATCCATAATGGCTGGTTTGGCTGAAGGTCAAACATTTGATTTCGCAAAATCATGTCATATAATATATCGTTGGAAAGGAATGCTGACTAACATTTTAAATGGAAACAAGCTCTAAAAACGGTCAGAAAAGAAAAAATTTGCTGTTTTATGAATGGTTTCATTGCAATTTTAGAATCAAGGTTTAGAAAATATCATCGAAAGTGTTCCTTTCTTCTATTCCATCAAATTAGTCGAATTCGTCTATGTCACCATCACTAACGTCATCATCTTTCACATGCTACAAATAGAGTATAAAAACTTAGGATCTGTCGTGTGTTTTTTTTTCTACGCTATGGAATAAAAACACACTATTACAGGTTACAGTGCAAAAGTGAAGAAAACCATAAATAAAAAGATGCGAAAAGTCGGGAGAATTAAAATCTTGAATTTTGAGTGTATGTTTCCATGTTTTTCTAAGGTGTCGCTTAGGATAACTTCATACTTCCGCTCTGAAGAACTAACAGATACTATCCCCATTCTGTGGAATGTGCCTTTCCCAGTCATGTACGAATATTGTGATCAACATTATCCGCAACGTGTTGAGTAAAACATGGCGCTTGATCTGCTGTTGTATCACTTGCACTAGCAGCTGACTGTTTGAACAGCTTAACTTCGTCTGAGGAAATTGAAAACCCGAATTTTACTAGATGGTCTACAAACCATTTCATGCGAAAAGATTTTTCAACATCTACCCAATCCCAAACGGTATTGATCTTGGTCTTGATGCTTTGGCAATAAATTTAGCAAAACTTTTTTGCTTCAGTCTTGAAGAGAAGAGGCGACCAAGAAATATCTGTAAAGTTTCTGGAACCTATTTTGCTTCGTAATCCATGTCGCCTATCTGGTCTACTGATGGACATTCAGACTTGTCAACTGGAATTTCTCTGATATCGCACTTGACTAATGTGGCAGCAGCATCTATGATATCAATTGAAGTTTGACTTTTTTTCTTCTTAAAATCTCCTAATATCCATACTACCATATTTTTGAAACAAAGAACGTCCAGGGCGCTCAGCAAAGTAAATATGATCGCCTTAATTCTGAATAAGCTTGTCTTTAAGATACATCTTTGAGTAGCATTCACTACTGTCACTAAGTTCTTCCATCTTGCTTTGGACTTCCGATAACGTATATAATTCACTGTCGCCTTCTTCTTCTATCCACCGGCAAATCCTTTGGAAATTCTCTGTCCTAGTAGTATCTATAAGACGTCCAGGCTTGTTGATGTTACTTGCTTGAAGTCGGAAGCGGTTTATGCAGGAAATATGGTAGACATTACAGGGATTCAGACAATGGCGAACAAAATTTCCCCATGCATCCCCTCTACTTTCACAACGATTAATAAGAGTTTCAATCAACGGTAGTGTTTCCACTCTTGCAACGGTTGAATACTTTCTCATTGCTTTTTTTGTACAAAGAAAGCACTCCATTTTCCAGTCTAAAGTACTGTCTATAGACGATCGAAGTCTCTTTCTTAGCATTTTAAAGCTCTTTGCTTTTCGAGTATCAACAAATTTCCACCTGCAACTATGATGAACAAGAACTTCAGTTGTCAAATCTTTCTGCAACATCTCCTTGAAGTACCTAAAGATTAGGGCTCAAACCAGTTATTAATTAACTAAAGTTTTCAATAAAAGTATAAAGGTAAAGTATAAAAGTACACTTGACCCACAAAATCATTAATATTCAAACTTTCCTTGATAAATTCAATCATATTAACATTTACTGCATAACAAAAACATAAGCAGGGAACGTATTTTCATGCAATTGTGACACTTAATAAAGTTCTTAACAACTCATACCAAAAAAACAGAGAGATGAATGGCTGTGTAATGGAACTTTATGACTACAGATAAAAACTCCAGATAAAAATTACCATACAGTTATTACAATTAAAAGTACCTGCATAACTCATGTAATTGACGTTCATTGCTTATTTGTACCAACGTTTTCAATCCCTTTTCACCCACTTGCACTGCTGGTTCATCACTAAAACCTTCTTCACATAGTACACAGACTTCCATGTTTCATATCAGATTAAATCTCAAATCTACAGCCCGTGTTCTTTTAGATTAAAAAAGTTAACATCAACATCCGACAACCAATCTGAATGAATGAATCTAATTATGCCATTGCATTGCTGTCAATTTGAGTATTTGAATATTTATTGAAAACGATGCTATTGCATTGTATGTGAAGAGGGACATCAATTCAAATTTTATGCTTTTTACAAAGGATGCGCTTGAAATAAACCAGCATCCTATTTACAGAAAGGGCTAAAACAATATTTTACAGGAGCCTTAAAATAGCCAAAACCTCTTCAAATTTAATTATTGATGTCCAACACATGTTATAATGTTACTCAGCTTGAAAATTCCTTTCCAACGATATGTTATATTATGTGATTTGGAGAAATCGAAATTTTGATCTTCAGCCAAATCCGGCATTATGGATTATGCCCAAATATGGAAATTGCCGCTTCCCATTCGATGGGGCTATTTTTTCTATGAATCCCAACACTAACCCCTATCTCTGTGTCAAGTTTCAGCTTTATATTAATTTTTTTCGGCTAGCTTCACAATTCTATCCTACCAAAAGACTTAAAAACTGTATAATCACCTACATACACACTGTTTCTGTAATATACCATAATATCATTATATACCATTATATAAATACTACTATTCAGATGCACTGGCTTTCTTTTTATTTCTTTCCTCGGTGATTTTGCTTTACCAATTTTTATGTTCAGTTTATGTCTTTCAACAATATCCTTGGCAAATAAAAATGATCGAATTTTGCAATAACCTTCTAAAATTGACAGAAGCATATTATCAATTATTTCCTCTGAAGGCTTTATGACAGATTTTAAAGCAATGGCTTCAAAAAGTTTTTTAACATAAGAAAATGTTGATAATTTATGAGCAATGCCACTGACATCAATTTCTCGAACATTTTCCTTTTGAATCTCTAACGATAATTTTTTCTGCAATAATAAAGATCTTTTGCATATCTTCAGAGACAAATCATATCCTCCTCGATTTAGAGCTGAAACTAATTTTATATTTTTCATTTCTGTCTCATTGGCTTTGCCAGCTAATGTTATCGACATGGCTTGTTGTCTCTGCTCATTGCTGTAACTTTAGTTTATAAATGTTTCGCATAACATTCCTAGACAAATACTGCAATCCATGAAGCTTTTTTTCAGAAATATTTCTGGTAACAATCTCTAGTTTCCTCTAGTGTCTTCAGATGTTTCCAGCATTTGCCACACGATCAAAAAGCTTCATAACATACATATATATATGAATTCGATTCAGATAGTTCTGGAAAATATTGTTTTGCATTTAATAATATACTCCCATAATATGCTGTGTAAAACTTTTTTAATTTTACAAGGAGGGAAATCTGAATATAGTTTATGAACGTTTAGAAATTTCATAATATCCTCCCCTTTTCCAATATTTTAAAATACTGCTTAAAGTTCTGCAAGCATTCACAAGCATACCATCCTTTCTCCAGAATCTTGGTAATTGTCTTCTTAACCAAAACAAATAAGTCTTCTATTCCTATGCGCTCCGAACTTCCCACAAATTCAACTTTGGAGTGTTTCTTTGTAATATGTAGTTTGAGATCTCCTCTGCTTTTAAAAATTTTATCACAATTTTCACATTGGAAGGTTCCATGATCAAGCTTGAAAGAAAAAGACATTATCATAAATTATATTCTACTGATTACTATGCTAATATAAACATGTAGTGTGTGTGTGTGTGTGTGTGTGTGCGTGTGTGTGTGTGTGTGCGTGTGTGTGTGGTGTAGTGGTATACTAGCTACCCTACCTTCTCGCCAAAATATGTAATGTGCTTTGTTCATTACATTGCCAATAATAATAAAAAAATACTTTCATTTCTACCAACACTATTAAAAGAAGAACCATCTTCTTCAATATCTCTCAAAAGTTCTCCATAGTTGTCGTCAACATCGAAATCTATTAAAGGATTCGAGATGTTTTCGTGTGTATTACTACTACTTTCAGCCACATTTATTTTTCTGTGCACCGTCAGAAATTTTTTTATCATTTTCAACATATCGATTTAAACAAGGAGGAGAGTGATGTATGCCAACTCTCCTAACCATCTAAATTATTTTAACTATGGTTAGACACACTCTTAAGAAAAATACTTGCGTACGTTTGTTATGTCTTGATGGGCTGAGGTCATAGGTCTTGAAGTATTGGATACAATTTATTAATGTTTATTCTGAACTCAATCTATTGTTAAAGTGTTAATAATAGTACAATGTAACAACACTGTGGCCAAGTAAAAACTGAAGATTATATATGATACTTCTCACGTGACGAAGATAGCTATGCAAAATTGAGCAAATTACTTGGAAATAATTTTTTGGGAATATCTCATACATAAAATCTGGCCCAGTTCAGATAAGGCGGGCAAGTTCAATAAATTCGGACAAGTGATAGGTTTAGACGTCTGATGATACAGGCCAGTTCTGGCAGCAGATAAGAGGTAATACCAGAGATGATGCCACCAACAAAGGATCTAACAATAAAAAGAGAATTGTATATAATTAAAATCATTTTTTGAATTTATACTGTTATACGATCTCAGGTCCACTAGTGATGAATTTCAACATTTTCATAAGTATTTTTAGAAATTTTAATGGGAAGAATTAATGAGATTTTTTTTCAATTTAAACTGAAAAATATTTTTAAAAAATGACTAAAAAAATGCAATATTTGGTCTTTAATCTCCCAAAAGTTAATGGACAAAAATTCACAAATTTTACATCAAAAGGAAGCGTCGTAGAAACGTTCGGATTAGTTGCAATTCACTCCTCGAACGATTATCTTGCCCAACAAATATGAGTCATAATAAATCATTCTTTGGAACCATTACAGGCTTATTAAACAGGTCGATTTTTCCAGCAGTACAACTAAGCCAAAAAGTCTCGAAAGTGCATAACCATTAGCTGATTTTCAAAACACCTTTGCGAAACTTGCGAAAGTTTATATTCACAAAGAAACTTTGGATTAACATCCTTATTTTAGAGGTTTTGTGTCTGTTTTGATATGTGATGTCTTAAAACTAAAGAAAGTGTTGGGTACAAGGTGGTTAAGTTCTATAAATTTATTCATGAAAGCTATTTTCCTGAAAGTTCGATACCGAAAGTTTCTGATCCATTGATTTCATGAATTGAGATAAACACATTTTCCCCAGGAATTTAATTTTGTGAATTTCGCAAATAATTAGTCTCCATAACTTGCATACGTTGAAAGACTGAGGATAAAAGTATTCCTTCAAATGAATTCAGTAAAATCTGAATTTTCACAAGAATTTAATTTAGAGAATACGTGAAATCCATTTTTTCCAGTGGAATTTTCTTACCACTTTATTTGGTATATACAGTACTGCCCGAAAGAAATTTACGCGGCTGCGAAGGAATGAATTTTTACATGGAAAGTTTTATCTGTTACGTGAAGTCATTGTTTTCAACACAATTTTTTTGAAATCTTTTGTTTGATAAACAAAATAAGGTCGCGAAAGCTAGTAAAGTTTCTTTCGGGCTGTATAGTATCGATCATTGGACTATTTTTATCAAAATAAAATGAAAATTGGCTATGACAAAGTTCAATAGAAACTCCATTGCAGTGCCATATTATTGACAATCATCAACAACAAACTTTCGACAACTACTAAAACAGCATTTGTGGTAGTAGTGAAAAGTGGGACGGTGGTAACAAAAGAAAAACTGGATTTCTTTTTTTTTTTTTTTTTTCATTTCAAACAGATTCCTGTCATATTGTCACTCTTAATTCCAATAATGAATTGACCACACAAGACAAAGTTTTTTTACCATCCAAGTGATTTCGTTGTTCTTTAAAACAAGTCTTAAGTTACACAAGAAACTGCCGGACACCAAGACACCAAACAATTTTTAAAAGTACAGAAGCTGCGACGCACCACAACAGGGCGGGACAGGGGTCTGTCTAACTGTATCTGAAGTGAATTTATTTATAAAGAGAACAACATGTCATAAAACTGTAGCTACATAAGTACCTGTTTTTAGAACCCAGGAAACAGGGAACTTGTGAATTTTTAAGTGTTACATAATAACAGGTCACAAAGGGAAGGCGGAGGGACAGAAAAGAGGAGGGAATAAATCGAAAGTGGGATCTATGTCATTATAAAAATCAGTAAGAATTTTGTTACCTTGAGTGCTTGAGATTAAGTGGCTGGTAATATTTCAGTATTATGAAATAATAGTGCAGTACAAGCTTGAAAACTTTAGCGGGATGCTTTTACTGTGTCGTTCTTCTGGGGAACACAAATTAGGATTGAACGTTTTTCTGTATTTTAGGACACACTTACAATAATTAAATTACTTTGAATAACTTGCAGTGTGTCATTCATACATTAATCACGGTTTGTGGACAGCCTCTATTCCAATGTTTTGCGGAATCAGCCTACAACTGTGGACACAAAATCTTGGAATTATGTACGGACGTACGGACGTACGGAGGGACGGAGGGACGGAGGGACGGAGGGACGGAAGGACGTACAAACGCTAATGAAATAAAGACTGATAAAGGATTTCTTTTACTATTTAACTTCCATGAACCAAAGCCAGCAACGCTTAAAAATAGTTGTTGATTTTATCAAATCTACCCCTAATTTTAAATTTCTTTGATGTTGAGATGCTGCACGTTAGAGTGGAGGGTTCACAACACACTTATAAAGGTTTATGAAGAAATTGTTTGTAAGATAATTACAATATAATCCAGTTTAACTCAGATTTAATAATAAGCAAACTCCAAGAAAAACGCATTTGTTCTCATAACAAATATGTGTCATCACTTCGTGAAAAGAAACCCCCAAAATTAATTATTTACAATGGTTACAGAATTTTTCCCGATTCGGATTATATCACGCCACTATCATCAGCACGAACGATGACGCGTTATTATGCAAACGTCTTATTTTGCCAAGTTTTTACTGGTTCTTCTAAGACGAGAGCAAACGACTTAAACACATGTCATTATCGCCGGTATTTTGCTCGTTCCATTAAGACGAGATAAAGACGACTTAAGCACGTCTTGTTTCGCCCAGTTTTTATTCGTTCCATGAAGACCAGAAAAAGACGATTTAAACACGTCTTTAACTGGTCGACAGACGTCCGAACCAGTTTAAGACGAGAAAAGTCATCTTAAAGAAGTCTTTGTGTTTACTGGGTTAACCCGCTGTTTATGAACGAAACATTTCTATCGATTGTTTCAGATAAAATCTTTTGAAGATTATTCCATGCTTTATCCTGGTCATGGGTGTTAAGCCCACTATCCCAATTTGTGTTTGAAAGTTCTAGGCATGATTTATTTTTGTCGTAGTTTTTATAGTTCCTGCACCTTATTGTACTTGCGTCGTATTTGAAATTGTTTAGTTTTCTAACACATTTGATGATATTATGGTCACTTAACGAGGAGATAATGGAATCGCTATTTATTATACTATCCGGGTGATTTGCTAGTGTCACATCAATAAACGTTGATGAGTTTTCTGTGATCTTTGTTTCTTCTTTGATGGTTTCTTTAAAACCACGGAGTTTGAAAAGGTCTTTAACTGATACATTGTTCTTCTTGTCAAGATCATTGCAGTTGAGTTCGCCTATTATATTGATATTGGTCATCCAACATCTCCTCAAAATTTTTGTGCAAGTGTTGTGATGCGTTTGGGGGTGGTATATGATAGTTATTATAAAATTTATTCACAGTAGAAGAAAAACCATAAAATACTCAAAAACAAATACAAGATATTGTAAGTATAAAATTATTGACAATATTCATAACAGTTGGAGAAAGAGAATGACCGTTATCAAAAGCACGGTTAGACACAAGGTGACACAAGGTGACACAAGGTGACACAAGGTGACACAAGGCTATATCGTGGAAAACTGTAAAGAAAAACAAACACTGAACAAATTTGACTCAGAATTAAGCGTTGCAAAAAAAATGTTATTTCACCCCTTATTAACTGCAAAATCTGTTACTAATTCAAAATCATCGAAGTTTCGCTTGAAACTACGGCTGCCTCTGACACATATCCATACCGACTTGAGAATAAGAAACAAAAATTGGATCTACTGGCGAAAAGTATCTTTTCGCATCGGTTTGGCAGCCAATCTTCCCAGCAACGTGTTAAAATGGAACATTGAACATTCCTTACCCATAGCCCCGATTACAGAATAAACCAATGGGGTAAAGGTGCCGTGTTCAATGTCCTAGTATGCTACAATGTGTAGCAGCTTACGCGATTGGTCGGCCCATTAAGTAACACGCTCTCATCTACTTTGGCTGGATTGGGATGTTTTTCTCGGAGACAGGCCAAGACCTCGTCGTTTATCCAATATTGTATAGGAATTTCAGAGCTCCATTGACTTTCCCTTGCTTCATCAATTTTGCAAACGTTTTAGCTGGGTCACCGGAATTTGCTCTCTTTGAAAGGTCTGTAATTTGACTATGTTTCCACAGTGAAAGTCTTTCCTCTAACTTCCTGAGGTGTTCATTGGCTTTACTATTTCGAAACGTATTCTGTTTTACGGTTAAAGTGTTCTAACCAATATATGAGCTCTTTAATAAACTGCTGTTGGCAATTTAAACAAGTTTTTTCTCCATTGTATTATTTCCTCGTACGAACTTGTGATGATATTATAGAATTCGATGCCGCTAAGACCGTTTAACGCCGTGGTTATGTTGAAATTCCCTGGCTCATATGGTAAGTTCGGAGTAAGATTATAATCTAGTTCGATATGTACAGGTATCTCATATTTGAGCTCAAGTATAACCTCTGCATAAAGGGTGGTTTCTTCATCATTAAAGTTGTTCACCATTGTTGCATCGTTAGTAGTAGTGTAAACGTGTCTTATATATTGTTTTTCTTTGCGTATGCAAGCAGCACGATGAATTTTTGTATTCCATTGGGACTGTCAAACGATCCTTTATACAATTTGCAAGAGTGGATCATGACGAAGTTAAGTAAATGCAAAGTTGTTTTGTAAGATTTTATAAAAACGTATCACATTATTTCTCGCAAAATTCACCATTTAAAGTAGTTTCCAACACATGAAACACGGTTAAAATAACTTCTGACAGTTAACCTTGCAATATGTTACGATTTCTACTCTTAGGTAAACTTTGCTGGAAACTACATAAAAAATTCGATACTTATTATCAGAGCGTTTAAAATACGTGCGCTCTCTAACACTCAATTTATATGTTACTACAAGTAATCCAGTTGCTTTAGTTCAATATTACGCATTTATTCATTCCTTAATTCATAATGAAACACCTTCAAATAGACTTGTCTTCGGAGGATATTCGTAAGCTGGGAGAAATTTAGATCTCAACTAGCAAGGAGAGATTACATCTTGAATAAAAAACAAAACTTACAACATGTGATATATATATACAGAGACATAAGGTTATATACTGGAGTAACACTGCCCGTTACGATAGCATTCTTAAAGAAAGCATTTATTGATTGGGAGATAATATAGACGGAGCAGACCCGTAAGTAGATATGAATTATATTCTTTAGCTGATTTCTGTTACGACGAAAAGAGAATGTTGCAATTCAATTGAATATGTACTGTCAACTCCCGAAATCTAAACTCTCAAGAGACCTGGTAAGATGTTCAAAATAGAGGGAGTTCGAGATATTGAGAGGTTTTCTTTAACAACGAAACGCTCAAAGGACCAAGATTTTGTTGGAGATAACAGATGTTTGAGATAGTGAGAGTTGACTGTAGTCCTGCTCCTTCGCATTCACTTTCTCTTGATCCACGACGAAGCAAGAAAATAATTTATTTTTCCTTCTTCCAAAATAAGATCACAAGACATGCATATAACTGTCATTAACCCCATAAACGAAAGGTGTAAAAAATTCAGTTTGGAGGTTGTTCCACGTTGTGACGATCTTCGCAGTCCAGCATAAAATGCTCATCTACTGCAATATATAACAACTATGCGAATAGATTCCGTGCAACAAGGGGCATCGGTTGATTTCATCAAGTAACAAATACCTTATTTGGAATCACTAAAACAAGAAATGAAAATCATTTAGAAACTTAAAAGCCTTATGGCATAATGATTGGAACAGAATGTGCATTAAAACACTATTATAGAAATTGAAGTATATACAGAGTATATCACAGAATAAAACAATTTGTTATATAAAATACGGAATAAAACACCATGACACACTTCACCACATATAAAAAAACATTTATTTAAATACTTAATTGTTCCCTGACTTTTGTTATTCTGATATTTCCCCCGATAAGGTACCACACATACCATTCAACTTGACTGAGATGAAGATTCGAATTCATCTGCGACAACTGTGTTTCATATAAACTTTTGGTCGAATTTGGCTCATTGTTGTGGTGACATTGACCCTTTAGAGCGTGCAAGGCTCTGCGGACTTCAGCGTTTTTGAATGTATGAAAAACGAAGATGAAGAAACCTTGAAGAGAATTGAACAGAGCAAATAACCATTGAAAGATATTACGCAAATCACCGACAGCCAGTAAGCCAAAAATCCAAGTTAATCCAAGTAACAATGAGCACGCAAATGTCACTCTAATTCTTCTGATATAGAATTCTTTCGATTGAAATTTGGACTTGAGTGTGAGATGTTCTTGAATAGTTTTTATTATTGGGAAAAATATAATCCAATTAAATGCGGCGATAATGGATATGGGTGTCAGTATTGTGTAATAGAATAAACGACCTTTGATAACACAACTAAAAGAAAATATAAAATTTGACGTGAGTGTGCTAAAACGATACTATCATAAAACGTTTTAGTTGAAAGTCTCCTCTTTTTTGATTAAAAGAACATGCATGACGTAGCCATAACCTCTTTTAACCCATACCGAGATAACAACGTTTTCATGGTAAACTGCTGTGATGGTCATATTAATTTAATCTACAGCTACGCTAATTTCGTATATGGGATACTTCTTTTCTTTCTCTGAACAAAGAAATATGCTGTTTCTAGTCAAATTCATTAAAAAAAGAAAACCTGAGAGAAAAAGTAAAGCGTCCATCTTTTTAATCTCCTGAGTCTGTTAGCCCAATGCATTCAGATATGGCACCATGAAAAGCGTTTAATATCTTCCAAACCGTTAATGATATTGACTTCAGATCTCATGACTTTTCCTAAAACTTAGTAGGGATTAGAATTTTACCAACAAAAAATATTTTCTTTAGAAGTTTTGCTAACGTCAGCATTTTTTGGCGCACTACTTGGAAATTTGTTGCATTCTGTACTAATTGTAACCCTTGCATAATAACTCTTCAGGATAGTAATTATATACATGACAAGCACTGTATTCTTCCGTAACTATAGTCAACTCCCAAAATCTCGAACTCTTAAGAGACCTGGTAAGATGTTCAAAATAGAAGGAGTTTGAGATATTTATAATATGTCTAATCTTTGGAATATTTCAAAACCTTTTTCTTATTGAAGCATTATACTATTAGATAGGTTGTTTTAACATATTATTTATTGGTTATGTAAGCATTCTTAGGTAGGGTAATTATGTAAGCATTCTTAGGTAGGGTAGGTCGAGCACCCAACACCCCTCTGGTACTGGCAGCAGGGTACCAGCAGTTCCAGTTGGCGGAGGAGTCTCCAGGGACCAACGGCTTCTGGAGCACGTGGTCGAGCAAAGGATCCTTCGGGACATTGGCTGAGCACACCCGGCACGTGGTGTCACTGCGAACTCGGAGAGGAGATAGGCACCACCGAGTACTTCTTGCCTATTGAAACACCCATGGAATGACAATTAACTTCAACCTATGGCGGAAGATCGGGAAGGTTGGAGAAGGGCTGTCATGAACTGGGTGCACCCACGGCCGCCTCGGCTACGGAGATGATGATGATGATGATGAAGCATTCTTTCGTTCTTCCGTTCATTTGAGAAACGTTCAAATTTGATAAAAGTTTCATTGTTCAGTAGTGACGTGAGCATATTTCCCATTGCCCTAACACTCTTAATATGGAACTTACAAATATAAAACATACGAAAACTAAGTTCATAACATAAAAATCTGTACAATTTTTGGCATGGCCAGTTAGAATTGTGATGACGTCAACAAAATTCACGACTAACAAATAGTAATCACTGTAAGGGATGGAAATCAGTTGCACTACATTCCTACCATGTTTAACTTTCCTAGCATGAATGGAATAGATTTGCTCTTTTCTTCCTCTTATAGTTGTTGGTACTGGTTGTTACAGTAGATTTGCGATGCAACTTTTGCAAAGTCACCTGCTTGATTTTCAGTTAATAAAAATTATCTTATGTTATTTTCGGCGTGAAAGATTGTATTCACTGTATAATCAATCCAATCCAATCACTCAATCATGTCCAGCGGCGGATCTAGAGTATGTCTAAAATTGTGGAGGAGCGCATAAACCTTTCAGTTTGTATCACCAATGGGATTACTTGCACGTTTTTCTTTTATTGTTTAATAGCTAACATCATTCTCCACAAATTTCGACATCCTCTAGACCGCCTCTGATGTCTACTATATGCCTTGTCCGAGATAGAAAGGTTTCCGTTGCTCAATATTGAGAACACTAGTTCAAATATTTCAAAGATACGTACAACTTTGTATGATCGTCAATGTCCACTATTGAATACAAACTTGTTACAGAAGAGATAACAGCTGGAATACCTGAAACATGATGATAACAAAAAATTAAAAACACATATGATTTATTACAAATGTTTCAGAAACATTTATGGAAATCTTTCATATTGAGACAGTAAATAATTTTCCGAAATTTTGGGCAGTGAGAACCATGAAAAGGGTGTGTAGTATGTGCTAAAATGTATATTTTGTGCTTAATGTATGTTTATTCATTTGGATTTGCTTCAATCAGACGCCCTATCAGACGCCCACTACGATGATATTTGATCGTGTAATGCCGTAATGACATGTTGTAAATCTCATTTTATGTAAAACCATTTCAACTAATAAGATTGTCTTAAGACCTTTCCTGAATTTCACCATATTATGACCGTATCGTCAAACGAGGCGGAGCTGCAGTTAAACAGAAATTTGTCTATTAGTCCCATTTTAGTTACATTTTTATGAAATCGCACTTTGCAGTAAAACTCGAAATGACGTGTGCTTCTACATAAGAACAATCGTTTTCGAACTAACTAGCCTCTATAATAGCCTCTGGATAGCCTCTGCGTATATATACATCTTCTGAAACAGTTTTCCTTTTAATGAATTCTAACTTCCGTATTTTGAAACCTTAATGCTTGTGATCTTTGCACTTTGTATAACCTTTTTGAGCATAATGTAGATGGGCTTTGCGCTTAATGTATTTTTCCTGATTAATGTATAAAATTTGTTGATCCTAAATAATATCTTTACCGATGTTGATCACATTGTATGTACTCCTAGATCCACGCATACAAAGTAAGCTTGCATATAGCAGAGAAAAGCAAATATTGGTTCGAATCCAAATCCAACGCAATTGATTTTTCTATTTTATGATTTTCAGCCACCATCTCAGATAATCGGCTGTAGAATGTACTACGTTTTATGCTTATTCCACGATATATGGAAAACACGAATTCTTGTCTTGTAGTTCCGGGTTTTTTCAATGTTCGTTATTTGCATAATATAGCGCCGTTGATTTGTTTAGGTACAAGTTCAGGAAAGTAAGCGATCTCAAATAGTCTTTCTCAGTAGCCTTTTATTTCTGCTACCGACTGATCAGCAAACGCCACATGTTTTGTTGTATTCTTATTAGATGTGACGAAGTCCATGAGAAAATATAGCAGGGTACTCAATCCTATTGTGTATGTCGCCATCGAGGTAAAGTCACCTTGAGCAGTACCCTCTTTCGAAGCAAGTTTTTTACCACCAATAACAAATGTGCTTATTGTATAACGCCCTTTACCCTTAATGTATAACGCCCTTTACCCTTAATGTATTAGGGCCTTTACCCTTAATGTATAATGCCCTTTACCCTTAATGTATTAGGGCCTTTACCCTTAATGTATAATGCCCTTTACCCTTAATGTATAAGGGCTTTGTGCTTACTTAATGACGCTGATTATGCTTACGTCAAGTATTCTCCGGAGCAACTAATGGGTGACTGAAAGTTGAGCCAAACTTTGACACTGGATGCATCCATAACGTTATTGTGTTTGTACATGCCATAAGACATTCAATTGATATTCGAGGTCAAAACGATGCATTAAGGCACTTGAGCAGACATTAAAGAAATTCCATCAGGTGTTTATACTGCAGAGTCTTTTTTAGAGTTTGCTTCGATATCAAGTTCACTAATTATAGATGTAGCCTCAAACAAAAAATTAAGAAAAAGTGATTGTTCGTTCAATCATGGATATTTAGAAAAAGTGATTGTTCGTTCAATCATGGATATTTAATTAGAACTGGCAATCGGGTAATCAACTTTTTCTTCCATATACATTAAGCACAATATCCATTTTAGCGCATTCACAGTGTGAATGAAGTTGAAGTTGTATTCACAGTGTGAATGAAGTTGAAGTTGTTTCAATTTTAATCTACTGTTCTCTTATTACCCTAAACAACAAAAGATTAAATTTCATTCTCGGAAAAATAAATATTCGGACAAAAAAGTCCTAAATTTTAACCCGTCAAAATTTTGACGTCCTAATGTCGCAAGTAAATGATATATTGTTATTTCAAGTAGAAACTAAATGCTGTAATGTCAATTTAGACAAAAATTTATTTTGAAGTCCAAAAAGTAAAAGTTGGTGATTATTTTTAAATACCCCAAGCAATTGCAAATGACATCCAAAAGAACTTCGCGTTCATTCCTTTGTACTTAAGCGCATTAATAACACTTCTGTACAAACTGATGCATTCCACTGCCATCCAACAAAACACTGACAATATTAAGAAATGAAGGAGACACGAGATCTTGTGACACGTTGTTGAAGACCATCTGTTATTGATACCAACTAAGAATGTGATCAGGAGTAGGAGTAAAGATGTACACAAGTTGATAAGGATCTTCTGTGGATATTGCCTTCGAATGTTCCTGAATGTAAGAAGAAAAAAAATTGAATGGTGTGCTCTTTTCATATTTGTGAAAGGTTGGTTGAATGTCAGATACAGATCTTTTATGTCAAACAAAATGGAGAACTGAATGTTTTCCATATATTAATCTCTTACACTTTGTCTCTATGTTCAAGCTTTTTATCCAAGGTTGTGAAAACATTATAACAATACGTCCGTATTAAACTCGTTGTAAAATTAACATTTGATCCGTTTTGAACATTCGAGCAACTAGCTTGATAAGATGACAAGAATTAGCAAAATTCGGGAAATTTTGGCAAACTTATATGATAAACTTCGTAATACATTTATTTTGTAAAGCGTCTCATTAAAATTCAGTTTAAACACAAATCGAGTTGCTGTGATGTCAAGGTGGATTAACGCTGATCTTGTATACAAAAGAAGCAGGACGGGACCTTGAACACTGAAATTTGATGAGCCAATCCAATCGTTCCCATTCCAATGTTACGCTGCTCATCGAGTTAACGAAAACAGAAAAACGAAAATAAAAAAGAATTATTAGATGTCGCAAAGTGAAAGATATTAGTTTCATCGTTGTCTGTCTATCTATCTATTTTCGGCGATTTTTTTCATCCTGTTTTTCTGCAATCCTCGATTCGGTTAAGATTTAGGACACAACATGATACCTCGTGTCTCTTTTGTATTTTTTGTTTCAATTTTATCTTAAAGTATAATCATAAAGTAAATAAAATTTAAGTTCAGAAAATGCTAAAAAAATGTGTTTCCAATGTGCGTCTTTCTATTCATCTTTCTGAATTCTGAATGCTCGAGTGGCTGAATGGGTTGAAGTTTTTTTTTTCGAGAAGATAAAACATGATTAGAGTCAGATTTACTGCATTTACAAATGCAAATTTAAAAAAATCCGCCATCGGATTCGAACCACTTGAACCAGGTATGTAACCATATCTTCACAATACCATCTACTGTATTTGCTTGAATAAGCGCCCTCCCTCGAATAAGCGCCCCTCTTGGAAGAACAATTTTTTAATGAGTGCCCGGGCGCATATTCAAGGAAAACGGTATTGCTTTCAGAAATACTTTTTTGAGAAAACCTATGAAATTGCCCACATAGGTAAATCTAGAGAAAGGTTTAGGTTCCAGATTCTTTGTAAATACTTTTCTGGAGATTTAAGTAAATTATAGGGTTGTGGTGTACCTAGAACATTAAGAGCAGAAAATTGTAAGGAAGCTTTTCCTTATTCTGTTGTAGTTTGGTTACAATAAGCTCACTTGCAGAAAGCCTTATGTCCGGCCGTGCTGTAAGTTATACAATCACATAACTCCGTTACATTTCGAGAAATCTAACTCAATCTTGTTAGGTCTTGCTTATTAGCTAATTTATTATTTAAAGAATGAAGCAGTATGAACCACCTAGTTGCAGTTCAGAGAGTAAAAGAGCCAACCGTTCTGGCTTGAAGCTCCCAGTTACTGTTTAAATTAGCTACTAGGGTGCAAATACACAGGAAAAAAGTATTTTATAATCTTACTTGATTGAAGCGTGAACAATAATGGTTAGGAAAAGTGAAACAGCTGATAAGATACATCCAACAAAACTAACAATCTGTAATTCTTTAGTGCTGTAAGATGATTGATCTGTGTCTAACACCAATGCAAAGTTGGTTAAATGATTAGTTCTACATTGTGTGTAAAAGCCAGTTCCGTTTGGTACGATACCAACCTTGCTTATTCCTTCCGTATTCCAATAACTTCTATTCACCTCTGAAAGAATATTATCTTTTATATAATTCTTCAAATCTTTGACTGAAAGTGTGCATAAATCAACTGTACGTTCAAGGAGAGAACCATGAAATATTTTAAGGGAACAGAATAAAATGTGTTAGTGATTGTTAAGATGTTACAATTCAACAAAAACATGCTATGTTAGGAAGGGGCTGGGGAGTAGTTGGGGGCTACTAGCAACAAGAATGACGCCTTCTCGTTAAGTACGTTCCACTCCAAATGGTTCACAATGATCGTAACATGAAAATGAAGATTAATAATACCAAATTGTAATAATTACCGGTATTTTCGTCCCAAAAAGCGCAAACGCTGTTTTCATCATCCTTCAACATTTTCAAAGTCATTTTGATATCCTTTGTGGTATTTCGCACCGTTCTATTGTGTATACTCACAGACACAATGCCATCGCTAAACAACAGAATTTTGTTGATTTTTCTGTATTCTGAAATTTTTTCTTCGTCGTTTTTTATATTATAACGACGCTTAGAGTTCTTGAAAAACTTGTCGTTTGCAAAGGCATAGGAATACACAATATCATTATCTCCGTCAAGAACTTCCTTAGGAATGTGGATTTGATGTAAATATGATGTTCTGAATGATGGTGCATACTGGAGGATAGAGTTGTGCAAGTCCCTTCTATCATCTCTATTTGTATGGACGAAAACGTCGCCGGTGTTGCTGACTTTCGCTGATGCAAACGCCATATTTTTGCTTGAAAATTCCGATACACTGGCTGTTTTGGCATATCTACACTTAGATGACAACGATGAAGCTAGTTTATCGAGCAAAGAAAGAATTTCCGATGTTGACTTTGATTGTTTCATTATCGTTTCGTGCACGTCCATCATGTTACTGACAATTGATAACATATTGTACTCAGCCTGAAAGGATAATACAGAATATTTTTGTTTTGCATGTTGTGTTTAGAAGACGTAAAAAATCAAATAATTCATTTAGGTCAAATCTTTTGAAAATCGTTTATAACTTATTCATTACTAGTGCTGGGGAATTCATTATTATGAATAAATCCCAACTTCCAGGATGATTGTGAGGCTATGCTTGAATGAGATATACTTGAGTACAATTGAAAATGGCAATAATAATGAATATATTCAGGTACTTATATTGAATTGAGAAAAACTAAAACAACGACGTCTGAACTAAATTGCATTGGGTAAATTACCGTTGTTGAAATGTCTTTGATTTTAATGCATTTCTTCATGATTTGAACAGTGTTTTCAACGTCCTCAGTAACAGCAAATTCAGAAGAATTAGATGTGAGATTCAAAAGGGATTCTGAAATTTCTGCTACATTTTCTTTATTAATAACAACCTGTAAAATATGAAAAAGATGCAAGTTTCGTGCATACTCGTGCAGAAGGAGGGTGATGATATATTTGCAAAGCACAAACAGTCATGAATTTGGAGTTACCGGAACAGAATCTGAAAATAATACAACACAGTTGTTAAATATATTAATAATGAATAATAATAATAATATCGAAAAAATCTCGAAATAATAATAATAATATCAAATTTCTGTTTTAATTGTATTATGGTCAGCCTGTCTAACCTTGTTTTTATGTTATTCATTGCATTAATGCTAATTATAAGTAATAATGTCTCATTACAATTAACGGTGGAACAGTTATTTAAAAACAGATATTGAGAACCAGGCGTAACATGTTCACAAGCCATAATACAGGGTTTAAATAAGAATTCTATAATATAATATCTATTCTTTTTTATTAAGGCTAAAAAATCAAATAAATTTGTACCTCTGTCATTGCGAACAGTAAATTACTCATTTTGGTTTTTGCCAAACATCTGGATAAATTCACTCCACTCCACTCCGCCTTGTATTTCAAATTTAGTTTACACTCTCTGGATAAATTGCTTGATGTGTTGACAACAACAGTTCCGTAGATGCATGAAAATGGAATATTTTGACCAACTTTAGTTTTGGGAAAGTGATATAGGCCTTTATATTCCCGTTTTCCTACATTTTCTTCATTACAGGAAACTATGAAGTAATTAATAAGAATGTGGTAATCGTTTCATGGTTAATAAGAATGTGGTAATCGTTTCATGGTAATCGTTTCATGGTAAGGTCTACAGTTTCCTTGTTATTGCATTTTTCATAGAATTCCTTATGAAATTGAAGGAAGATCCTACCCATGACCTGCTGAACCATTGAAGAAGTACAATAGGTTTCTACAACTGATTGTTCATCTAGGTTAAAAAAATTGTATATAATTAAAACAACGAAATCATATTTCAATAAGAATATTTGGTTTAGTTAGTGCGAGAAAACCTTATCGTCTGTAACATACCTTTAACTTTTGTACTAGATACTTTACTTGCGATTGATGTGTTGGATAGAACATACATTGTACCTGTATAAAAAGCAAAGCTACATTCAATCGGCCATATTCATTTAGGATGTGCATTCAAACCTCTCTATAGTGAACACTATCGGTAACATTGATAAATCTCCACTGGCTGTTCGGTAAATATAGGTTTGGAGTTGAAATGTCATCCATTCCTGCGAAAGGTGTCCGCTAATGGGTTTCGTAAAAGACAACAGACCGTGTTATGGCCAAGTCTAACATCATTACGCATAATGGAATCGTTGGAATAATGAAGACTAACACCTTTCCCGAATTTCTGTTTAAACGCCGTATTTTGACCTAATCAGTACATCCAACCTCGTTTCAAATACGAACCCCATTAGCAGACACCTTTTGCAGGAATGGAATTGCTTTAACTTTATTTTTATTAATGATCTCTATTGCTTAAACACAGCGTTAAAAACATAGCGTTTAAACAGAAACACAGCGTTAAAAACATAGCGTTTAAACAGAAACTCAGCGTTAAAAACATAGCGTTTAAACAGAAACTCAGCGTTAAAAACATAGCGTTTAAACAGAAACTCAGCGTTAAAAACATAGCGTTTAAACAGAAACTCAGCGTTAAAAACATAGCGTTTAAACAGAAGCTCAGCGTTAAAAACATAGCGTTTAAACAGAAGCTCAGCGTTAAAAACATAGTGTTTCAACAGAAATTCGGGAAATGTGTATTACTAACTAATATAGTAATAACATCAGTAAAACAATGAATTGCATAATAAGACATGACTCGCCCATAATACAAATAATTCTACTGTTAATAGAAGGTCTACGGTCAATAAAGACGTACTGACTAAACAACGGAACCACCTAAGACGAGCTGAACCGAGATGAGACAATCTGAGACGAACTGAAACCACCAAGAGATGAGCCGAGACGAGCTCAGACGAGTTGAATCCACAACGGAGAAAAAAATCAGCGCCGTCCTTTCGGCTGTCGGATGTTTCGAGTGTCGGTGGGAATCGTCCTAGCCAAGAAGATATTTATTTAAAAAAAAAATTAAAAACTTAGAATCCAACTACTTAACACAAGTCAACTTTGATCCAGCCTTGCTGTTTCAGTTTACAGTCGTTTTAAGACGAAAATTTGCCTAGTGACAAGATTTTCATCATACGATTCATTCGCAATACATTGATACTTGAAAGGCAAATTAATCCCCTAAAAGTACACGAAATTTGAAACAGACAGCCATTCACTCCAATTAATGCCTGCAAAACATGATTTTTTCGACTGCCGACTATAACTTCCCGCAGATTTTTGTTAAACCCATTTTCCACTTGCCAAATCCATCGACGCATGCGCATTAAAAGCCATTACATAAACACAGCGAATTTAATGTTGAAAAATCTGTTTGCACGAATAAATTCGTGAGTGGAGAAAGTCTCAGGTCGTCTCAGCTCATCTCTTGGTGGTTTCAGTTCGTTTCAGATCGTATCAGATCGTCTCAGCTCGGTTCAGATTGTCTCAGGTGGTTCCGTTGTTTAGTCAGTACGCAATAAAGAAAAGTTTCCTGAGTTTACTTAATTAACTTGAATGAAAAAAAAAAACCCACAAAAAAACAACTTTAGATTGTAAAGATTACCATCAAAATGCTTTCTGCGGAAAATAGCGTAAGCTTTTATTTTTAAACACATTCAAAGTTACTATATATGAGGCTTACTGTGCATGCGCGTGTAGAAATCAGTCCCGTGCCAGTCATATTTCGTATGATACTTTGTGTTCAATGAAAAACTTCCCCTGATTGAAACGGCCTCTATATATAGTGAAGATAGAATCTGTTATGAACAGGAGAGAAAGATGAATAAGGGAAAGGTCCAACTAAGAATTTCTTTGACACAAAATGATAATCATGAGTGCGATTGAAATTATAGTGATTAGCCATTAAGGGCTTCTAATAAAGAAAACAATTATCAATACCCTTTACCATTGCAATATTTTGTTTCTATTGTGATCGCGTCAAGGTTCTTTGCTTTACAACTTGAGTTAGAACACGTTTTGCCAGGTGGATCTATACATTTTCTTACTCGAGTTCTTTCGTTATCGATACAATCTGACCACATGCTCCAATCGGTCCAGTACTTAAAACCATCTAGGTTGGAAATAAAACTGATATGTAAATGAATTGTCCATTTAAGCTTTATTTACTGAAAAATATCTAAACTGTAACATGGGCAAAAAACATTCGAAATCAATTTAATTGTTGGTTCAAATGTTGGTCTAAGATGTTGGACGCTGAAACAGTATCAATATGGAAACATTATCAATATGGAAACATTATCAATATGGAAACATTGCCGAGAATCTTTTCAAGAACATATTTTGAAGGACAGCATGTCCGCGCGCGAAGCGAAGGAGATTGTTTGGTTAAAGAAGAATCTCCACAAAGAAATTTTTGATCGTCAGTGACCAGTGACCAAACTTGCGCATGCGCAATTGTAAATATTGTGAAATGTTGTTGCTCGACAACGACCAAATTCTGGTCGCTGATGTTTGCTAGGGAGTAGAATTCACTTCTACTTCCTGAGATTGCTCTGTGGAGATCAGCCTTGACACGTTCTATCTACCTATCCGTCTGTCTCAAATAGCAGACTCAAAATAGCAGACTCAACCCAGTTGGCACAGGGACGTCCCATGGAATTTCAGTAAGGACGTCCCCGGGACGTCGAAAGTTAAGTCTAATTTGTCCCCTCGAATAGGATGTCCAACAGGGACTTGAAGAGGACGTTCAAAGAAGGTTCTTTTGACCAATGGACGTCTCGAGGACGTCCACAATGGTACGTGGACGAAAGGTGGGCGAGAGGACATCCACGGGACGGATGTTGTCCACTTAGAAATATCTGTTCAAATCATTAAATTTCTTCAACAATATTTTTGGGGAAAATGTTTCCATTAGTTTATTTCATAAAATTAATGGTATTATCATTTTACCCCACTCAAACTCACGCAAGAAATAATTAATACGAATGGCGAAATTTTTATGGCCAAACCTCTTTGTTACTTTGTTACTGTCCGTATCTGGAATGCCTTTCATGCTGTTGATGTTGATATTATGACGTTTTAGATTCCTCAGATTTTAAATAAAATATCTTCAAAAAACAAAAACACTGGTATCTGCGTTTTTTCTCCTTGTTATTCAATGTATGGCTGACTCATTTCAACTTCATGTATTGCTGGAAAAACTTCACAAAAAGCTAAAATTTGTAAATCCCCGATGCCACTTGATAGTTCCCAAAATTCCAACATTTTCTTGCAAATTCTTTCTCAGCAGTCGACCCTTGTCAATTCTTCAACTAAAAGACCTTGCTGGCGAATGTTTCAACCACATCCTTTCGATTGGAGGCACAGTTTCATACAGCTTATTTCAGCAATGAAAACGTCATAAACTATAACATGAAACAAAGGCGACTTTTTGAGCGCGCCCGTGAAACTTTCCGCCACTTTGACGGCCATATTTAATTTTAACGGAAGCAAGTCTCGCGTCCGCATTTTCAAATGTCCGCCTTCAAACGAACGTGCATAGGCCATGTTATAGGATAGTTATATTATATATTTCTAATTTGCGTTTTTCGACAGTTACGTTAGCTAACAGCCGAATTTCGACACTTAGAAAAGCTCATTTCTACTGAATTTCCTTATTACATTCATTAATATGGTGTAAAATATTACACGAATGTTGAACCAATTTTATCTCAACAGCAAAAGGAGGTATGTCTATAAATCTAATTTCTTCTTCTTCCTAATTATTCTTAACGGTCGAATTCGTTTAGAATTTGGGTTCACTCTTATATGGTGCTCTCTCAACATACTCTTCAGTCGACGGCTGTTGGGCTTCATGCGGCAAACCATTTGATGAATGCTGTTGAACACGGGGTGGATAGACTCCCCTCCCTGCTCACTGTACACACCTAAACCTCCATGCCAGTAACGAAGAAATGTCACCACATGATCTTCTAACATGGGTAATTTCGGTGTTACACTTTTTAGTGGAAATTCTTTTCGGAAATACGTCATAAGATCTTGAATATGAATATCTAAAAATAAATCATTTTTTAAAGAATTTCCCATACACTGTGTGATCTCGTGATATTCTATTTTTATTTTAAAAAACAATACTTTAATGCTTTACACTGCTGATCAGCAGACAATTTGTTTCGTAATATGTGCATGTGATTTTTAATGAAGAGCCCTTAGGACATTAAAATAAATACTTTACCTAGTTTTTTGATAACTTCATAATCGACATTATTACAACTGTTGATGATATCGTGACACAACACATATTTGTGAATTAGGAGTTTAAAATCTTGGCAAACTTTTACTGTATTTCGGTGTTTACAAGTCCAACCCTAACCCTAACCCTAACCCTAACCCTAACCCTAACCCTAACCCTAACCCTAACCCTAACAAGTCCAAGTTGCACACTATTCTTTGTCATTGAGTGGCACATCTCCATGATGTTCCCGTTCTTAAAAAAGTTTGAATAAAAATTTAATTGTAAATCGCTATCTTAAGTGGATTAATATCTGTACTAATTTTGACTCTTAGAGTGAAATTGGTTTCGTTTGACCACCGAATGATCATTCTTACCTCACGAAAAATGTGCCGAGAATCCAGAAAATACTAATCACAAGGAAAATAAGTCTTCCCAGCGCCATTATCTTTCTTTATTATCTATGGTAAAAGTGCATTCTAATACATCTTTTAAGCCAATAGAAAACGAGTAGGTCAGACCCTTTAATATTACATAAAAATAGTAACCTAAAGCATTTTATGAACGTGGTTACCTACAAAGCTTTTTCCGTGGTAAGCCTGTCGTTAAACGTTCAATTTCTTTAAAGTTTCATCGAGAATCAACGTGCAAGGTTTAACTTTTTCTTTCAATAACAAAGTTTCAGTAATGTTTTGATTTAGTCGAGCTATTGATATATATATATATATATATATATATATATATATATATATATATATATATATATATATATATGGTTAACTTTACTTTAGTGGAAATAGATAACATTCTTTAAAAACACAAATTCGAAATATAACTTCTCATTTTTTGCCTTCTGAAATGATCAAGGCGTGGCTGGTATATTTCCCTTACTTCTTCTTCTTTTTCAGAATGTGACAACATTTTTTGCGCAATTGCATGCTGAATCAACTGGATCTTCAAATCATAGTCAGCAACATTTGATTTGAGGTTTGATATTTCAATATGTGCTTCAAAATATTTATCTAGCTCGATGCTATTAATCGCCTTTTTCTTTAAAGCTAATTCGGCTGTGATTTTTGTATCCAATTCCTGACATTTTTCCTTCTACATGTTAAAAAATTTGAGATATACACCCAGGGAGTTATGCAGCACTGGTAAAGCAAACTAAAGATTATGAAATTGATTTTTCACTAACAAGCTTGAGTTCTTGTTTTTATATAAGACAATTTTATAACGCACCTGTGCTATAGGAATTTTGAACATCGGTTTATCTATCACATTATTGTAGTATTTTGCATTCTTTATGTTGCCACCACTTGCTTAAAAGTTTTCATGATCAAATCTAAGGTTTTCAAGTGTTCTTTTTGTCGCTCAGAATTAGATATCTGCATGCCACTTTTATCAATTTGGGAAAGCAAACAACAATGGCGACCTTAAAGATTTGATAAATGTTTGATTTCCTTTTAGATTATTCATGAAAATATTTAGGATCACCAAGGATAATTTTACTTACCAGAAGCACCTGTTAGTCCATATAAAGTGGTGAGTAACTCATAATCACCAAACATTGTGGTTATTACAATCAAAATATATTGGCAGAAGTATATAAATGTCATACTCCCATGTAAGGCTTTGCAGTTTGTCTATTTGCTCTTTGAATCGACACAGAGAGACTTTCAGGTTGACTCTATAGTCCTTGATTTCATAGAGACTAAAGACAACAGTTTGTCTTTGCTGTTTGGCTTTTCTACATTGCAAACTTGGTAGCCCATCTTAAATGAGCCACCCCCATAATCCCCGCCTACTTTGATGTGAATCTCGTTGTTAAATGCAATGTGATTTTCATGAAGTAGATTGTTTCTAAAATTGTAATTAGATTAGAACATATTTTATCTTTCACAAAAACAGAAACTTTCACAGAACAAATTTTCGAGGTGGAAGGTGAAAAACTGAATTTTGTGGAATTTATTTCGCTTTTGTAAATTTCCCGGAATTTATCCCTGCTTTAGCTAAAAATAAACAAAGATAAAAATGATATTTGAATTTCGCAGAACAAATTTTTGCGACTGAACATATCAATAAATTTGGAGGCAAAATCATGAAAATAAATTCCGCGAAAATTTAAGTCCTTAAGGTAATTTCTTCCCTCTTTTCTCGTGCTTACTTTGTAAGACTGAGTAAGACTGAGGGAAGTACTTATGTGGTTTGGGAGGTCTTCTACAAATCCCCATGGAGCTGTTTTCACATAAAGTCTTTTTCTTTCATTGTTCATGACAGTGAATGGTGTATCTTCTACAACAATGTCATCTCCAGACCATGCTGATGCAATTTCTCGTTGTTTACTAAGAGATACTGTCATCTAAAATATGGTATATAATTTGAATTACGTGCTGCTACACTTTTCGACAGTCTTCCAAAAAACATTAAGGAGATCGTAGACGAAAACAAGTACTGCCGTAACGTCAAATCATATCTTCTGGACAAGACCAGGGGCCAGGGGCCAGAAATCTATAATACATAAACAAAACATTACGCACACACAAATACACACATACAAAAAAAAATACAAAAAATATATATTTTATATATAATATTGTTTAATAACCACGAAGAACCAAATGTAATTTTGGATGAGGGAGAATATACGTTATCTATGTATCTATCTATCCGATTTTTGTAGTATTTTACACTGAATTATATATAATAAAAATATAGTTGAAGAAGGCATAAGTGGTTGGGTGTTTACCTTGACGTTTTTAACTTTTCCCAAGGAATACCAATATCTGCTTTTAAAGCCACCATTGCCTCCGCACCAATTTCCACTGATGGAATGCCTGATTTTATTAATATGCTCTTTCTCTCCTCCGGGCCAAATCTTTTTAATAAGATAGATGTTTGTTACATTAACCCTTCATTGGTTTGACCAAATGTAATATGAACTTTCAATATACTATGTCTTCTCCGCAGTGTCCTTTTACAAACATTTTCACTACTTTTTCTGATAGTTGGTTTGGCTGTTAACACAACAGGCTAAAAGATTATATATAATATATATCATTAGAGCAATATGTTTCAGTTTAATTTTGCAGTGGTATTGTATATTATTATGTTTGACTGAAAAATGTGCTTACCCTGGATCCACCTGAAGATAGCATAACACAATACTATGGTATCTTTCAACTTCTTTTTGATAACATGAAGAGCAACTTTTTCAGCCACTTTCTGAATGTTGATATTGTTGCTATTAAGCAATTCGCTAATGATTGTCACTTTTTCAGTACATGATTTTTCATGAGCAAGTTTCTCTTGCCATTGGTGTAAACTAAATGATTTCGAACATTTCTCACAAAAGATTTTCAAGCAGGTGATAAGTTTCTTCATTTTACATGCAGGTTGCACATTTTTTTGTAAAAAGGATTTGCCACATTGTGGACATTCACTACTTGTTATTTGTTGACCCTGTGTGAGTGGTGATAAGCACAATAAACAAAATGTGTGCTCACATTCATTTAAGCATCACTGGTCTAGATAGGATCCCCTTACAAATAAAACAAATACACATGGACAAGTGAGGATTCCTCTCATTATCAATTTCGTTTATTCTGATAGACTTAACATCAAAGTCATCCTCTGGTGTCATATGTATCAACCTATTGATAGTCTCCCGAGTCTATTTTGTACCACTATTTTTTGGTCTGCCCAAGTGTCTATTTTTGGGAGGTCTACCTCCAACCTTTTGTACCCTTATTCACATGCTTTGCAATTGACTTCATTGTGGGCCTGCCAAGTTACAGGTTTTAAATAAGTGGCAGTGCATTTTTCAGTAACGTTCCTCATAATTGTATAGCATTTCATGCACATTTTGTTCGGGTGGACTCCTTCGACATCACTTTCAATGTGAACGAAAAAGGCTATATTAATGTTTTGCAATCGATTAGCGTTTCCCTTGATGTAGAGGGAGTCTTTCTGTAAAAATTTCCCACATATTCTGCATAGTTTCTCAAGATTTTCTATGTGATAAGCGTGAAAGTTGTCAGCCATGACAGGCGCAGGGAGGGGTCCAAAGTGACTTGACTTCGAGTCTCTGCAACAAAGAAAAAACACTGGTTCGTGAATATTATTGGTTAATAAAATTAACTGGTACTAATTTCAGTTTCAATTGGAGATATACCTGTAAAAACTTCCGATTGTACAATGTAAGTGGATCAAGTTCGTCGTTTTTTTCAGCGCTGACCAGACAGAGAATTTCCCGCGAAAATTCCTGTTTACTCTATCAAATCGAGAACTTTTGCATTCGAAGAGGCATCATTGTTCTAGTAGGAACCTATTTTGACCTTGAACCTATTTGATATTGACATTCTATCCTTAATTTGATCAAGAATGTCAAGGCATGTGTGAAATCAAGGTTCATGCGCTTCTGCTGTTTTTTGGATTTTCATGTTCACGCATGTCCGCCTTGCAATGCAGATTGAACGTGTATGCAAACCACGGTATAATTCATCATTTTGTGAATTTGGCCTAACACTATTGATAATAAATACGTTCATAACACGTTCATAAACGCCGTCTACAAACTTTAGGAAAAACGCCACCGTAAAAAGTGTTACTTGGAAATGATTACTCTGGTCGGAAATTTGGGACAAACAGAGTAACCTAGTCGATAAGTGAAAATACGAGCGCGGTCTTATTCTATCATTAATAAAATACAATATGGCGCCAATACTTCCTAACAATTCGGCACTTTTTCGGTCCTATTTTCAGTTTCATCCTTTTATGATTATTTATCATTTATTATTTATTATATTTATTATTATTTATTTTATTTATTTATTATTTATTTTTTTTTTATTTTTTTATTATATTTATTATATTTATTATATTTATTATTATATTAATTATTATTTATTTTATTTATTTATTATATTTATTATATTTATTATTATATTAATTATTATTTATTATATCATTATTAATAATTAATCACTTTTACCTAGACAAACTTCATTTAAAACTGCGCTTACCAAACTGTTGGCATCTGTAATTCAAGGTAATGACATCCATTGATGATTCGTGCCAGACTCTTTGGTTGCATTCGTCAACGAATTGTCTTTTCATGATTAGTCCGCATTCCTTCTCGTAATTACAAAGTCTCTGTATAGTCTTCAAATATGAGCATTGTTTTACAAGATTCAAAGTGATTTTAACACCTGATTTCCATTGGAATTTCGAAGTTGTATTATAAACTGAGCAAAATTCTGCTGTCAATTTTTTTTTATTATATTGGATACTTTCAACTTTGATAACACCTGCTTGGCAAATGACATTATAGATTTCTTCTGGTTTTAATATGGTTTTTTTAGATGCGTTGGTTGAAAATATGAATCCTGAATGAAATAAATAAATACCGTTACCGAAAGAACCAAAAAACATATCTGATGCCTTTTATGATTTTTTTTTAAATTAACAAATATCCTAGAGATTTATTATAGGCACACTTCAGAATCCAGGATTTCTTTCTCAACATACCAATCTTTCGGGGAGAGAATACGGAGACCCTGTTAGAGGATAATTGGTGTTCATAATCGCAAAACATTTTACGTTCTTCAAATCCACAGTGTACGCGTTCATTTCATTCGAACAAAATCATAATGGAAATACCAAGGAGCAGAACTTACCAATTGAAGTGAGAACAAACACTGAAAGAAATGCTTTTAAAGGCATTATCTGTGCTGTGTTACACCAGTAACTATATCGAGTTTTTGCCTTCTTTATTCGTTTCAAACCAAACATAGATAATTTTCGTGGAGAAAGGTGGAGAAACTAAAGATACATCTATGCCAAACAAAATCTCAAATGAAATCTAGAATGAAATCTAGAATGATTCGTATCGTTACCAGCAATAAATGTTCTTCAGGCTTAAACTGAAAAAATAATTTAATAATGAAATAATTTGATAATGCGTAAGAACGTATTTACAAAACAAAACAAAACATTGGCAGCTTTTGTTTGCTGTTAATATCCCTGTCTAATTATGTTGTGTTTACGGCTGGACAAATAGCCAAAATTCTCAGGAAATATTTGGTAAAAATATCAAAAATGAAAAGAAAAGTTTATTCAAAGTAATTTTTCAGGTGCAGAATTTTTTAAAAAGTAAATAAAGTATGTTCAAAGGTTTCCACTACCCCCGTGCAGTTTTTCAAATGCAACTTGAAAATTCTCCTTATATACGATTAAGAGGGGATAGAAATGCAGACGTAATTCAGACGTAAAAGTACGATATGTATTCCCGCTTAAAATTTCCATGCTGCTAGACTTTCGGACATAATTGTACCATATACATTCCCGCCGAAATGTTTCGTGCCAAGTTCCAAGTTTTTAAGATGTTTTAAGATGTTTGTTTGCTGTCTCGCATGTTCGGCTGTCGATACTTATTTTCCCGAATCTTTTTAAAACCTCGTCTTTATTCTTATTAAAAGCTCTTAAGTTTTTACATATTACACAGTCTTTTAAAACATTAATACTGAAAAAACGTTTGAAATTGAAATAGTTTAGTTTTTCCATCTGTTTCTCAAACCAGTGAGTCTTTAAAGCTGCGAAGTATGCAAATACCCACACTTAAATTCTATTACAATTGATGAAAACCGAATTGAAACGAAAAATTAAATAGAACGAGGGCGGATAATTGTATGATTAGCTGCTAGATTTGCTAACACAGGCACAAAATTGAATAATAAAGAGTTGAATTTTATGAAAAAATGAAAATGGCAACCTTAAAGTTAAAGCCAACAAAGCACTTAATAGTAAATAGTTAATATTAAAGTATTTGGAATGTTTTTGGATGACAAGACAAAATATTTACATCATATACGATACGATCCGTTGTCATTGCGGAGTTAGGCATGTACATTCGACATTGTCATTGGCATGCATACTGAGTGATGGGGAATATGAAACTCACAAGCATATGAGATATCTTCTACTAAACATGATTCAATAATCACTGGACATTTTTATTGACATTTTATTCACATTTTCATCACAGTTTTTTGTTATAGGTACGGGATTAAAGTTCATTATTTGATATGTATGTAGCACGGTTGCCTCATAAATCATTAAAGTTAATCTTTTTCCTTCATCCTTGTGGGTATCCTCAGAAGATCAGAATATATGATCATCTTTAGTCCTTTCCAGAACATTAGGAACTTGAAATCAGTGTCGCTTCATCTTGAAACTGCACATCCACCTACCAACCAGCTGTTACAAATTTGGTATAGTCACAGGGGAATTTTGTACGTGCAGAGCAATTCTCTTTTGGGAAAACGGACTAAGTATTTTTATCAACAATCATCTATATTTTGTAGTTCGATATAACGGCAGGTCAATTGCGGTTAAGTTCATATTTGCCTACAAGTAAGAAAATTAAAACTTAAGAATTGCTGAATAAAGAAATATGTAAACAAAGAATATTCTTATTTTGAGCTGACAATAAGTAATTCAATTCAAACGAGAAAAAATAATGATTAGCGAAGCTGTCAAAAAATAGCGTCATTCTTCTCATCAAAGACGGGAGACGACGGGGGTGAAAGTAGTTTCACTCAATCAATTCAACCTTTATAATTTTCCTTTGACATTTTCCATTGCTCCTTCACGTTATAAAGATATATTTTAAGATTTGATTACATTTCATGTATGAGAAAAGAGAAACTCTTATATTTTATGTTTCATCTGCACAACAGTATAATCCTTCGTCTTAAAAGTATGAAAACATCCTAAAGTTTTTTTAAAAAAACAATGTCCATTTAAAAGATGAATTTCTATCAACTTCCCCCCTGATTCTAACACGACTTAATAATATCTTTGTAAGCACCGACAAAATTTAGACAAAACTAAAATTCAATAGAACACAAAGATGCGTTTAATTTTCAATGAAGCAATTTCAGAAGGTGAAATATAAAAAGGAAAAGGAAAAAATTCACACCTAACTTTAATCACTCTCGAGCATATCACTAAACAGCACAGGTGATTTCTCATGAGATTTCCAAGCCTGGATTTTGATTGGGCAATATGTGGTGTATATAAAATTTGATTGATCACAGTGATGGTTAGTTGTTAAACGGAATTGCACGTGCTGATGTATAAATCTATTTTATTCGGTAGGTGCTTGTAATGTGTTTCTGTTTTTGTTGATAAAAGGAATATCTGAACTTTGTCACTTCGTATACATTAATGGCAAATAGGACTAAACAAGATTGTGTGTTGATGAAGTGCAAGTTTTTCCTTCATGCTACGTAAATTCTACATATAATCAGAATCAGTGTCCGCATTTGTCCAAAAAAATGCATCCTATATTTGCTTATTTGTTTATTTTCATCAGGTGAAAACAATGTAAACAAAACGGTCATCATGAGGAGCAAAAATGAATTTATTTTGAATGTTCAAACTCATGAAATTAACACTGCATTTTTTTCATTTTCCCTAACCTTCGTAGGTGTGACCACCGGTTTCTCTGCTCTATTTTCAGCTCAATCTAAGTGACTACAAAGGATATTGAAATATGATAGAATTGAATCACATTAATCATTACCAATACGTTCGAAATAATCATTTGGGCGTCGGTATAAAAGTCGAAAACGAATACGACAATTATTATACGACGGATATGAACTTAACTCATTTAAATACAGCATCTGAAAACATTACGCCACTCCATCACGGAGTTAAAATGCCACCTATTTCATCTTTCTGTGCTCCAACCCCATTCAGCTCCTTACACAGCAACAATCATTCCAGTCCTTGCACAGCTTCCTCTGATGGAGAGTGTTCCCCTAAAAACATCCGTGACAGAGAGCCTACTGATACCACAGCAAATTCGGTGTCGTGTATACGGGGTATAAGAACAATCACGCGAAATCCTGGGAAAGTTACCAAACCATACATTAGCAGAAATAAAACTAAAGGTCGTGTTCGTAAAACGGAGAGTACCCTGCCAAAAGAAAAAGACAGAGCTCGATTATTCAACCAAGCTTTTGATGGACTTCGCAAACGAATACCATCTATACCAGTCAGCAAAAAATTATCGAAAATTGAAATTTTGCGACTAGCCATCTGTTACATGGCGTATTTGAAATTTTTGCTTGAATCCGATTTGCCCAACAAAAGCAGTGAAACAGAAGAAGTGTCAGAAGAAGCTAAGGAATTATCCAATAGCCCTTGATGATATGCAAGTATCTTTCGTGGCTTTCGTTTAGATGACGCACGCTGTAGCTATTGTCGTATGTGTATATATAGATGTTTATTTCTTTTTATACGTTTTCTACTACTCTGAGCGCGTTGTTTTTTATTTATTTAGCAAATTCCTTCATTTTGCCATAATATAGCAACCTTTTGTGGTAGCTAGTTTAAGTTGGGAATGGTTAACGAATGTGTTGTCAGTTAAATTCTTCTTCCGGGATACTTTTGATGAAAATATCCAATTTTTCAGAACTTTAGCCGGCTGGAGATAACGAATTAAAGTCTTAAAGATTTCTTTCAGGCAGCTCGAGCGTAATTTGTGATGGTTTTATTGTTTTTTTACACAAGCGAAAACTTCCCCTGAGGTGATTTGTTGAGCAACACAGGAACACCTTAGGGAGTATAATTATGTTACATATGAAAAGATATAGATATATATAGTTTTGTTAAGGAAAATATTTATTTTATCATGATCTTTCAACTCGATCTTTTAACTCTTGAAGCCTCAGGAAATAAACTGTTGTACTTTAGTGTTTATCTTTTTTCGTTGATCTTATTTGTTTATCTATTCATAAAATCTGACAAAAGGACAGACATATTTGTTTACAAGTAGCTGAAAAGTGCAACATTTGTCGTTTGTATGATTGTTGTTTTGTTTACTGCTTTCATCTTGTTTTAACATGTGGACGCATAAAAGTACGAGGGAATTTTTTCTCACGGTATGATATCATGGTATATTTACGTAACGGCCTTCCTGTCTCTTTTGTCGGGGAAAATAAACGACATGACGTTTTTGTTGAGGCTTGTTGCTAACGCATGTAATGTAAGAATTAGTTGTCGACTCATTTCGGACATTAAGGGGAAGCGGGGAAATTATACAAACATTTTTAAAGAAAGAAGTTTACAGGACGTTATTATCAGTTATCATAAGAGAAGAGTAAAGGTATCTCGTATGCTGTGCGGCACGGTATTTTGGACCATATTTGCCTCTCCGTCGCCTCTTTTAAAAGTGACAAAAACTGTCAGTCAAACTAATTTACATTCCTTTAAGAATATTTTAAGAATACCAATCTATTTTCTTTCAAGTGCCAGTGTCAGGAAAGTAATTCGTATGGTGGAGGTGAGGAAGAAGAGCAGGTGATTCTGTAACTGACGGAATGGCCTACCATAGTTATATGTCTGAAGGGGAATTACCGAGTAAAAATAAATCGTGGTTAAGGAAGTCTGGGAAAATTTTATTCACTTGCAAAAACATTAGTCACAAACATTATTGAGATCTTCTATTCTAAAATGCAGAAACCCACTTAGTGTGAGAGTAACAGTAAATATATTCATGTTTTGGTGTATAACTTGGGTTCCCGAAACATTATATATATATATATAAGTTATACAAAACATGAATATATTTACTGTATGTCATTTAATAACTTTTCGCAGATAAGATGTTTTGTTTACTTTTCATTTAATTGGCGTTTACTTTATGAAAATGAAGTGTGAAAGAGGTTGGACACGTTAGCTAGATAAGTTATTTAATGCGCCAAAACTCCGATTTTCTTCGGAATACAAAAAGAACAATGATCGGGTACTCGACCACATTTTCAGGAATAGCATCAGTTGATATGTTCCTGAAATATCAATCTATGCATGTACTTCTGTTATATAAGCTTTATTGATGAATTTGGTACTCTTGCTAGTTGCACCTTATCCAAAAATATGTGACAAGAACAATATCTTCCGCAATTTTGTGCATTTTGAAAAACCCGACATTCAACATTGATATATTGCAATGCTGGCAGAAATTAATTCTAAATCAACATAACTTCTCCACATTCCCATGTCTGCTTAGTCATTACATTTCTAAATAAAAACCTTCCATTGCATTGTATATCTTGGAGAGAAGCTCTACTGGAAAGATAAATGTTTTCAGTTTGGGGATCTGTCATACCCTAACTATCATAATCTGTCATACTTTAACCCTAACCCTAACCCTAACCCTTACACCTTTATTTTTATGTAAGGATGCTAAAAATTTGAGTGAACCTCAATATTCTTAAGAAAACTGCAATTTCTTATTTACTAGAATGGAATACCTAGTAATAATAGACCAGAGGAAACTGAAAGGAAGACTAAAATGAAAGTTAAAGTTATTTTCATTCGAAGATGAACTGAGCCTGAGATATATTCTTACAATATTTTTGGACCATTCTGAGCCTGAATATTCTTATAAAGTGTATTATTATGAATAAAGAGAGTGTATTCAAGGTCGGAGAAATGTCTTATCAGGGATTGGTCTTGTCGAGGACATGTCCATTCGGGGAAATGTCCTGTTACCCTATACGACACTTTTATCTTCCCTTTCCTGTACTAACCTACACAGTATTTGAAGCATACCGTAATGCATCGAATAAACGCCCGGGGCGTTTATTAAATTTTTGAAAAATTTGAGGGGGCGTTTATTCGAGGGGGCGTTAAAAAGAGGGAGGCGTTTATTAAATTTGTTGTCACTGGTAAAAGACACAGAGAAGTTGGTTTAGTCGTTCCTGCGAAACTCAGTTTCGAAACTCAACAAAAGTCCTGTGCAGAAGTGCTTGAAAAGGAACTCCTCAAGCGGAAAAAACTTTTTCAACATTAACTCTAAAATTTAAAAAGAAAGGATTGTACAGAAAATTTCCTGTATTTAAAAAATCAAGAAATATACGTCATAACTTGTCTCAAATAAACGCCTCTTTTCATTATTAATGTTTCAAATAAACGCTTTTAGGAGGGGCGTTCATTCGAGGGGCGTTTAATAAAAGGGGGCGTTTATTAAATAATTTCAGTTTTTTAGGGGGCGTTTATTCGAGGGGGCGTGACAAAGAAGAGGGGCGTTTATTCGATGCATTCGGTATGTCAGTTTTTTCTGCAGATTAAACATTATGGAAACATACAGAAGCGATTTTCTATTTATCATTTGTTATTTCAGTCATGCTGTTTATTGAACCGTTTTGAATAATTATACCAAAATGAGCGGTGTGTATATAAAAACAACGTTATAACAAATATAAAAAGATGGCAGAGAAGATATTAACATTGTGATCGAAATATGGATGTTACATAAGCAGATTGAAATGGCTTTTTACGTATCATGTTATTTTACGTATCATGTTGTTTTTCGTATCATGTTTGTTTTCATTTCATACGGAGAGAAAATTGTGTTGACAAATGTTTTGACATGAAGTTTGCTGTTACAAAACATACATATTTTTTTTAGATTAGAAAGCACACTTTATATAGGGCCACGGACGAAAGTTTAAGTATATATGTTTTCTAAGCACGTTGTTTTCTAATTTCTTTTTTTCCTCTCTTTTCCTCTTCATATGGTACTCAGAATAAGTGGATTACAAAAGTTAATTACATTAATTTATAAAAGCAAAGGCGTCATGTGCGCCTCGTGACGATGAAACTCAAAATCAATGGCGTTCCTCTAATTAATTTTCTTCTCACTGCGAATGTATCGATCTTGCAAAACTTTCTTACGGGGGCGTCGATATGAAAAAAGAAATATCTCCATTAAGCGAGGAAACCTTTCAACGCTCAACTGGAGAGATCTCGACCTTCTCAAGCATTGCCAAAAAAATTATTGTCCACATGAGAAATAATGATTTTTCTCATAATAACAGTAGTCAAGTCATTTCCTCGCTTACTGAAACAAGTTTTGTTCAAATGAACAGAACATAAGTTTTGGATATTTTTCCCGCTTTCCGAGGAAATTAATTAATTAGTTGTTTCATAAGAACTCCAGCAAGAAAGTGAAAATACAGTCACATCTCTGTAGTTTGAACATTTTTATGTAAATTAACCTCCCAAATCCGAACATTCCCTGAATGCTGGAATAACAGACTCTACTGAAGTATAAATGTCTCCCTTTAGTGGTTGATTAAAGATTGGTTAAAACAAATAGACCATGTAGGAGGACAGGGTCTTGAAAAACACAATGCTGATATGGAAGTATCATCAACTGTTCTATTATGGTTGGAATTGTCTTTAGTGGCACTTGTGTGGACAAAAGAGGAATGCAGGTAAGCATCATTTGCTTAAACGTACAATACAATTAAACTTCCCTATATCGGACACCATCGGAAGTGTAAGGAGTTTGGAAATAAAGCATCCGTTCTTTAAAAAGTGTTTGCTTTAGGTGTTTATTATATGTCCGCCCTTGAAAGATTTGACTAACAGAATAGAGGAAGGAACTTAAGACTAACTAGCAGTGAGATATTTATCGCAAAATGAAGCCAGGCAACCTATAGACCCGTTCATAAATTATGTCACTATCGTTCTTTGCAACCTTGATCATAACAATGATAATAAAATTTTATGGCCTCCATTACGTTTTTTTATCCGCGAAAGAACATCATTTTTACTTTGACATGACACTTTGACATGAATGGAAGTGACTATTTCAAGTCACTGACGTTTTACTCTTCGTCTGTTTCACAAAATAGAACTTGAAGGATAAATTTAGCATAAATAAACAAGATTGAGAAATTTCAAAAACCAGAAATCGTTAGTTGTTATTGGATCCAGTGAACAAAGCCTTCTTCTACTAATCGATTTCTTCTACTAATCGATTTCATATGATTTTACAGGAATAGTCCAATAACAATTGAGGATATTCATAGCGCGTTCTATGTATGCAAGGCAACATACGATGAAGATATAGAAGTTGGGAAAGTTATTTCGTTCACCGGATTCACTGTGAAAGAAATTGAAACAGAATTCATGTTAAAAGCAGGATCAGATGCAAGAGTCATAATTGCTGAGAAGGGGTTCACTACAATTGTGGCATTTCGTGGGACCAGCGGGTAAGAGCGATTTATTAATTATTATTTAGCTTCCATCATAATATAATGGTAATAATATGGAGCCTATACTACAAACTAGAATCGTTTCACAAAACATTTCATCGCATAAAAGGGATGGCATGATGGCGTCGTGGAGAACAGATGTGTTTATGTAGTTGATTTTACTCTACGGTTGTTTTGCTTTTTTGCATTGTTTTTTATTGCTTGTTTTATGTGGCAAAACCCAGACATTTACAACCTGATGGAATTAGTATAACATTTCACACCTGGTGTTTTTGATAATACAAGAGAATCGTTTTTGCACAGCGGATTGTTTGTTTACAAACATGGCAAATCACCGATCTCAAACGCAAGACGAACAACTCTATTTTGTGTACTTCTCATGCTTTGTGAAGATGTTGAGCTGTGTCCAGGTCCTAACGATATTAAAGGATTCTGTAGGCGAAAGGGACTAAAATTTATTCACCAAAATATACGCGGATTACTTTGCAACTTTATAATTTTTGAGGCGTTCTAAAACTCTACCGACACGAAAATTGATGTAATTACGTTATCGGAAACACATATTGTAGATGATGGCTATGCCGATAACAGTTCGTATTGAAAGAAATCACTACGAATACTTTCAATGAGTACTTTACTACCCAGCAGCATTCAAAGCGAACCAGAAACAATCAGTGCTCCGTTAGACTGCCACAGGTGAAATTAGAAACTGCCAGACGTGGTTTTTACTTCACCAACTGATATCAAGAACATGAACACTTTGAATGAATTTAAGAAAGCTCCTGCATCACATTTTTCATAATCTTATTTTCTTATTGGTTATGTCAGGTTTTTACTGGTCTCTGCATCATTTTTATTTTGCCTGGGTCGTTTACTTGAGTTTTAGGCTTTCCATTTTCTAGTGGAGGCAGAACGTAGTTTTGACGTCCGGACGACATCTAATCGACGGCATGACGTTGGTTAGATGTCGTTTTTAATCGCTGAAGATACGTCTGGTGTCCACTGGGCAGTCTCTACTCCACTTTGATATCATACATTAGATCTTAGTTTTAACTTTAATTTTAGGTCAAACTCATTGATCATTCCACGAATGATGATGTTGTCCTACGACACAACCTGCGGTTGTCCGTTGGAAAACACACGATACGCTCGGTGTTGTTCCGACGAACAGCTGCGAACGGTTTAAATTGGACGGTATCTGCTTCGTGCAGTATGCAATTGTCACAATGCCATTGCCTACGATAAGGTTTTAAGCACTTTCTCATTTTTTAATTTTGTGTCCTATAGCCTCTTTCCGTCTGATTTTGAGATTTAATTTTTGTAAATATATTTTATTTTGATTTTAACTAATTTCTTAGATTGTAATATAAAAACAGGACGGACAGTGATAGCAGATTTTATTGTATATTTTGTGCATAAAAACAGATGTCCCTATCCTGTACAAATATTCATGAAATAAAATAAATAAAAATAATAAATGGAAAAAAACCTTTGAAATAATATGGAACATTATGACATCACGCTTTCTATTGATGACGTCATAGTTACAAAAATAATTCTTCATATGCTTATCATATTATCCTGAGGATTTATTATGCTAATATCCTTATGCATATAAGGGTTAAAATTAGATTTAAAAACAGATTTCCAAGTAGCACGTTTTGGTGAAAATAGGTGTATCTCAAAAAGGTGCTGACGTTAGCAAAACTGCTTGAGAAATGCATTGCTAAAATTCTAATTTCTACTAAATTTTATGAAATCCCAATCCCAGAAATCCCAACGGTTCCGGAGATATCAAATTTGATAAAATGCTGCGGTAATACCTATACTTTTACTTCAAAGAGAAAGACTTGTCTCTTTGAGGCAGAAAAAGTATAAGGGACCGGGATATCTTTTTCTTCGCTTTGATTTTGAGCCTAGGGTGGTGCTGAGGTGGTGCTGTTTCGTGCATTTTGAGCCTGAAGCATTTATAAAGTGTGAATACTTTTGTTCACTTTGTACAAGGGCAACTGTTAATAATGAAATTATGTGCTTAAGGGATGTCTAATGCCCTATGTATTCTACCTAAATAGAATCTTTTAAACACTGAAAATTGCAGCTTAGAGACGAAATTATGTTTGAAAGCGTGTGTTGTTGCATATTTTAGGTTCGCCCATTTACAACAGGAAATGCATGCATTCATCAAAGCACAACCTATCCACATAACATTCAATGGTACTGAAACACAAATCAATTCACTATTCTGGGAGGCCTTTAAGACATTATTACCTTTTGTGAGAAAATACTTGGAAAACCAGTCTAGACGTTACGTTATTACTGGTCACTCACTTGGTGGAGCCATTGCTTCTATTCTGGCTATGTTCATGAAAGACGACGGCGTGAGTTTATACATTATGTTTTATAAGCACCATTGTTTAAATTGTTTGGCTCAAAATTAGGTTACATGATTCTTTCAAACGGTTTTACATAAGATTTTCCCAAAAAGTTTGATGCTCTCAAATTGGCAGAAAAACACATTCTAAATACATTCCACCTCCTTCTCAATATAAATTTTTTTTTAGCTATTCTATCTATCGGGAATTGGAATGATAGGAACCGTTACAAGTCATAAAGTTAGATTTAAGTTGTGCAATGGGGAGACTTATGATGGTGGGAATTTTACAGAGGGGAAGGGAATATCTGAGGAGAAATTAACTGGAGCAACATTAAACATTTCGTTTGTCCTATTCAGACAACATTTACTTTAATTTACTTGGAAAAGCTCGTAATACTGATTATTGTCTTTTGCATGACATTAAATTCCTTCTTTGGCCCAAGATATTAAAAGACATGAAAAGTCACGAAAAGTTTTAGCACGAGTTGTTATGGAAATAAATGTTTGGTTAGTAGATGCAATTGAACTAGAAATGAGACTGGCGGAAAGGGACGAATATTGCTGAATTAACAAAATTTCCGCAAAATTTGCAAACTGTACATTCCCGCATAGTCATTAATAAATTCCCTCATCTAAAAGTATATTGTAAAGCTCTATTGTCGGTATTTTTAACTTAAACTACGTTATTATAGTTTGTTTTGCACACTTTTTGATCACATAATGGTAAACAACTACTGTGGATTGGTTGCAATTTTGTCATGTGATCAAAGAAAAAATCAACAATAAGTTGTTATAATAGACTTCCATAGAATTGTTCTTCCAATTGTAATTCCCAGCCTGAATTTTGTTAAAACCAACTATTTTTTTTTTCGGTAATTTTGATGCCATAGGAACAAAATAGGATAGGGTTAGAATTTTTTTTATTGCTAGATAGCATTTTATAGACCAGAATAGATACACCCTAAAATCAGTTATGTGGTAATAACACGCTTCTAACTAACGATTTCATTTTCAAATTTTGACATAACATTGATAGCTATGTCCATTGACAAAAATTTCCATTTCGCCATTTCCTTGTGTGTAATTTACGGACCAGAGCCTTATTTTCAGATTTTGTTCTGTATAATACCAAGGAATTAGTGTGATACATTCAAAATTTGGTATGGAGGTTATAATAAGCATATTTTGATGTATGGAAGATTCTAAGAGGATTGCATCGTTACTTACTAAGCGTTGCCAACACTCTTTAAAAAGTGGACATAATGACGAAATGGATACTCTATTGATCTTGTATGCAATTGATGTAGCCAACTGGATGAGAAATTTCTTTTAATTGCTCTCCATGTTATTTTGCTTCGAAATGGAATAATGCACACCAGCTAACAATACAGAAGCTCCAGTAGTTTAGGTAAATAATTGATTTGGATTTGATTAATTGTAGGGCCACATGTGGGAAAATGATGCTAGCTGCTTGATAACATTCGGACAGCCTCGAGTCGGCAATGGTGCCTATGCGAGGAAACATGATGCCATGATTAGTGCATCAAGAAAGTTACGCTTCGTTAATAACTTAGACCCAGTTCCACATGAACCACCATGGCCTGCGTACCAACATCATTCCAGGTAGAAATATAATAAACTTTGAAAATAAAATTTGATACGCAATTTGAAATCAATCTTGATTGGATATAGCTTTATGATTGTAGTGGTCTTGGGAAGAAAGGGAAATTTCTTAACAAGATTGGTCAGCCGCCACATTTTTCACTTCCTTGTATTATGCACTTAAAAGTTAGATAATTGACTTAACGCTTATTTATGTATTTTTGTAGGGAAGTCTGGATATCCAAGTTATCTAAAAACATGATCCACTCAGATGATTACTGGCACGTGTGCAAAAAGCAAGACCCGCTAACTTGTAGTAATTTATGGACACTAGCGCCAAGATTTGATGATCACACCATTCAAAGTTATGAACAAAAAATTTTAATACCGCCAAAACTATTTTATGATCAAAATTCGCGCAAGCATAAGAAATGGTTGATTGCTCTAAACCAATGTTAGCTACAGTAGCTGATCGTAATGCAAAAAACAAATATAAATAAAGGGGTGGACAATTCAGCACAACAATTGAGAAAAATATGTGGATATTTCTGTCATATCCAATGACAGTTTAGATTATGTGTCGAAATTTATTCATGTCTTTACCTTGTGTCAGATGCCAACACTTGAACTAATTCAAATCATAGATCTTCAGTTATGCGTTACAAAGCAATCTGTAAAGCGATCTGCACCATGATTCTTCGGCATTGTTATATTTTGTGACATATTGTGTTGATTTTGAGAAATTTGTGAAGTATACCTACGGTTGATTTGTGACATATAGTGTTGTGTTCGTTGATTGTGAGATAGTGGCAGCACGGAACCTTAGCTTTATATGAGAACATGCCTTCAATAAAGTTTTTTTCCTTGTATTTGTGGTCATACTAATTTCTAATAGTAAAGATTAGTTTTTTGAGTTTTCTTATTGAAAAAATATCAACCTAGTCTTTCTGAAAATAGACTAATAAAATGTTCTATATGCCGTAGCAGCTAAGGGACATTATTTTCTAATAATTTCAGAGAAGTTTGGATGATGAGACAAATATGGTGGGGGGAAAATATACTGGAAGGTTTGTGGCAGTAAAGACACTAGTATTTGTAGTAAACAGTTTCGTTTACTCCCTAACATCAACGATCATTGGCTATATCGTTACGAATCACGCATATTAACTTTACCAAGCCTTTATGAAGACAAATCTAGAAATAAGTACAGCAACTGGAAGGATGCTTTAAGAAACACATGTTCTTAAAGCAGCTCTTCATCTATATGTTTGTAAAATTTGGTGTGTTCTTATGATTTACATATTGACGACTCGAGAACTCAAATGAACACCATGCTATTTTGTTGCAGTGTTACGTTATACTTTACGTTACATTACGCTTTGCTTTACGTATTTTACGTTAATGATTTAATAAAAGACAATAATCTAATAATGTAACCAACCAGCTGAATAATTACGAATGTATTTTAATGTATCTACTATTTACTTCAACATACCATTTTGTTACTATCCTTATTGAAACTAAAGATTATTTTCTCTCCTCGTTGTTATGTTGTTATGTTGTTGTTATAATGTTGTTATGTTGAAGAACCTTGACTACCCTGGTAAAACGATTCCCTTTTATTGCAATCTATATTTCATGCAAAATTATGCAGAAAAGTAAGCATTCCGAAGGTTATCTAAGATAAGAATTCTCTTACAAAAACCGAATGTACCTTGCCAAATTGCTTCTTAAACACATCTTTACGGTCCTATTATGACTGCTCTCAGTACAAAACAGGCCTTTCAACTGGAATAATTTAGTTGACCGACCAGTGGGCTTCGTGGTAGAGTGCTCGCCTCCAGAGCGGGAGGTTAGGGTTCAAATCCTGGCCAAGGCATGTCAGCGACTATAACAGTGTGAATTTATCCACTCAGCTTAGCATTCAGCTTGACAACGGGAATGTCTAAGGGGGTTGCGTAGCTGAGCGGCTGAAAGAGACAAGCAACTTCCGTAGCCCAAACTTTAATTGGTCTAGGACCTTCTACGCAGGACCTTCATTGAACTCTACGTAAATTATAAATAAATAAATAATAATTATATTTTCAACCTCCCAAACTTTTAATCAAGAAATCATTTTGGAATATACTTAAAGCTGATGGAACATCCAGACCTAGCGTCAAACATGCTGATCAACATATATTTCGGACACCAATGACACATAATAACACTATCAGTATGAGCTTTTCCAGGCAGATAAAAAACACAAATGCTGGTATTGCACTGCGTGAAATACTATTGAATACGCTTATTTTCCTGTCCGTATCAGTCCGTATTTGGCCCGAATACGATTACATACGGATTTGTTATTCAGCTAGAATACGACCCCAATATTCATCGTATTGGGACTCTTTTAATACAGGATAACAGTATCACACCGTATGCGAATATTGATAAATACGAGATCCACATACAGAATACAGAAACATCAGGATTAAAATACGACTTTCCGTATTCGCGGTATCATGATACAAGAAAATCCGATTTTCGTTTTTTAAATACGGAGAGCTCTGGATCTAAATACTGATACAGTGTATTCCAGCTTGATATACGGGCAAATACGAGAATCAGATCTAGTCGACATTTAATCGTGATTGGCTTACGTGGAAATAAGATCTCACTCATTGGTTATAAATTTCTTAATGCCAACTCTAATTGGATGAGTGTTTTTATTTGGGTTAAAACTTCCAATGATATTAGAATGGAAAATGAAATATAGTTACTTATGGCAGTATTTATTTATTTATTTATATTTATTTATTTATTTATACTCTTTACAACAAATAGAACAAAAATAGTTTACAGTATGATAAAATTTTTATAAAAAACAAGAAAAATAGGAAAAATAGGAAATGTATCTATGTCAATGTTCATCATGAAAACTCCTCCTAGAATATTCAAAGAAACCCTCCATAACACTACTCACTTTCAGGATGAACATAGTCATTTTTTATAACTGGGTGCAGCGAGAATCAGGTTGTCTATCAGATGGCTCACCATAAACCCGAATTTTGCCAATTGCATTGTCGCAATGCTGAACCAGATCGTTGACTTCATCTTTTCGCGAGAGAACATGAAAAATTCATTATTTCAAGCAATAACAGAGTTTTTTTATTCTCATATAGGGAATAAGAGAATGGAAACAATTTAAAAAAGCACTTTTCAGTCTACATACTTTTCATTGAAATTCCATCCGCCTTCATTAGCAAGTGGTTTGTAAAGATCATAGATCATATTCTAGATAATTGTTAAAGCAATATTAGCAACCAATAAAATTAATGAAATAATAAATCAGGAAATTAAATAAGGGGACTTACCGATATTCTCAAAGGTATCTTCATTTTTTTGGGTGCAGGTTTCTCCCTCATTTCTTCTAATTCTCTTCTCAAGGAATTAGTTTCTTCCTGGAGCTCTACGACATCTTTCAAATGCTCAGCACGTAGCTTACTGATATCTTTTTCCATCTCATCCTGTAGATTAGTAACAAGTCTAAAAAGATAATTTTAAAACTTAGCTAAATTGAATAAATGAAGACAGTGATAAATTTAATTCCTGTGAAATATGTCTTCATGATAAGTAGTTCTAATTGTTTTACTTTAAGTATCACATTATTAAAGACTAAGAAAATTTCCACCTTTGTACACTACATAATAATATATTTTTACTGTTTTATAATCAAAGCTTAACTAAGAATGGTGTTATAGTTGTTTGGTCCTGCTACTCTTTCTTCAGTCCAATTGTGTCTTTAAAGATATAAAAATGAAGTTTGCTTTGCATGAGGAAATTATTTTATGAAAAAATTACTAAGAAAAGAAGAGTGATAAGCTACCTTTCAGCAGAGGAAGGTGTGTCAACATTCGCTAGAGGTAATTGTGTGTCAACATTCGCTAGAGGTAATGGTGTGCCTGGTGACTTATTCTTTAAGGCCTTTTGGAGTTGTAGTTTGTCTCCCAAAAAATTTTCCTGCTTGAGCTTTAGACATAACTGTGAGAAACAGATTGGTAACATGAACGTATGTTTAATAGAATGTTTAATCCAAGAGGAGATGCAAAGAAAGAAACGAAAGCATGTTTCCAATCTTTAATAATTATCTAAACTTTAAGGACTCACTTTAATTGGATTTTAGTATAACATATTGTTTGAAACTTTGATTTAAATAAACTGTATTTAAGTTGTTAAGCTCATCACATATATATTTGTTTTATATATTTGTTTTATCTTTTCAGATGATTATAGGGTTCTTTCATCTTAATATCATGGTCTGTTATATTTTCTTTAAAATAAATTTTCCGCATGAAATTCACTTTCTGCACACGTGAAAAAAACGGAAAATGGATTCCATGGAAAGAAAACGTGCTAATCGGAAATTGTGTGTTTATTGTAATGAAAGTGTCTCCAAAACAAGTTTTTATGTGAAACATCGAAATAAAAAGTGTCTAAAAAATAAAAACATCAAAATATTGCCCCATAAGGGAAAACCCGCAAACGCTGAGGAAGAACAATCATCATCAACAACAACATCAAATCAGCATCAATCTGGCGGCCATGCTAGTATTGACTTTGCGTATTCAATGGAATGGAAGGTATACAATTTGTTTATATATTTTCATATATATTTATTGAAGTAGATGGATCTTTTGCTTAGCTATTATAGCTAGCTAAATATAGATAGCTATACAACAACAGACGTTCCAACCATGGTAGCAGAAAACAGAAGGTATATTTTGAGTCTGACTTCTTAAGTGCATGGCATTGTAAAATCCATAGACCTTTTGGCTAGGACTTTCAACTCTGCTTCCAAGATAGGTATCGCTTTCGTTCATTAAAAAAGGTGCCCACTTTGTGGTTCAAGTTTGAATAGACGATTTTGGAGTTAAGCCACCATATTTAAAATTATTTGTTTCCATTTTAAATGGGAGATCAAAGTTTTCTCATTTCACTGGATTTTGCCCTCATATCCGCTATTGCCTTTGCCTTTTTGTACGAGTCTGGTTTGCGTGTTTTTATTCAATATTTTCTGTATTTAAAATATAAAGAAACTATTAGGTGGAGGAAGTATTTTCTTGTGAAACTGAGTAGTCTTGGTAGCGGTGACAAACTTTTTTTTTTTGCGATATATAGGTTAAAGTTCAACTTGGCAAAAACATAAACATCAAATTAAACAAAAGCATTGAAATGACAAAAAATAAAAACGGCAGCCCAATCCCAAAATTGTTTATTCAAAAAATAATTGTTGAGCAATCCAGGAGTATGGAAAGCAAAGCCTTCGAAATTTGCGAGTTAAAACATATGTATACATCATTGATTGGATGTATTATATTGTCAATCTACATAATTCTGAAATACCTTCCCACATTCCAAATACAGAAAATATATACTACATTAATAATGATACACTCACCGCCAAGGCTGCCTCGCTCACCGCCGATATTCAGTGTTGTCCCCTAGATAAGACTTAGGCATTATTTACAGAAAAACATTTAAGCTTGGTCCCCACTGGGTGTTAAACTGCGTTTATCTTGGTACGCATGATGGAAACGTCATTAAGCGCCCAGTGAGTATGCCTCGCGAACGTGCGCATGAACACCTCCAAGTGCCTCTGAGTGCCTGAAAAAGGTTCTGTTTTCGGGTTTATATATGAAAGTTTTAGGTACCGTTAATTAAATAAGAAATTCATCATACTCATAAGAAATTCAACTTTTGATTGAGTAATAACAAATTAAAAAAATCTTCGAGTTCATCGAGCTCAGAAACACTTTTTACAACCTCCATTTTACCAAATTGCTGCTCTTTTCGATTTATTTTGTGAGATGTACAAAAAATAAAAAATATAAAAAAGTTAAGGGTGAAAGCCATGAAAATCAAAGCATCCTCACTGGGCGCTTAAGGGCGTTCGCATTGTACTAATTATACGCACCAAGATAAACACACTTACGCATCTGTATATATTGCCAATTCACTAGTGTTTTCAACCAGTAAGAATTCATAAAGATAATAAATCATATATATACGTAAATACAGCACACATCAGGTAAATCAAACACTTGAGAAATCAAACACTTGTTTAAATAAGTGAAAGTTCAAATTAAGCAGCATTCCAATTAGCAGATGTGTACTCTATAAACAAATGAAAATAGGAAAAAGATGTAAAAAAAGATTTTGCATGTAATCCGAAAATTAATAATTGGATTAGGAAGTATCATGTTCCATACACGCTTTTTTTTTTTATAAGAATATACTCTATAAGAATATTCATGATGAAAATGGCCAAATAGCTAAGAATGTTCTAAGAATATTGCCATCATGAAAATTTTCGAGATAATTTTTTTTTTTGAAAATGTACCGAAATTCATCGAAAAAACATCCTTTCTCAAGCTGACTCACATGGCTTAACCTTTACCCCTTTATAACTGGGCGCCTAGGAAAACGAAAAGAATCATACAAAGCATAAAAATGATAATAAAGCGACGTCATTTCAGGTGGGAAAAAGAAATGGCTTTCAAACAATGTTTTTCCTTCTATTTAATCTTTTAATTATGTAGCTGTGAACCACTTTTGTCTAATTTGAATTCATGATGAAATGGAATTACACTATTCTTATAAAAAAAAGCGTGTATGCAATCTTAGGAATATGTTAAGAATATTTTATGATGATTTTGACAAAAAAGTTAAGAATATCCATGATGAAATGAAATTACACTATTCTTATAAAAAAAAAAGCGTGTATTAAATATATTTGGTTGAAAATTCTGTGTACGCCATTATGTATATACATGTTATAATTCAGTTCGAATCAATATTAGGCAGAGTATCTAGTCATCAACATTTGTATTTAATTTAAGGTGCTTTTCTTTCATGCATTTGAATCAAAATGTTAGAAAATTTGTCGCATTAACGTAATAAACCTTGTTCTGTTTTCGGGTTTATATATGAAATTTGTACTCAGGTGTCCATATGCGCCTTGTTTCCGCAAAATGAATTAAGGGTAATGTTGGGGACTATCTTCAGTATGATTTTCTTTGGACTTTTTATTTTTCGTAAATAGATACATCAATTGCTGATGATAACTTGACAGAATCATTAGAGCTAAGAGATAGAAATGAATCCGATGATAATCCCAATGAAAATTCTAGTGAAGAAGAAAATTTAAGTTTAATGGATGATATACTGGAGGTTGGTACATATCATTTATATCATTTGATTATTTTTGATTTGATTATGAAACTGGTAACTTTAATATAACTTTTGATAGGACAATGAAGTGGAACTTTGGATCGATGAAGCTCCTAATCCGTTAAATGATTTTTCTGTTACAACACCAGTACTGCATAACCCATTATATGATTTAGTGGCAAAAATTTTTACAAGGCAACTTGTGATAAAAACCAATTCTCTACGATACAATAAGTAAAGTCAAGGAACGTGGCCCTATTGTGTTATTGTGTTTACAGAAGCACCATGAACATCGTCTTTTGTATATTAAAAAAAACCTTTTCTACATTTTCAATTACAAAATGGCGTCATTTAATTAATTAGAAAACTTAATTTTAAAACCTAAATCCCTAAGATCATTTCGAAAAATTGGCAAGTGTGTTGATGCGGAAAACGCATCATGACATTATGACCTTTATACATATCGTTTCTTTGCTCTGTAGATTTCAAAAATGAATAGGTATACGCAAGAGATTAAAAGGAGTCTTTCTTAGGTAGATTATCTCATGGAAATACAAAAATATAAAAAACATGACAAGATATTTTGGGTAAAAAAAAACAAACTGATGCATAACAGAAATATCTTTGGAGGCAGGGAGTCCTTTATAGTTATCAAAATACCAAAATAACTGTAGACGACAGGATGAATCCATTCAAATCGACTTTGAAATGACGTTGGAATGAGATAATGTTGTAATGCTATGTTTTGAATCCCTGCAGTTTTTGTTGCTGTTGTTTTGTTTTGATTTGTTTTGATTTCCATGGGAATGAATTTTAACTTGGTTGTAGTAAATTCGCCAGACAAAATGTGTCTAAACATTTGGTGACGTGTACATCTAAAGATAGGAAAGAGTGATCTTTATTTAAAATTGGCTGATTAAAAGCATTGAATTTAATAGCTTTTCTATTTGCAGTGGGATTCGCCAATTTTGCGTTTTACCAATGTTCTCATGAGGTTATAAACTGATTTTACTCATCAGCATGTTACTGCAGCACACTTATAAATGGGAAGAAAGGACTCCCGCGCTGCAAGTAGATAAACTTTGATGATGAAAATTTTATTTGGGGAATTGTTTCGAAATAAAGTTGAAGTTATTTCGTAGGCGAGTAGTGCTCGAAATAGCCTTTAAGCTAAATTACCTTATATTGATAGGAAATGATGTTACTAAAACGGGGTAGACTATTATCATTATCATTGATATATATATATATATATATATATATCATATCATATCATATTATAGAAAGATAGATATATAAATTATTGAGACAAATATCTGGATACTTATCCAGTTACATATACTGGATACTGCTACTGAAAACTAACTGAGCCTCAAGGGGGGGGACTACAAAAATTACCAAAATTTCATTTTTTCAGCTCATTCATTTTTTCAGCTTCCATTGATGTGACACAGATTGTGCCAAAATATGATGAGAAAGAATGTTTTCGGCATCTCATGAATAATTAATGAGCTCAAAACTATGGAATGTGTACCAAAAAGTCGTAATTGCCCTGGAACGTTTCTGGAAGAGAGGCGTTATTTGAAGGGCGTTGCTTTTGGAAGTAAATAAAGGATAAGAGGGCGACGCGTGGGATGAGCGACGAAAATTTGCACAAAAATACAAGTTAAGTAATTTATGACCATAAAATTTCGGATTTCCTGAAATTGGTCAATTTTGGACAGATTAGACGTTCCACTGTGCGGCTGGATAATCAAGACCAAAAAATTTCTTCGCTCATCCTATGGAGGCAAGTGATAATAACATTTCTGCGAAATGGCAACTCAATTCCATCGATGTTACAAAAGATATCTGTTCCAGGAATTCAGAAATCCAACTTTTGAATTAAGTTAGTTTAAAAGTTATCACCGAATTTCCGAATGTTTTTCAAAGCTGGAAGCACGTCCACACCTTCTAAAACAAAACATCCGATTCGGTCCAACAAACTGAACCTAAAGACGCCCATTCGCCCATTCTTTGCCAGCAAAGAGGGCAAAGGGCGCAGATCAACACGTATAGAAAGCCTAGTTTTATTTATGCTTAAATAGTTTTAGAACGCTTGTGGTGAACAGAAAGCTACACACAAAAACCATGTGGAAAAATATCGTCAAACCTTGTGGTTTCTTTCAAACATAAAATCTCACCTTTTTTGACATTTTAGAGGGGTGTTTCCTCTTAATATATTTGTTCAGCCTTCGTATGCTCATAGACCTTATAGATATAAGACAGCTTCAGAACAATAGCTCGAAGGTTTTGAGTTTATTAATATTTGTTTATCATTAATATACTAAGAATGAAATAACTACAGCATCTGGTTAAAACGTTCCAATTTTTATCAATGTACCTTCCCTTTTTAAAAGAAAGTCGATGAGACTTGATGATTTGTTGAAATGATGAAAGGTGAAATTTTATGAAAGTCTTAAATTACTCGAAGAAAATTACTCGAAGAAAATTACTCGAAGAAAAGTTTCATACAAACAAATTGCAGTTTAAAACATTTTAGTGCCCAGTGTTCTTTATTCGAATTCTTAATGATCACCTTGAGAGTTATCTTTCTTACATTTACAAACAAATCCGTTTTTCTTGTGAATACTCTATGTTTTGTGTATTTCATGTTGTTTTTATGTTGTGAACGGATTTGGGCAAAAGAAGGGGAAATTATCAAAATAATACATATTTAATCTCTTTTACAAACATTTTTATCATATTCCTAAGCTGATAAACTAAATAATCTTTCTCTCCTGTTCATGACAGATATTCTATCTTCACTAAACATATTGAAGTTGGTACTTTCTGTTATTATGATGACAAGAAGTAGAACCTTATATGTCTCTTTTTGAAGACACATTCTGTGTAGTAGTTGGTATGGAGAAGAAAAAATATGAAAAAGATTGGATCAGCAATTCACACTAAAAAATATTGCATTGCACATCTTCACTGTTGATGTATTAAACTCTCTCCTCCATTTTTACATCTAATCCTTTTTTTACATCTAATCCTTTTACACCAAACAAAATTGATGAGACTTTTCTACCCCAGAAAAGTGTGCTTTCAAATTTTCAGATCTGCATATAGAACGTGACGGCTTTTCAAATCTGTTAATATTGTTAGAGCAGATGACTAAGATTACTAAACATTTATACAATAAGCGGATTTCCAAAGCTTTTAGAAAAAATCACCGACATATTTTCCACTTTCACTTTTATATCTGGGTTCATGTTGACAAAAGGGAGATTAGTCCAGGTAAAATACTATATGTTTTTTATACGATTTTGATTTAAAGTTTTTAAGATGGCGGCTCTTTTAATTACTAAAACTTCAGAAATAATACAGTTGAAAGCAACCTATTATACATATTGAGATAATTTTGAGCAATTTCGACGAGAAATTCCTACATAATTGCAGCTAGCTATTGGCTAATTGATATGTAACAAACACTGACACTGATAGAGTTGATTCAACTCAATCATATTATATCTAACTTTATATCTATTAATCGATTCATTTACCTACTTTTTCAAATTTCATCTGCTGAATATTACACCGTTTGTTTTTTTCATTTTTTGATCTGAGCATACTAACTCATTAGGTCGTGTCGAGCCTTAAAGATTCTTAAAACGATTCTTATTTTGAAGGAGACCCGTACAATGAAATAAGTGTAAAAATTTTCTCAGGGTCAAAAAATAGCATTCAAGTAGAAGCACTTCAAAAGTATGAGAAAAAGTATGAGACGGATTACACACAGCAAAACAAAAATATTAACAGCGATGGATCCAGGATATGTTGAAAATTGAGGAGTAGCACATTAACATAATTTATGGTTACACTCACCAACAGGATTATATGCACGATTATATGCACGATTATATGCACGATTTTCTTTTATGTTTTAATAGCATTTTCCTCCACAAACTTTGACATACCCTCTAGATCCACCTCTGAGCAAACATTGAGACTATTAATTTTGTTTTGACTGAACGTAAACGTAAATTTCAGCCTAATCAATATCGCCATCCATAATCCTTACGTAGCATAATCCTTACGGAGCATAATCCTTACGCCCAGGCGTTGTAAAGACGTCCATGTAACGTTAAAACGACGTCGTGTGTCTCCGGGCTTTTTGAATGAGCAGTTTGATTCTTATAAAGACTGTTCTTATAAAAAAATAATGCGTTATTTCTTCATCGAGGTGATCTATTCGCACGTATTTCAACAAATTTCACGCCTTTACTTTCTTTCTAGAATCGCAAGAGAAAAAATAACTGCGTCATTACGCAGGTACAACATCCTTTTTATTCGAATGCTATTTCCACACTAATTGATTTCTAAGTACACAAATGAAAAAATGGGTTGGACATCACTTAACAGTTAGATACAGTATCAATGAAATACTGATAAATTGATCGACATCATGTCAGCGGAACTGAAAATATGAGATCATCTTAAAGCATGTGCACGCGATAAGTAAACGAAAAAAAAATTCTTGTTTAAATGATTCACTGCGAATGTCGCCAGTTATTTGGCAATAGGATATTATAGTTTTATGTTATCGATTTTAATTAATTTATTTGAATATTAAACTTTATCACGCTTGTCCAAATACTGACACGCAATGCCATTAGAATCTTTTTATTTTCTTCTCGTTGTGAAATGCCTATTGGCCGTTCATCTGAATCATGTATCTCTTCAATATGCGTCATACACAATGCAAGCTAGAATTACTCTCTTTTCTGGGCATGTATTTGGCTAAATGAGAATCTATGAATATCAATTTTGTTCGTAAAAACCTTTTTATTATTCCATTGAGACATTATTAGTGATTCCTTCGCATTGCATTGTGGTAGTTTTATGATTTTAGAAAACTGAATTATGGGGGACGGACAGTTAGCCTGAGATGGTTGTGGCTTTACACAAAATTTCTTTTTTACTTAAAATGGAATTTGGCAACATTCTTTTTCACAAAATTTTAGTTTTAGTTGCGATCATATCTTAAAGGCATACTGAACTACCCAGGGTATCACGCATTTTGAGTTCGAACTCGTGGCAAGTCACAGCGTGCTTCATGCTCATGTATTATGCAGACCAGAAAATAATCTTTTTTATTTTGAACTTATTATAATTTCTATTAATCGCGCCTTTTATTAATTTGTTGACCATGGAAAGTTAGCTGGTCTGTATTATCTCAATAATTCTTCATCGTTTTCAAGTCAAAACAACATAGAAAGAAATTAAAAGAAGAATCACCATGGTGATTGAAGATCAATTTTTGGTGGTAATATTCGATGCAAAGACACAGTTTAGTGCAACGAAGATAATAAAAATGTATTCTTTAATATTTCTAGTTATGTTTTGTGCAATTCTACAGAACTTCTCTTGGCTCTATTTCTTTATTGTATAATATAAGCGTTATTGTGATGTTTTAAAAGAAAACAGCTTAGTACTTTCTGTTTGTATATTCTCTCGCTTAAATTTGTTGGACCCACAAAAATTAAAATAGACCCTGGGTAGCTCGGTATGCCTTTAACTGGACAAAGGGTATAGAAAATTCATTTTAATTAATTTGGTAGATTATAAACATTTTCTAAAAAAATCACAGGACGACCATCTAAGAATCAAGGTATGCTTCTTTGCAACCATGTACTTGAAAATAATACATATCATAAAAATAATACTATCATAAAAAATGGAACGATCTGACTCTTATCTTATAAATACAATAATTTTATACAATTACTTTTTAACCAACCATATTCACGAACAATGGAGGCCGGGTACTATTTATTGAAAGTGATTACAAACGGATATTTATAAAAATGAACGCAATCGATTTTATAAAAATAACAAGTTACTTGAACAGTTTGTGGATTACGTGGCGCCATCTTAGCAGTTGCTACTGACAACTGTTTATTTTGGCATTGTGGATTGAGATTTCAGCCGCAGGATGGTTGTTGTTATTGTTTTTATCATTTAATGTAATTTTCGTTGCTAACTAATATTGCCTTAGTTATGATGTCCCATTGGAGGTTTTAAATTATGAACAGGAGGGATTATAAGAGCATAAATGGGACATATTTGCAGAAAGATGAGTGAAGGAAACACACCATAACTATAATGATCAAGGCTCTTCATAATTAAGAGCCTGGACACACTGTTAAATTAAATTACTTATAACTACTTTCCTAGTCTCAGTTTTGATATAATTAATGCAATTAATTCCGTCTTAACGACATTCAAAAGGACATCACACGGAAAAATATCTTTGCAAAGACATTACCGGAATTCGTTAACATATGAAGCTATCAGGGTGGGATGAACAATCAGAACAAAATTTACTGGAACTAGCTTTCTTTTTAAATCTTTTAAATCACTTACACCCCTGAAAGTTTGTGAGTAGGAACTGCAAACTGACACATCCTAATCAGAGAAATGAAAAAAGGGAGAAGATGGTTAGGATTAGGGTTCTGAGTGATGGGGCACTCAAGGAGTTTCTGTCGATATTTGTTTAAATAGAAGATGATAATGCCGAATATATAATTTTATATATTCAAAATCATATGGTGATCCTGCATAATAAATTCTAAAATAAATGTCTAAAATCATTGAATTAAAAAGGATAACATAGTAATTTGCCGTGTTTATTAATATCACAAAAGAAGTTTAAATGTATCCGCTTTTACCATGCAGCAAGAAAGTTACCAGATCATTTTCTTGTAGTGTAGGCCTTTGAATGATGGATGAATCCTTTCTCACAGACATTTCACAAAGACTTCACTTTTCATAAAGATGTTGAAGTTTGGTAATTCACCAAAAGAGATTCAAATTGCATCTTGTTGATTTCATATATTAGTAACCAGTGGTGATTAAAATACAAATAGCTCCTTACGTAAGTATTGAGAAATCTTATAATTAGACATGGCGCTTGGAAGAAAATATATCAAAAGGCTTGAAAATAACTAGAATTTTCTGAGTGCAAATGAATGTCAAAATTTGGCAAATTACTTTCCCAAGTGGATTGATTTCCTTGAAACGAGAAACCTTTTGTAATACCCCAGTCATGACGTTGGTCAGCACAAGGAAATTAAAATCTGTGGTTGCGCTTATCGCTAGAACCACACTTGTCTCGTTTATGCAACGAAACAGTATTTATTTCGTCTAGTAAGACCACAAATATTTGTCATGACGCCAGGTCTGCTACTGCCAAATGAGCTTCTATTAACTCGAAATGAAGCACAAGAACACCGGACCAACAATTTCTTAGAAAGACAAATGTTTTGGCTACTAGACAATTGTATTTGTGCAATCTCACTATATGTTGGAGTTGTTACTGATTCAATCCTGATGTTTCTTGATGTATATTATGTTAAATAATAATAGTTACAAGTGTAACTGTTTAAGCATTACACATACTGATACTTTGTATTTAATGAAGAAAGGCAACAAATATGAGGAAACACAGCGCAAAACGTCTTTTTGGCGCGGGCATGAAAAAGGGAGGATGTTTAGGTGTTTTTAAGATCTTTGTGCAAAGGTAGGAGAGATTTACATATATTAGCTCGCACTGTAATTCTTTTTTCTCATTCTGAAAATATGTGACTGTGGTTTTAACTCAAGTTTGGTAAACAAATTAATTGGTTTTCTTCAACAAACTTAGTGGCTTTAGTTTCAACATTGGCATTCCCTTTAATATTGTTATAGTTATCTCCTTACAATCATCTCAAAATAAACATTGATCTATATATAGTTTCGCTAAACTGATTTTCTCTGATCGCTTGATTTGGTCTTATTAGTTGAGGTATGGAATGTTGATTAACTACAGATCAGGAGGAGGAGTACAAGACCACTTGTCAGTGTTGGTCAAATTCCATGATGTTTTTAACCACCTACTCTCCTCCTGTTATATTAACTCTTCGCTTGTATTTCCTTGTATTTTCCCTGCACTTTTACACCATCTAGATAAGTGTTTTTGTGACCATGAATCAATCACATGCGCTCTTAAGATTTTCCCTCTCCTCTGCATATAAGGCGTTTTTCCGCTGGTTGTATATCAGATAAAAGCAAAAAAAAAGGAAAGAAAAAAATCAATATATATAAAAGTAAAAAATCTCCAAAATCATTAATAAGCAGTTTTATATGACGATGCAATCAAACTTATATGGTGTTTACTTTCCCTTCTATAAAAAAGAAATAAAATTCTGCTAATTAAATAATCCGACATGTTCTATTTTAAAAGATCATCTGGTCGAGAGTCCACACGCTGCGGAAATTAATTTATTTAGCATCAACATTTTTCATTGCGGATTTGCATGTTAAGCTTGTATTGAAGCATTGCTTTTGTACCATCACGAGAAAAGGTGCCTGCCTCCTACCGCGACATAATAACTAATTGTAGAAAGACAGAAATCTAATGAGACCACTCAAAAAGAAATGATGACCATAAATCTATAATAAAAATTACTGTTCGTATCAAGGCCTGGAAGATGCACAACTGTGGATTGATGGTTCAACGTTATATGGACGTCTTTACAGCGTCTGAACGCTGTTCAACAACGACGTCACGTGCCTGGTTGGTGACGTTAATCCGAGTTTTCTTTTCCTTCCTTGCTTTTTCTGTTTGATTTTTTTTTTTCTTTTTCATTTGTTTATTTCATTGTTGTTGTTGTTGTTTTTGTTGTTGTTGTTGTTTGTTTGTTTGTTTGGTTTGGTTATCCGCAATGTTTGGTTTTATATGACACTAAAGCAACATTCTCACTCAAAATGGTGATAAATTTTTGTGTGTATTTATATTTGCAAATGGGGGAAGAGAATTTTTTTATTTTTGCGAACAGACCACTATTACTTTTACTTTTTGCGTAAACTGGTGTCTTTTCAAAATGACGAAAGGAAAGGGAAGATTCAAAGAACATTTTGAAAAACCTACTCACAAAAAAAACCAACCTACTCACAAAGTATATTATACACACAAGTGATATTATGTGATTGCGAATTTTTGGAAACTGACACCAACGTAGAAGAATAAGGTAAAACTAAAAAATCCTAACAGGACAAATTAATTTCTAAATAGTTTCTCATCAACGCTGTCTACGACTAAGAAACGACAAACACGTCGGAATATGCCCTGATCATATATCTGTCAATAGCATTTGTGGTTGCACATAATGTTGATAAAACATAACACTGGGGACAAAGTTTTTATACATTTCTTTTGTTACGTCAAAAAAAGAATATGGCTACCAACATAATGTGTCACGTATATAAATACAAAAATATAAATATATAAATACACTATCGAAGATTGCATTTCGCAAGAACTGGCTTGAGGCATTTAAAGCCAACGAAAAGGTTAGCACAGTTTGCAGTGGTTTGTGACGTCATCATCTCAACAGACCTTTTGTAATGCAATTATAGTGTCTTCGCTGTTGATGATTATATATAGTAAAACCCGCAATAGTTGGAATAAAAGATGAAATTTCCTTAACGCTTGCACCCAACAGAAAGGTCTCAGTTGGACGACATCTTTGTCAAATGGCAGATATCATATAATTAAGTACGTTTCCTCCATTATCAAATTGCTATATTTTCATTATAAACTTGATCAGACAACACAGTAGAAGCTATTCTTGTAGACAGCTGCAAACGAATACATCATTGCACATGTTTATTTTCATTACTATTCTTTGCTACTCCCACACACATTTCTCCATAATTCAAAACCCTCTTTAAATAGCATCAAGTCAATCTCCTGTGCCAGTGCGTCACACAGAAGGTGAAATTTACCCACATAGGTACGTGACGTCGTTGTTAAACAGCGTTCAGACGTTAAAAAGACGTCCATATAACATTCAAACGATATCGTACCTGTTGAAAATTTAGTTTAAAGATTAAATTAGGTTTTCATTTCACTATTTATTGTTTTGTGTTGTTACTTTTGTTTTGTTCTAACGTTAGGTGAATACGAGATAAATAATTTTTAGCAGCAAATATAGCATCCTGGTATGTCGTTTGTTCTGTTAGGATTCATATCTCTGCCAATTTATTATCACATCAAACTTGATACGTGATGGTCAAAAACGAAATGAGAAACATATCTTGTCCTAAAATAAAAATGATGGGAGATTTAATTTAAGCATTTAAATAAAATAAACAAAACTACTTCAAGTTTTTGGTGCATTATTTCGTATTTCTATCTATTGTTTCCGCTAAAGTTGCGATTTGTTTCAAAAGGCATCCGTAATTTGCAACAAGCGTATATGATTTAGAAATGTACAAACGCCAAATCATGTTTTATAAAAGAAAGTCATTTCATTATATACTTTCCATCAGCATTCTTGTGATACGTTCTTAATCGATTTTACTCACTTCCATAAGAGGACAATGGACTTGTAAATCCTCCCATGGATTTACAGCTCTTTATTAAAGTTAGTAAAAGAAAAAAAATGGAAAGAAAATATGTAATAACTTCGATGATCATCCTTCTAAAGTTTTGAATGAATGAATGATTACGTACCATCGGGATTGATATAAACATCTTATAATTTTTTTCTTTCTTTCTTAACCCAGAGATTTATTTTTCTCATTGTGTCCGAAAGTATATAGATTTCTCTGCAGTTGTATTCTCATTAAGAATAAACATAAAACAGACTTAAATCGTCGATGGACACAGTTGTCGTTGGATATCCGAGGAAATGAGGTTATCTGATGACTATTACAGCACAATTGTAAAATTAGTATTAAAGGATTACAGTTCGGTATTAAGAATGGAATCAACACCAACATCAGAGCTGTCTTTCTCATATATCAACTTCTTGGATAAAGGTGACATTTACATGCGAGTCATCAGGATCGTACGTATAATTACGCTGTTGTTGTTGATATGTATTCATGCACTGGCAGTATTGAATCTCTTTCATTATGTAAGATTTTGGTAAAGGAAAAGGTGTTTTTTTATCAAGTTCATTTGTGATAGACGTTGAAATGGTGGAAAAGCTTAAAATATTATAACAAAAACAGCTTTGGATCAAGTCCTGATAATGTCTTTTTTCATATAACTTCAAAGCTATTTAGGGTCCAAATAGATCATTCAGGTATTTTATGGGCGGACTACATAAATAAACTTTTTCCTCTTTTTCCTAAAGTTTGGTTATTGTCAATTGTCTTTATTGAAAAATAAGATCCAACTTTTAATATCGGTACATTTTGAAGGAATAGAAAAGCAGAAGTGACGAGTAGACGCCAGCAAATGGTTTATGTTCGTGTCACGAAAAATAAATCTAATTTGAAAATATTGTCTTTTTTTCTTCGTAATATCTAATTTCACGCGTCTTTTTTTATTTAATGAGTTCAAAAAGGATACGAAGTCGTGTATTAATCAAAACAACATTTGGTGGTGTCAACTGGCTTAACATTGCAAGATAATGATAAACAGGATACAAAACAGAATGGAAGAGAACATGGAATTTGTAGGTCGAGCTGTAAAATCCTGACCGGCTTCAAATTCTTAACTAACAGTAAAAGCACATCTTTACGTTCACCGCCGTTGGTGTTATATGGCGATAACAAGTAACATTAAAATCAAATCTCATTTATTTTTCATGTTTTTAGCTTTTATTTTGACACGTGCGCAGGTAACGTCAATCCTAATTGGATACAAATGGTAATCCTGAATACAAATTATTGATTCTCTTAGATGTCTATTAATGTATAAAATAAACCTTCCCGAATTTCTGTTTATGTCCTAATAGACCTCACGTCTGTTGACCTCGCACCTTTTATTGAAAATTGTCCCTATTTGTGATTGGTAGATAACCAAAAATACAATTAAATAATAATTAAATAAATATAAAATTGTTAGGACAGTTTGCCAAAAATCAAAAATTTGGGGAAGGAGCAATTTTGAAGTTTTTTTAAATAACGTCAACCAACGGTGTTTTGGCCGTGGTACATCTCCTAATCCCTAAAAGTATTCCATTTGTCAATATTCATTGACACTAACTAGATCAGTTAAATTACATATTGCCAGTTGTTATAAAGACATAATGGATGTTAACAAGGAAATAAAAACAAAAACCGTAAGTCTCATAAACGGTTCGTTTATTTCTTGAAATGTCATTAGAACGTGGTTCACACATTGCGCTTGATGCGCAAACAAGTATGTAGTTTATGTTGAAGTTGGTCAAAATGGAAGAATTAACATTTCCACTTTGACTGAAATCATTTTAATAATTACCGTCTTTTTTTTTCTCAAATAACTGAAGGTGATTTTATGAGTAGCATTTTTTGTTGCTATTACATGTATGATAACTGAAGGTGATTTTATGAGTAGCATTTTTTGTTGTTATTACATGTATGATAGCAAATCTTTAAACTTTTGATCACACGGAGAGAGTCGGGAATAAAGGTACCATTGGTAACTTGTAGAAACCATACATTTTGATCTCTACGTGTTAAAAGATTGTATTACTTAAACAATCCATGACCAAGGCGCCGCGCTACCAAATTTCCTAATCATTGATAAATATTTAAGAGTATTTAAAAACGTATTTAATCTCATTTTCAGAAGGTAACACCCTTATAACACACAGAGTAGGGTAATTGAAAAAGAATGCAAATCTGTAGTACGAAATGCTTCACTTGTTTCTATGTTTTTATTTTATTCAGGAGAAAGATATGCGTTTCATTTCTGTAGCGTCATCATGTATAGGTAAACAGTAAGCAATCCTTCGCATATGCTCGTAAAAACCAGCTTTATAACAAAAAAAAGCTCCAAAGAATGTCGAAAGAATTAGAAATTCTAGTTTGTAATAATGATATTAAAATATTTGAGCTAATGAACGCTTATCATAATATATCGTCAAACAAAAAACATGCCGAAATCCAATACAGTGGACTCTAAGAACAAAAACATCTCTTTTGCTCATAAATAGTGGAGGAACTGCCGCATGAAGTTGTAAAAAATGTGCTTGTTCCTGATAAGGAAAATGAACTTTATTCAGACTAGTATGTAAGCACAACACAAGCGAAACCATTTTCAAGGAAGGGAGTATTTTTTTGTGGAACACAATAATGAAAGAGAGAAGTATATGGAATAATGAAGGTCAGAAAAAATACATGTTTAGAACATGGTGATTGAAAATGATTTGTATTCTCCTTGAAAGGCATCATGTGTCATGTTTCTTTTATATGTTTTATCAATCTATCCTGTTTGTAAAGAACCTTTAATATTAATGTTGTTTGTTTGGGATTTTTTACATCTCGTATGGCAACAAGTGACGTTGGTTTGCCACGGTTAGAACTAACACTCGTTCTTTAGTAGGAAAGTCTCTTAACTTTGTTTGGCAAAAGAATATAAATTAGTTCGTTTATTTGCAGAGTTTTGACCAAAAACATAAAGTACTCTGAAATTGTTATCTTTTTCATTCGATTTCACATCAGTCAAAAAAGTGTAATGATCCCTTTGTAGTTGTTTACTCAACTGCATTGAACAAAATAAATTGTCTGACAATTTCTGATTAATGATATTGACGTCACACATGTACGTATACTATATATTACGTAGAAAACATGAAATTTACTAAATATTTATAAATGGACTGGTGAGATATATCACAACATGTTCACAGGGGAACTACGTTCTTTATCGATAATATAGTAGAACTCTAGAACTACTAGAACGTTTTTCAATCTTAGGTATGAAATTAATTTGTTAGGTTTGAGGTGTGTTTGGGAAAGTTTTCTCGTTCTTTCAAACTTTATTTATAGAATTTTGACAGTGAATGTAAAGAGAACTTGTCCGTTTGACACACTGTTATATATTCTCATATTGTCATCCAATATATATAAAGTGGGCAAAGCAGTATAACATAATGTGTTCTTTGCCACTTAATGTTGTCATTCATTTTTCAAGTGTGTCGATGACGCTGTTGTATAAACAAACTGGAGACAGCACGGAAAATGCATAATGGCCATGAAAGACGCTTCGAACAAAAACGATCACTAGACTGGAATGTTAATAGCATCTCTATTTTTTATTATGATTAATTCAAATGCTACTTTGATAAAAAGTCTGGGAACAAACTCGGTTGAAATTATTTTACATGTATATATTAATTTTGTGCCGCCATCTTAAGTAGTATTTAGTTTTTAGAGGTTGAGAAAGTGGGAAAGGTTTTGTTTTCTTGAACTATAGCATTTAGTAATTCTTTATTTTTATAGCTTTTAGTAATTCTTTATTTTTCAGGTTTTCAATCATTTCCTGTGGGGGACACACTTACGTAAATGCATGGCTATTTAAGAGAGATTTTATTTAGAAGAGAGTTCAGTTGGAAAATTTATACAAATATCATTAGTTTCTGTTATTTTAAAACAACAACAAAACACACAAAAAAAACAATAGAGGGAATGTTTGAAAAAAAAACGAGTAAGTGATTGGTTTTTTATGAGCAGGAAATAAAATTGATCCTTTTTCCTTGTTTATGATTATAGAATACAATACAATAGAAACTTGAAAGAAATGGAATTCGGAAACCGTTTTCTTCTGCTGCTGCTGCTGGGATTATTTGATTGCATTTTTTGCGGACCGATCGCGTCATCGTTCACAAGGTTACAGGATTCCGAACGCAAGCCGGATATTAAAGAACTGCTGCCATTTTTCCGATTTTTGCAGAAACCGAAAGATGGTGAAAAAAACATTGCCAAGCTACTGTATCAATTGGGAAATAATTACGATACGAAATTCATGTCGGTTTTGCAACCAGACGCCATGAAAGCTCACGATCCAAGTCAAGGCGAAGTTTTGGATATCACTGACGATAGTACGAGAAGCAATCCCATCATGCCGGAAGAAATGAAAAATATGAAATTCATTATTAAAAAATCGAGTGGGAAAAAAAGGGAATTCGGGAAAAAAATTGCTCATAAATTTCAACAGTGGTTATGGAATTTGTCCAAATGTCCCGTTCGCTATAAATGGATTGATCTGGGCGCGAACATATTTCCTAGATTTCTAAAAAGGGGAACTTGCTCAAGGAAAACGACATGTTCGTTTCCTGCTGGTATGAAATGCGAAGCCAGCAAATGGAAGAACATCACTGTTTTGCTGTATACTTGCCTGAAAGAAATGAATACAATCAACACAAACTGTAAATGGAGGCCAATGAGTATTGACATTCTTAGCGAATGCAGCTGTGGATGTAATAAGTAAATCATCTCATTATGATGAGAATGGATGTGATGGCTGAACGCTATTATTAACCAACCGCTATCTTTTCAGGCAAAAAGCACCATAATACAATTAATACGCAAATTTGCAGAAACATTAAAAAGATTGAGCGATGTATGAGCTGTTGGCCAGTTTATAGAAACCATGAAGGGATACTTTTATACATATGGGACAATATATGACAATAGTGCCAACAAAACCAAAACAAGCAGTCAAGAAAATTCAAATGTCGAGAACACGATCGAGAACACAATAGAGAAAAGTGCAGATTACATGAACTAACACGTCTCCGACTTTCAGAAGCTTATTCAAAAAAATGTCTGATAAAGTAAACAATATATTTATTATTATGAATGAGTAAACAAACAACACAAAGTTCTTTGGAACATTGATGAAAAAAATTGTTTTTAAGAAAAAAAGAAACATCACATAAAATTTATATACATTTATAATAGCAGGTCCAAGATTATAGTTTCCTGGATACCGTTTTTCGTAGACTGAATCTTCCAAAGGTCGTTTTTTTAATTAACTTCTTTTCAAGAACGTTTAGTTGATGGAAATTGGATTTTAATAGTTATTTAAACATTTGTCTACTGAATTCGTCTTGTCGACCACTTGTACATACCGCACAAAAAAATATTTTAATTATCTAAAGAATGTTAAAAACAAGCTACTGCACATACGTGTGTGTGTGTTTAGGACTCTAATTTTATCTTCTGCGTGTTCTTTACTGTTTGTTAACGGGAAAGTGTCAACATTAGTAAATATATCAAACCTAAATTATATATATATATATATATATTTATTTAATGATTACGTCATGATATCCTTTTAATTTTCCTTTTCCCCATTTTCTTTGTTTTTGTTTTTTTATGTTTGAGAACACAAACTACCCTTGCTCTATTTTTTTTAAATAATCATATAACTACCATGTGAATATATGTATGAAAAGCAGATATAAATTTAATATGTAATATTATTGGTTCAAACTAAAACATGTCTACATCTATTCCATCGATCTGTTCCACTTAATCATTGCAAATTTCCCATGTCGCCTTGTTGCCTAATGAATGAAAATTGAACGATATTGGAGATCGATTAGATCATTAGATTTTTTTTCACGAGATGGCCTCATGAAATGCTTCTTTTCTTATGTACCTTAAGAAGTATCTTTCTTAATTTTCGACAAATCTGAGAAAGAGGGTAAAAATCTTGATGACCGTAATGACACTGTAACGGAGCTATTCTGATGACTAGCTTAACTAATATTGCGAAATTTCAAATGTTGGAACACGATAATTATCTCAGCTCGTTTCGTTTTTCGTTTTTTATTATTATTATTCTTTCGATCGTTTTCTCCGCCCCGTCTAAGTGCTAGTCAGACAAAAATAATAATGGCGTCGCAAGTAATAGATATGCCTGACGATTTGAAATTGTCACCGTCTAACAAAGAGTTGATAAAAAGAAAATACGACACAACCTCGTTTCCAGGGGTACCTGTTTGTCGTGTTCACAAAAGGCAGGAAACTGGACCTAACGTTGCTCTCGACGAATGAAACGAATCTTGGATCTAACGTTGCTCTCGACGAATGAAACGAATCTTGGAGGCAAACCAAACGTTTCAAGGCTACATTTCATTGTTGTTGTTGTTGTTTTTGTTTTTCTACATTGATATTGCGCTGTTTTTTGTCTTATTTCTTACTCGCTTTGAAAATCACTGGACTCAAGACGATTGAAACTTTTAGTTCTTTTTGTGGTCTTGATAAACGTCTTGATATTTATAAAATGCGTGGCCTAGTGGTAGAGTAATCGCCTGTCAACACAGTGGTAGAGTACTCGCCTTCAGAGCGGTAGGTCGGCCTTTGAAAGCTCTAATACCAGATATTATAACAGTGTGAATCGATCCACTTAGCTTAGAACTCACTTTGAGAGCGGGATTGATGTCTAAGAGGGTTTCTAACTGAGCGGTTAAGGCAGACACGCGACTCTCAACGTCCTAGGATATGCAACGCAGGACCCTCATTGATAACAGTTCTATGAGGTTATGAAATAAAATAACTGATAATAACAAACTGTAGACTGTGTTTACAGGAGAATCGTTTAAGAATCATTGAGGGTAAAATTTAAAATATCATATTTCTCATATTATAGCGGTGATATGCGTTAATTGGGAACATAGAATTTTCTTCATATCCAATCAACTAATTCTTCCACTTATACATGCAATTACTTTAAATATAGCCACACATTGGTAATGCATTGTGTGTTTGTGCCCTTCAAATTAACATGTCCGTCAGTATACAAATTACTTCGGAATAGTTCCTATAAACGAAGGTCGTTATCATTAAACAAACGATTTAACAAGCCAATGATTAAGATGTTTGATCAAAAGTTTAATATTTATTTATACAACATTTTGTAACTTTTCGATATTGTACGGTGTGGGAGAAAGAATTTCCAGAATGCAGAAAATGTGCAATGCAGTGGAATTAACCTGTTTCGCTATCACCTATATTTTTCCACATATCATGATGATCCACATATCATAAACTATAATATCCATTTTGCGTTTCTTTTTTTTTCCCACAAGCCATTCATAAACAGCATCAACGACAGCCATTGCTTCTTTTTCAATGCAAATAGTATTATGTATTATGTAACCAAACATGACAATATGAACTTCGTTCGTATGAACTTATTCACCTGGATAATTCATATACATTCATTAGGCCATTTTTGGGGGCTCCAACACTATTTGTGAAAAGGTCCTACTATCCTGGGTAAGATTACTATGCATCTACCAGCTCCAAACCACCAAACTACATGGTGTAAAACTTATATTTTTTTTTTTTTTTTTTTTTTTTTTTTTGGGGGGGGGGGGGGGGGTTAAGCTAAGGATCGTGTCTCGTTCTTTCAAACGTTTTTATAACACTTTTCTTCGGTTAGTTCGAAACTAGTATCTGAACTAGTATCGGAATACACTCTATGAATTTTTTAACGCATTTGAATAAGTTTTAATCATTGTATTCCAAAAACTCGTAAAGAAAGTTTTTTATCTTTTCGTGACATACAAAGCACAGATTGCAATGGTCCGAAAAATTTTTCCGTTTCATGTTTTTCATCAAATTTGTGTTCTCTTCCACAGTCTTTCACTTATCTAAAATTTTTCGCGGACAGAAAATTTCCACTGATTTTTAAAACCGAAATTGAAACACTTGAAAATTCATCAGATCAAGTATAAGATTATATATTATATTATATCATATGATAATATATAGAGTAAGTATAAACGAAGACAATGCACTCAGTATAAACGAAGACAATGCACTCAAGAGGAAGAGCTTTCTGAATGATAAACCTTTATATAGAACAGTTATTAAAATCTGATTGGTTAATTTTTTTCTTGTTTTCCGCACAGACCGCACGGAAAAAGTTGAACTCGAGTCAAAATTTTCTGAGTTCGTAATGTAAACATTACCTATACCAATGTATGCATGCTCAGAACCTTTTCTTGTCTGTTCCGTTCCTGTCTGCGGAAAAGTTTCGGAAAGTGGAAATTCGACTATACCTTCCCTAATATGTTTAGTTGCTTGTCGCATTATGTCTTTTCTTGACATGACCACTTTCCAATAAAGTAAATATGATATTGTTTTCCGTAAACATTTTTTTTATCAGGAAACGGAAGTGTTCAGTTTATTCTCTCTCTAACAAAAACATCATATGTCTGTTTTCGTTGCTATTGGAGTCATACTCATGTCATATCACGAGCAGATAGAAACAGAGAGAACAGAGAGAACAGAGCAGAGCAGAACAAGCAGAACGAGCAGAGAGAAGGGTGTTAACATGCGGGAATGTACACATCTGCCGATTACTCTAAACAGCTAACGCCTTGGTAGGTTGACTCTGAAAATCATTTGTAAGAACCCAGTGGGCACATATGTTGTTACAACGTCGATTGTTACGTTGTCACAACAGTCTGGAAGACGATAGAAAGTGAGATCTGCTTCGACGTCGTTATAATAACGTTGACATGACGTTGCTGAAATGTTTTTACAATGATAATGAAGATGAAGGAGATAATAAATGTGTTTGCTAGAAAAAGGGGTCCAAAAGAAATTCATTTCAGGTATCACAAGAATTTTTCCATCAAATTAACCTCTTCACGTTTTTATTACGCCCGCCGCCACCTTGCTTATCAGGTACATACTTTAGCATGTTGGCAATTTTGACACGGATAGCCACTTCCGTTTCTTCTTTGTGGTTGGCAATAAACAGCCCGTAAATGATAAATAGACATTCAGAATATGTTAACGGATAAACAAAGCATTAGGACAACAAAATGAGCATTAGATTTTTTTGAAAATAAATCATCTGAAAGTAATAAAATGTTTCAAATTCAAACGATGCTACAACGTCATGTAACATCCCACAATGTAGCAATGTTTTCCAATGGGCTTAAGAAGCATCTTTCAGTTAAAACAGAAAGAAAAAGGTATAAAAAAAATACGAAACTGAACTGTAGCACGTTAAATCTATATAATAACTAAAAATACAACAAAATATCCGTTTCATGAGACAAGTTAATCGAGACTAGTTAATCGAGACTAGTTAAGTCATAAAACTGATGAACCACTTCATAAATTACGTCATCTTCGTTCTGTACCACTCTTGTTTCACGATCACTACAAAATTATTATTCTAAGCCAAAGTGAGGCTTGAGTTGTGGAAAACAAATGTGACATACTTCATGAAACTTAACTTATATGATAATATTAAAAGGTGTGTGTGTAGTGACGTTGGTTTAAATAACGTCTGTAATATTACGCTATTATCGCAATTTAAATAGAACTAATTTACAACGTTGAAGCAACATTGTGTGCTCACTAGGAACGAGATGTATCCTGATCTCTCACTGACCCAAACAAATTTCACATGATTTACACCACGAACTTTAGCTGGTTAGAAATCGGTAGATTCGCTATATGTGAATCATGGTGGGATCCTAAGGGATCGTGGAAATTGTTAATGAAAGGCCTTTATCTGCCTGCTTTGAAATGGACATTGGATTTTCCCTATCTTTTTGTTTAACCCGCAATAATAAGCGTTAATAATCGGAAGAGTTTCCAGAGATAATACTATTTAACAAATCTAATTTACGGTACTATTCGCTTTTTGCTACGACTTTCAAGACCAAGTTCTTGATAAAGGCGTTCACGAAGGAACCTCTAATAGCTCCAGTAATTGCAAGAGGTATTGTATTGGACAGATTCAATCTTATTGCAAAAACTACCATATTGGTTGGTGGTTGGCCATATATAACATCCGCGTAATCAAGATGTGACCTAGCATTATAAATGCATTATAAATGCACAATAACGGCGATTTCTTTAGAAGGTATAAATACAATCGTTTTATAAGAAATGTACCCCTGTTACCTTTAGATATCTTCTCATTCAATTGATGATCAATTAGAATATAGGTGTTCTTAACAATGGAAAGATCTAAGTCATTGCATAACTTTACCACGTCGTGAACAGTAGAAAATGATAAGACAAAATGTTTTCGGATCCACGTTGATGTAAATTAATAACCTCTTATTAAAAACCAAGAACAAGTTAGGGGTAACAAGAACAAGGAACACACCAGCAGTAATATTGGGACCTAACCACACAAACACCAGCATTAATATTGAGACTGATCACACAGATGGAAACATTTAAATTTAATAGAAGGACCTGGTCAGAAAAATACCATTACGAAGCACACCAGTCAGCAGATTATTTTAAATCTTTTCTCTTTTATCAGCTTGATGAAATTAAAGGCATTTTAAGTGCTCCCAAAAGTATCAAAGTAGAAAAGGTTTCAACACAATAGTAAATATGAAGCTGATAATAATATAATATAAGTGAATAATGTAAAACTTTGCAACCAGAGTTTCTGTGAGGATTGTTCAAAAAACTGATTGATTGAAAGACAAAAATCCAAGAAAAATGTTCCTGGAGCAGAATTTACAGTACGAATAAAATATTCTCGGCTATACTCTCATTACGTCACAGGGCTCGATTAGTCTATTAAGAACATCACAAATTTACGCCAAACAATATATCAGAGGTTGAAGAATCAAAGCAATTTTGCGACCACATTTTGCCTCAAAAAAGGATCCATCTCAAAAAAACTGCCCTTGTATATAGAAATTTCTATGACGTAATATATATTTGATCTTGCCAAAGAAGCACTAGCTATTCAGCTATTCAGACCAGCTAACTTTCCACGGTCATCAAATTAATGGAGGCGCGATTAATAAATATTATAAGTTCAAAATAATGAAAAAAGAGATTATTTCTGGTTTGCAAAATTCAAAACATGTAACACGCCGTGACTTGCCCCGAACTCTTCGAACTCAAAGTAAGTAGTTATAGTCGGGGTTTACGGTACCTGTTAGACATGTTAGACCTCAGAAATACATGGAAATTAATCTTTTGGTTTGTTACTAAGATTACTAGACTTTTCACATGGTGTGTAGTCATATTTAGCTGACTTAGATTGTAATGTTTTAAAAGAATAATATCCCAAATTTTCCTTTTTAAAAAATGAAACAAAATTTAGTTTAATGAGAAAAAAACAAAATGTTTTTACTTTTTAACCCTATTCCTACCAAGCTTTTTTGTCCTTTGTATGGATAAGGGGGTTTCAATTTGGCCCGCGCCTAGATAATGTCTTATATCTGCTAAACCATTGATGCCTATGACATTAAACTTAGTACAGACTTTAAGTAACCTATTTGCTACAAGAATAATTACAAATGATGTCATGATGACCTCATCACTTTTTGTTATGACGTCATCAATTTGTCTACTTTGTGAATAAATTTGAAATTTACGTAAGCATAAATTATAAAGCATAAATTTTTTTTGCAAAGTTTTTTATTCTGTATCTAAATACAACAATATGCCCAAATTTCGGTCATTGTAAGAATTGTTTTAATGTTAGGAGAATTTGGTGATTGATCAAAAATTTGAAAATTTTGAAACTTTTTTAAGAAATATACTTCGGACATCTGGCTACATGTTACTTCAACCATAGTTAAAAGAATTGAGATTCGAGAAAAGATTCCTTATACATCCAAATACTTTCAGAATTATCTATTCAATGCTAATCAAAACTTTATATTTTTGTCTCCCACATCACCTGTGGAAGTTTTTAATTGCATTAATAGCTTAAATGGTCACAAAGCATCTGGACCTTACAGTATTCCACATCAAATCTTGAATTTACTGAAATTTGAATTGTGTACTACCCTTTCCTCTTTAATCAATCTTTCCTTTACCTCTGGTACCTACCCAACTGCACTAAAACTTGCTAAGGTTATTCCAGTATTCAAAAAAGATTCGCCCTTGGAAGTCAAAAATTACAGCCCAGTTTCCATATTATCTAATATAGATAAGATATTTCAAAAGTTAATGTATAAGGGCATAATTTCTTTTTTTCAATTTCATCAAACGTTGTACCCATTGCAATTTGGATTCCGTAAGAACCATTCAACAACTTTGTCCCTGATTAACATTACTGAAACAATTTTAAAAGCGCTGGATAATGGGGAAGTTGCATGTGGGATATTTTTAGACTTACAAAAAGCGTTTGACACAGTGGATCAATCAATACTACTTGCTAAGCGGAATCATTATGGTATCAGAGGTAATGCGTTAAATTGGTTTCATTCCTTTTTAACTGATAGAAAGCAATTCGTTTGTATTGGAGGTCAAAGTTCAAATATTTCTCCCATTCTTCATGGAGTTCCTCAAGGTTCAGTGCTGGGACCCTTATTGTTTTTAATTTATATCAACGACATGCATACGGCAGTTAGATTTTCTTCTGTATTCCATTTCGCCGATGATACAAATATGTTAAATTGTAGTAAAAATATAAAACAACTCGCTAAGAGGGTCAACATTGATTTGAAACTCTTGATGCACTGGTTAAATGCAAACAAAATCTCTCTTAATGCAATTAAGACAGAACATGTTTTGTTTAAACACAAGCGTCGTAATATTGATTTTAATTTGTGTATTAAGATTGACGGTAAAAAAATGTCTAAGAGTTCTTCCATTAAATATCTTGGAATCCATATAGATGAAAATTTGAACTGGTCTGTGCATGTCAACAAGCTATCTTACAAACTAAGAAGAGCAAATGGAGCTTTAGCAAAACTTTGTCACTTTATGCCACAACCTCTTTTAATTTCTGTCTATTATGCTATCTTTCATTCACATATGGTTTATGCCTGTCAGGTTTCGGGTCAAAGGGAAAACCTAGTCACAAAGCGTATCTTTCTGCTACAAAAACGTGCAATACGTACTATTTGTAATGCTTACTGACTAGCTCATACATCCCCTCTGTTTCGGAAATTAGGTCTCCTTAAGCTTTTTGACATTGTAACATTTTTAAATATATCTTTTATACACAAGGTTCTTAATGATAAACTCCCCCAAGTCATTCGCAACAATTTGATTTTTAAACACTTGGATTTGAATTATAATACTCGCGGAAGGAACATAGGTTCTTTAGTTCAACACCCGTTCAAGACTTTCTCATTTGGTAAATTCTCCATCCAATATCAGTCGATCTGCCAATGGAATCTCATTCAAAACCATCTTCAACTTGACGACTTATCTGTGCTTACATTTCCAAAATTAAAAGTCTTAACTAAATCGTATCTTATTTCTCAATATATTGACTAATTGACGAAAACTTATTACATATGTTATTATCATTTTTATCACTTTTGGTTTTTTTAGGTGGCCACTCCCTTTAACTAGAATTTTCTATATGGAGTGGTCTCCTAGTTATTCTTTCTTTCATTGTAATTGTAAGTATGAGAGTTAGAAACTAAATAAATGATTACTTACTTACTTACTTACTTACCTTCAAATGTGAAAATTGTGATAAGATTTGTAAAAGCAGAGGAGGTCTCAAACTACATATTACAAAGAAACTCTCCAAAGTTAAATTTGTGGGAAATTCGGACCGCATAGGTATAGAAGACCTACTTGTTTTGGTTAAGAAGACAATTACCAAGATACTGGAGAAAGGATTGTATGCTCGTGAGTGCTTGCAGAACTTTGAACAGTATTTTAAAAGATTGGAAAAGGAGGATATTACGAAATTTCCAAATTTTCATAAACTATGTTCAGATCTCCCTCCTTGTAAAAATATCGAAAAGTTTTACACAGCATATTATGGGAGTATGTTATTAAATGCAAAACAATATTTTCCAGAACTATCTGAATCGAATTCATATATATATATTATGAAGCTTTTTGATCTCGACACTAGAGGAACTAGAGATTGTTACCAGAAATATTTCTGAAAAGGAGCTTCATGGATTACAGTATTTGTCTGCGTATGTTATGCGAAACATTTATAAACTCAAAAAGTTACAACAATGAACAGAGTCAACAAGCCATGTCGATAACATTAGCTGACAAAGCCAATGAGACAGAAATGAAAATATAAAATTAGTTTCAGCTCTAAATCGAGGAGGATATGATTTGTCTCTGAAGATATGCAAAAGATCTTTATTATTGCAGAAAAAATTATCGTTAGAGATTCAAAAGGAAAATGTTCGAGAAATTGATGTCAGTGGCATTGCTCATAAATTATCAACATTTTCTTATGTTAAAGAACTTTTTGAAGCCATTGCTTTAAAATCTGACATAAAGCCTTCAGATGAAATAATTGATAATATGCTTCTGTCAATTTTGGAAGGTTATTGCAAAATTCGATCATTTTCATTTGCCAAGGATATTGTTGAAAGACATAAACTGAACATAAAAATTGGTAAAGCAAAATCACTGAGGAAAGAAATAAAAAAAGCCAGTGCATCTGAACAGTAGTATATAACAGTATAATGGTATATAATGATACTATGAAACAGAAACAGTGTGTATGCAGGTGAATAGACAAATTTTAATTTGAAAGTCTTTTCGTAAATCTGCAAAGAAAAGGAATTTAGGTGATCTCTCACTGGAAATTTTATCAATTTCAGGTTGTTAACTGTTTACACACTGTATATATGTATTAAAAATTTGAGAAAGTTAATATTATATATATATACCTAAGTACTTTGTCACATATAATTATACCAGTAGGTTCTTAGACATGTTTCAGATGGTACAACACATATATACATATCCAGTTAAAGTTATTTTTTTCTCTTGAGTTTTGTATCTGTCACTTCTTCCCAAGGTCTTTTCTTGTCATACTTTCCTCTCGTATTTCCAGATGCATGTGAAACATGTCTTTGAATTCGTATGGTGTTGGCATTATAACCAAACTGCTGAATATTGGGATTGTCAAATCTTCGTCATTGACCTCTTTGATTTCCAAAATAGTTTTCAAGAGAATCCTGATTAAACCGCTCAGTAAGTACAAATGGCATGCCTTCACTTAACAAAAACTTTACAAGTTCCACCACAGAGTAGCAAGTGATTTGGAAGCCCTGGTAGGTTTGCCAAGACATAAACATTTTTCCTCTATCACTTTGATTGAACTCACCAGGACGATTATTGACTTCTTGATTCCAATCATCCAGATACTTTACAAATGTATTATTCAACCATTCAAACCTTTTATCATCAAGTCTTGTGTATGGTTTTAAATTCTCCTTTCTTTTTCTTTCTCATTGTTTTGGATTTCGGACATTGAGACAGTCAAAAAAAGCGTCAATCATTTTGCAATATTTTGCAGTTTCCAATGTATCAGGTGTGCCATATGTTTCCAAAACGGTTGCCATTGTTTGACTTAGTACTTGGGCAGCAAAACTAACTGTCATTTTAGAATATGGTGTTAGATGCATATGGTTGTATGTTATTTTTGGCAGTAATTTTAATTGATTGTTTAGATCCTCTGTCCATATTTGCACTATATTTGCCACAAAAGAAACTTTCCGAGAAAAATTGCCACTTCCAGAATTGAACAAGCAGTTGCTAGCAGTCTTGATCAAATGAGGAGGGTCGTAAATCAAGTAGGTAAATCTCCATGTGGCAAAGATGTTAATTGTTTTGTGGCAAAAATCATTTTTAGTTTCAGCGTTGTTTAAGAGTTTGTGCATTTGATAAAGTCTCCGATTAGCTGAAGCACCATCTGAACTTAGTGCTACCACCCACAAATTACATTCTATTTCAAGGGTTGATACTGCCTCCCAAAACAAGGGTAACATTTGAACTGCTGTCACACCATCTGTTGCGAAGTACGCTAAACTGTACTAAGGTAGTTGCTATCCCTCTAGCAAAGAAAACCAAAGGATGGGTTGCCAGAGTGTCCTCTTTCGAAAATGAATTAAAGTTAACTTGAGGATCACCAAGGTCTACGTATCCTATTAACTCATGTGTGTGTTTGTCAAAAACTAAATTGCATGATATTTTCATTTCATCAATCGAAAGAGCAATATATCTCTCTACATCGAATAGTTCGTTGGTTATATCCATCAAATCTACAATTATATCTCTCTGGAAACCTACCGTTGGTCTAATAAAGTTTTTGTAGTCCCTCAGAGTTCGTGAACTTAGAAGTTTCAATATGTTTGAGTTTCTGAGTTCTTCGTATGCGGACTTTGACTTCGACGCTAATGATAGACAAAATCTTATTATCATCGGGTGGTACCTTACACCAGTATCTTTCCTCTGGAATGACTTTTTTTTGCTCTTGTAAAAACAAATTCATAAAGGGAGTAGTGTTTTCATTGTTAGAAAATATGTTTATGAAATCGTTGCTTAAGTCATTATCGATGTGAACACTGGATGTTTCAATTCATACTTCATTTCTTCTAAACGAATTTTTAATTGTGTACACTTTAACTTTTCTTGTTGCAAAGTTAATTTAATTTTTTGAGGTGCAGTTTTGGTAATTGGTGCTTTAAGTTTTGCCGGTTCCATTAATTTGTAATGTTTTTGTCTTTGCTTCCTTTCCATTTTTGCTATAAATTGGCAACAAGATTCGCAGCAATCACGTGAATTGTGTAATATTTCACAGTTTTTTGTTCGAAAATAAATGTTACTAGAGAAGGCTTGCATTGGTTTTTCTTCGTCAGACTCATTTTCGCTTTCCAAAGGAATAAAATGATATAATAGTTCCCCGTGCAATTCTTTGTGGTCCACTCCATGACAGATTTGGAAAGTTCCAATTTGATTAATTAAATCAATAACACTGGTGTTAGATACACTTCTCTTCCACATTTTATACACCGAACTGTCTTCCGGTAACTTCTATCCATAGTATTTTATCGTGAAATTTAATCCCGTGTCAATTTCGATGGTGAAGCGTGGAACTTTTGTGCTAGGATCATCATTTTTCAATATGAACATATTTTCAACAACCTCGTACCCAATCGACTGGCAGTTTAAACTTTTTAGTGTTTGTAATAAGATCATCTAAGCAAGTCAAATTTGTTTTATTGAGTGGATTCAAGTTCTTTCGGAAGGGATTTTGAAAATTCCAATTCCCTGCGTCCTTCGAGACGATCCACAATCTAATAGTGAGCAATTATCGCCAGGCATTTCGATTACAAATAGTGGTTACAAATTTAAATGTAAATTAAAAATCTGGTCTGTAAATTGTGAAATCTGGCCTGTAAACTATTATAACTGGTCTGTAAATTACTCCAAAGTTCAATTGGTAATCACAAAAGTTCAATTCATTACAAAATGAAGTTGATTGAATACATTCCAATCAGGAAAACAAAAGGCTAATTTTTTTAAAAAACACCCCTGGTTGACACAACGCCCACCCCCGGACACCTGTTCACCTGTTTTTTGTTTTAATTTTCAGAAACCTTAATAAATGTTAGGAAAAGTCACAAAATTTCAGCGAATTCGGTTAAAGCGTTAAAAAGTTATTTAGATTCAACAATGCCGCGGGCCAATTTTACCCCACACGTTTACTTTTACTGGTGTGAAAAAAATTTTTATGTTTTTATAATAGCTATGTTTTTGCCTTTGAAAACAGCGCCTTTAGCACGACGAGTATTCAAATGTAAAAAAGTCGGTAAAAAAAAGTCGGCAAAAAAAAAGATCGGCAACAATTTTTAGTCAGTAAAAATTTTAATCACCAGGACAAAAATTAGTCCTTTCTCTTTTAGTCACTTTTTGTCGATTTTTGGAAAACAAATTTAAAAAACGGAAAAAATGTCATTTTTTTGTTTGAAAGCTAGCTGTTTTGAAAAAATAATATAAAAAAAAAGTCGGTGAAAAAAAAGTCGGCAAGAATTATTGGTCGGCAATAAATATTAGTCACTTATTGCCGGTTACGTACGCCACGAGAATTGAACATTATTTGAAAAAATTCTCTCTTGCGTTCATGCAACATCGGAAATTTAGTTTGCGCATGCGCTGCTTTTACGGGAATTTCTTTACGAAATTCATAAGAACGGCATAGAGTTTTTGTTGATTTTTCATGTACAAAACAGGCGCAAAAAAAGAAGGACATGGTACCGAGCATAGTATTGATTTATTGATTTATTAAATTCATGATTCCATTGATTACGCTGCACATTTTTTGGGGGAAAAGTCACTACAAGCGAAGTACCACGAGGCGAAATAACACGCCAACATCATAAGTAAAACGCTCAGAGAAATGGAAATGGTTTATCATACAGTTGAATGGTTTCGGAACGTTTTCCTGAAAACCGATGGAGCTGTCAATTGTTTTTCGTCTGCAAATTAATTCCAAAGGTAAGAGTTTTTACCCCAAAGATTTACATTTACAATAATGAACTTGCATGGTTTCCCATCCAATAGAATGCATTTGTTATCCCTCGAAAACAGGGAATTTAATTTATAACTACACAGTAAGGCAAGAGTATTTATTTCTCAAGTCTTATCCTCTTAACTAGAGGTTTCAAACATTGGGCATGAAGATTCACAGCCGTGAGGTGTACATTTATAATGGCCTTTAATCGTGTAGTGTTTGACTTCTTTCGGCAATATGTCCCATACAAGTTGTTAAATGTTGGGTGTATGCCTTCTACTCCCTGTTCTTCATAAAGTCCGAATCCGGATTTCCATTTTCTTATGAATGGAATTGCATGATGCTCTAAGAGATGAAATTTGGGCGTAATCGATGCGTCTGGAAATTTTCCTCTGAATGATTGCATGAATTCTTTGATTTATTGATCTGAAACAAAATACATCGATATCCACACATATAAAATGTTAATAAAATTATTTAGCCATGAACCAACTAGCCACCAACTAGCCACTAATTCACTACCCTAAATTTGTCAAATTTTGGTCAGCTATACTGCTACTTGCATTAAATGCTTGGTGCCACTTTGCATATTTTGAAAAAATCTCCTATCTTGTATATTATACAAATGCTTATTGATAGTTTGCGTAACTCTTTCCCCTGCTGTCCTGCTGTCCTTGCTGTTCTATAATGACTGTTCTGTTCCCCTGCCTTCCTCGCTGTTCTATAATGACTGTTCTGTTCCCCTGCTGTCCTCGCTGGTGCACTATTTATTTTTGAAATAGAACTGCACAACTTGATGACGTTTTCTGCCTGAAATTTAATTATAAACTTATAATAGTTACAAATGGATTTATCAATTTGTGACTGTCCAAATGGGAAAAATCATAATGAAGTTTCTTAGGGTGCATTTTTGTCATCCGAAAATCATAATGAAGTTTCTTAGGGTGCATTTTTGTCATCCGAAAACTTAGCTACAAGTACCACAAGTACGATCTTTTTAAAATGTTTCCAACTTTTTTCATCTTTTTAAAATGTTTCCCACTTTTTTCATCTTTTAGTGTTAAAAATATTTGTCTGCGCTTGCCTTTAAGGCAAAAGTGGCATTGTTGGTACTTATAACAATTTCTATGATACTTTTGAGAGAAAGACAAACCGCTCGTGCCACAAGTAACACCTTTTACCTTTATTTCCACCTTAATTATTTACGCTTGTTGTCAGCCATATTTGTTTACAAATATCATTAATGAAGCTAAATGCCACAATTTATGTATTTATTTATTTGTTTTTTAAAAAAAGTCGACCCCCAGTTTGAGACCATAAATGACTTATCACACAAATTTGTACTATTAATTTGCGTTTCATAGGTAACAAACCTTTAACATTTTGTGAACATGATTGCCAATGAAACTCTTCCCGTGATATGGTTGACGCAGTACATGGTAGTGGTTCAATTTTCGTATGGATTTGATTTCGTGAACTACTAGTAACATATATCCACTAACAGCATAGACTAATGAGTTGCAGTATTATATAACTGAAATCAATAATCACTTTTGTGTTTCAATCCTGACAAAAAAAGTCGCTTCTTGACATGAAGTATATACCCATCACCTCCAATAAACACAAACCTCCAATAAACGATGGTCTTGAATAAACGCAGGGCAATATTTCCAAATTAGGAAATAAACGCAGGGGTTATTCCTGGAAATAAGATAGTCTTCATGCTTCAGTGATTGACCAAAAACTTTTACAAGTTCTTCATTCATGGACATCTTCTTTTATTTCAGAACAATGTTTTACTAATACTGTTGCATATTTCTTTATACTTTTTGCAAAAGTTATTATACTTTATATAAGTTATTATTATAATTATACTTTTTGCGCCTAACAATTACATCAATGCTTCTTGAGATATCTTGGCCAGGGTTCAAAATTCAACCTCTAAGAAATTTAAGTTTAAGTAAAAAAAAGTGGTTTTAAAGTCATTTTATGGTTGATATTTTTCAAAATTATCACAAGAAAGTTCATGACACGCACAGAGACATGATTTACACTTGCATGTTGTAGAAATTTTGCAAATGCCAGAGGTCTCAATATACATCGCGCTTCTTGCAAAAAAAGAAAATTGGAATACATTTAACGTGGTAATGATATAGTTAATTTACCGACGATGAAGATCAACAACACAAAATAGAAACCGCCAATATCGTAAACTTTGTAGTGTCTTTTAAATGTAGAGGGGATTTCTACCTTCTAAATACGTAAAATAAATCTTTAAAGGGGCTATGACAATTACGCTTGCTCAAAACAAAATTAAATAAGGCCTTGGAGCTACGAAAACTTCGAAATTCATTTGCAGCACAAGCATCAAAACAAGCCACTTCTTCTTCTTCTTCGCGATTATTGAGCAAGGGAGCAATTTGCAGACCAGATCAAGAATTAGCAGACACGACATTTGGGCAGCTATAACTTGGATAATCATAGCAAGTATTATTTGTTTTGCTTTATATTGCTTTCTTTAATAAAGTAACCTTTACCAACTTACTTGTTCTTTTCACTAGCTCGCAAGCACGTTCAATTTGGTTCCTTCAGCTGGTCTGCAGATTCGATGATTTGAAATGCGATAACACTACGGCCTCCAGCGAAAAAGTAAACAAAAACAGAGAAATCACGTGATAAAACCAAATGTTTACATGAGACTAACTTTTTTGGATTACCTCTACCATATCGTTTTTGCTTTTCCATGCGTTAGAAGAAGTTACTGTCTCATTAGTTATTGATAGTGAAAAAAGCAAGAATAAACAAGAAACGGAGAAGAAAGAACAAGAAACTGAGAAGAAAGAGAAATCGTTGGCCTTGTTTCATTTTCAATTTAGTTATGATTTACTTAACATTGAAAAAATTTTCCAGGAACCGCGGATCCCCCCGAAACACACGTATACATGTAAGCCTTCATGAGACTATAAACAAAACAATAACAACAGTACAGTAACCAACAAACCATCACCAACAAAAACATTTTCACATGTAAAAGTCCTTCACATATGAAAAACCAATGTGAAAAATCAACTAAATTCAATAAGTGTTCTCAACGAGATAAACAAAATACATAATACAAAATAATAGCAATATCGAAAGGCGAGCAAAAACTTGATGTTGGAAAATTTACAAAAGAAAAAAGATTGAAAGAATAACAGCAACAACAACAACAAAAACAAACTGAAAGATTTATTTTGCACGGTCGAAGAAATAACTACTGAATAATTAATGTACAGAAAAGAAAAAGGAAAGGAAGAAGGACTGTAATATATCAAACTGTCAGACATAATGACCAGCTTGACACAAACCGAAAAACAACGTGGTTTTAAAACTAGGTTTCATCATGGTAGCCGTCGTGACTACGATAGCGTTGATTTAGCTAAAGAGGAAATAAAAGCGAGATTGCATAAAGGTATTTTTTCCATTAAACTTGACGTTGACTCAAAATCACCTATTTTGATTTATTTTTCCACAAAGGCATTTCAGATTTTGAAAAAAAATATATAGAATACTTATACGGAGCCACACAACAAAGTATGCAGTAAAGATATGAAAAATCTGTGTTCGTCTTTTTATATCCCTCCGCGAGTTGACTGGCTGTAAATGTTTCCTGTACCGCAGAATCTAGTCAACAGTAAGGCAACAGTAAGGATAATTTCAATTGATTTGACTGAATTTCATATTTTTATACCTTTATATTTTTATAGAATGTCAAAAAAAGTTTCAAGCAAATTAAAAATATTCGATTTTTTTGAATTCATATTCGAGGTTTGCAAAAAGCCTAACTTTGGCCACTTTCCTTTACTCCTCTTTCAAAGATTTTACCCAATATTTTCTAAAGATATCCTGAGTTTGTTATATCCAAAAGGAAGGGGGAAAATCGGTTCGATATACCAGATATCTCAAAAAACGATGATTCGACAACTAGCTACCCAAATAAGAAAAAAAATGTAATTGTTCGCGATCCCTGACAGTGACTGCTGAGTCAGCAAAGTACTAGCAGTCTCTAATTATATACTCATTTATTGCTTTTAATCAATTTCAAGGGATCAAAAAAATTAGTTCGATATATCGAATCATTCGTTATATGCCGTATTCGTCATACCCGAGTTCTACAGTATAATTAAAACGATCATGCTGGGTAGTTTGACAGAATGATGAAAAGGTTTTTCAGTCAATACGCAAGATGACGAATTTCTATAAAGATAAACGGTACATTTAGGAGTTTCGTATATGAAAGGAGGTCTTTTCTGTTTCATCGGCTTCCATCCCTCACTGATCTTATTTCCACCCAAGAAAACCTCCAAGAAAAGCTCCTCTGAAATCTCAATAATACTTTATTAATGGATGACAATTTCGTGGAAGAAACTTTCGAGAGTCGAAAAAACCCTTTTGAAATTAATTCCTTATTTTTTGGGAGGAAGAGACACAAATGATAGGGAGAAACAACATTTTGGATACTATTGGTAACTACTGTTAGGGTTACTATTTGGTCTTTTCTGTCTGAAAAACTATTAAACAAACCATTAGATATTAGGGAAAATGTTTCAATCCAACATTTTACAAGAGGGTAAAAATCTTCTTTTTTTTTTTCGCGAGAATTAACTTAAACATACGAGTGATTGTTCTTTCGTGACTGGTTGTAAAGTCTCGAAATCGTGAAAGTTTCTTCCATTAAAGTTTGTCGTCCAGTAAACTCCCGACAAACTTTATTAAACTCCCGACAAACTTTATTAAACTCCCGACAAACTTAATTAAACTCCCGACAAACTTTATTAAACTCCCGACAAACTTTATTAAACTTAACTAAATATTATAAAGCTTGCTCCTTACCGCTATGAAAATTTCTTAGTGGCTGTACTCAGTTGACATTTGGAGTGATTAACTTACTGGGATCTACTAAGGACTGCATGAGCATGGAAGGTTTGACATTATTCAAACGACCCTAATTAGATTATCTTCTTTCCCCAAACATTAATTCATATTGTTCAAATCTTCGAAACTGGTCAAACAACGTAGTAGAAACAACAAGTTGAACTTAATGGAAGAACTGTTCAAGAATTAGTTTTTAACAATCTCAATATTTCTCATTAGATTATTCGCTAACAATCTTTGACGACATAAAACTAAATCCAAGTGACGATGCGTGGCATGAACACGAATTAATCACAAAAACGGTTATTCAGCAGAAAATTAATGAATACATGGACACATTTACCATTCATGGCCTCACACGTGTATTTACATGCGGTAGGATAGAAGCAGTTTTCTGGGCAGTTATACTTGCAATTGGTTTACTTAGCTGTGGATTCATCATGAACACACTTGTTGCAAGGTACATGAAACACGAAGTGTATTCTCAAGTATCAAAACAGGTTGTCGAGCAGAAATCCTTCCCGAGTGTTACAATATGCGAATACCACTGGTTGCTGGATTCATTCTTTGCGTACTGCGGAGATAGAAAACGAAAGAGAAACGAAACTCGGTATTGCATGGGAAGGGCATCAAGGAGTTATTCCCCTGATATCAATATAACAGATAGTGGATGGAGCAATGGAATATTCAACGTAACTTCGTGCAATTTCGACAACATTGTCTGTATGAACGAAAAATACTTGCAAAGTTCTCGTAAATACGGACCTGGTTGCTTTGTTTGGAATTACGATGGTAATTACGCGAATACATATAGCCACGTTCAAATTAGCTTCAATTTTACCATGCCAAATGATTCACCGAAGCACTATCAAAGCATAGACAAAATCATAGCTTTCTTTCACGATCCAGAGATAGACGAAATCGATCTAACCAAGCAGGTAAACATCGATCCAGGTAAAAGATACGACATCACGATTGAGAAGACGAGCATCGTTCGATTACCAGCACCATTTCCTTCCAACTGTTCCGATGATAAAGCAAACCACATCTTTCCAGGCAAATATACAAGGCGTTCTTGCATAGAATCGAATCTCTATGTGACTGTTTACAAGGCATGTGGCGACATTTTCGATTATGTTGCACAATACATTCCAGATGACATCAAGCGACGGTATGGTAAAAACATAAGTGAAACTGAAGCTACGAGGTGCTTTGAGAAAAACAAACGTGCTGCAACCAGTTCCAAAGAATGTCCTTTCGCGTGTACTGAAATGGAGCTCTCTGTAGTGTCGACCTTCACAAATTATCCAAATGCGGCGTTAAACAGATACACCATAGATATCCAATATGAAAATGTTGACACGATGAACTTTATCGAGGAAAAAGAACTTTACTCTTTTTACCAGATGGCATGTGAAATTGGTGGCTTTCTTGGTCTCGTCATCGGTGCTTCGATTATCTCCTTTATTGAATTATTCACTTATATCGGTCTATATGTCTTCAACCGATGTTTTCCATAGGTGCCTGGGTAGTTCTATAGATACAACGAACGAAAGACCTATCCCATATTTTAGTTTAAACGCTTTGTTATCGCCATTTCAGTAGTTTTCAAATCAAAGTTGCTTTTAATTATTCCACCAGATAATAGGAGTAGTATATGACTATTTAGAAGTGAGAAATCATACCGCCATAATACCGCCATAATACGGCATTTACCATTTACAATTTGGGAAAGGTCTAATTCTTTGGTAAGCAAATCTCTTCAATTTTTTTGGTTGAAGAAGGCAAATTTAGAGAGATAACTCGTTCTTTCTACGATGGCCCTGAAGGCTCAACTGCGCGCACACAAAATTGTTAAAATTGTTCTACACATATATTTTTTGTGCTACGCATATATGTTTTCTTAAGTGCGCATATATGTTTTCTTCAGTGCGCATATATATCTTTGCTACGGCGTAGATTTTTGTAAATACGCAGAACGTTTTGTGCTACGCATATTTGTTTCCTGAGCTCTGTTTTCAATTCTGGATTAAAGCCTTTTCTCGTCTGTATATTTTCGATGATTTCGTGCATTTTATATGACAAAGTAGCCTATCGTGTGGTTAAATCTTCACCTCAGTTCTTTTTAATACAAGTTTTTAATCCAACTGTTTGGCGATTATGATTGACTAAAATGAAATGAGTATGTTTCCCTAAGTGGTTTGAAAGGTGAACATGATGGTAACTTTTACTGAAAGGGAGTAAATTCGCTTTAATTTAAGATGTGACGAATTTAACAGCCTGTGAAAATTAGGTTTGGGGTGAAAAACCCATAAGCTGACAGGTTTTAGCAAATTTACAATCTCGAACAGCTCTAGTTTGATGTTTTATGCCTTTAAGAGTGCCTATCCCCTACAAAGTGGGTACAAAATTGGTAAAATTATAAATTTATAAAATTAAATCCTATCCCTTCCTCCGAGTCCAAATCAAATACTATCTACTTACTATATAATATAATATACATCTTTAAAATTAAATTAGACGGTTCCACAATAAGTGTAGCATTCATTAGCGTACATTTTATTGCGTTATTTATTTAACGATTGAATAAATTTCCCAATAAATACCCAAACAAGCTTTTAACAATGCTCCATATATTTCTGTAACCTGTACGTAAGATAAAAAGCACGTTTTAATATCTATGACAAAAGTCAGTCAATTATTTTAAGGGTACTAACCTACTTTCGGCCTCAAGACAAAAAAAAGACAGTCAATCATGAAGCTGTTGAAACAACAAAAAGCTAGATTTACAGAAAAATTGGTTTTTGAATTACATAGTAGACTAAATGTAGTTCACATGTATGGAAAAACGAACAGAATATATAACTCGCATGGTTGTGATGGACAGCCAAAAAGGAGATTATTTCTAGGTTTGTATATCCTGGGCCAAATACAAAAGTTACTAATGAATTTGATGGTGAAGATTGAAGAACAGGTTAGTAAATTCTTAGCACAAAAATATATTCGTAATAAGAAAATACATTCTTAGCACAAAATAATATGCGTATCACAAATGTTTTTGAGCACGCAGATGAAGGCTCAAGGCCGTCGTACTTTTAACCATGAAAGTAAGTCCTTTAAAATCGTAAGATTGACATTCTCGTTGATATGACAGTTTGTAATAAGGAATTGTTTATACTATTAAATTGCTTCCTTTCTCTCTCCTTCTCACATGCTTCAGATACTTTCCTTTCTCTCTCTTTCACACATTCTTCCTAAATACACATAAGGATTATTAAAAAAAACACTGCAATGGCGCGGAAAGGAAAAGGGGAGCACTGGGTCACCGAAAACGATATATATCTATCACGCTAAATTCAATTTTCTTTTTTCTTTTGTTTCTAAGGTAAAGGAAAGAAAAACGATGTTTATACATACAATCACTTTGTATGATCAATAAATGTCTTTTATTGTTTCCAAAATCTCTCATATCGCGAAATTAAACCCACTCGAAATGAAAATTTTTGCGTAAACTTCCATCTACGTAAGGTATTGCAGACCTAAAGTCACATTCCTTTTTTACATTTAGGGATTCATCCAGTCAGGTTACATAAAACGTTTCTCCTCTTAGTGTGGTACAGCACTATATGCAATCTCTTTCCGAGTGATTCTTATGCCTCGCTCTGGTCATTCATCATTAGTGTTCGAAAAGATTTGTATAAGAAGTAAACCTTTCTATACACATTGAAAAGAAAAATATTCAAAAATTCTTTACAACTTTTCTCAAAAGCTATATTTGTTAATAAAATTCATGACACGGTATCTCAAGGACTGCTTCAAATGTACTTGTGACAGTTATGGTAGTTTAGTTAGTCTTGGATGAAGATATATAAAGATGTCATAAAGGCTAGCGATACATTCTTACGATGTGTTAAATATTATTCGAGGCAGGCGCGCATTCAATATAATAAAAAGACATTGAAATAAATGACTTGTCTCAAATAAACTTCAATTGAAAAGAGATGATAGATGGAGTTGGAAAGTTGAAAGAAGAATCTTAACTGGTCATGATTTAGTTGCTTCAGATGGCCAATACCATTCAACATGTTACCGTGAGTTTGTTCGAAACAAGAAAACATCATCAAGTACACCTAGAAGTTCAAAAGCAACAGGGAGCTTGCGAAACTTTAATCTTACCTGTGAATGGCTTGAGTCTGAATATGAGCTTTACTCGCTGAGAGAACTACATGAGAAGATGGTTTGTATCGCTAGAGATGGCAACGACGTTTACTCCGTAAAGTGGTTAAAGATTAAACTTAAAGAAAGATATGAAGATAGCATAATCTTTGCTAAAATTGATGGCAATTCAAACGTTGTATGTTTTCGAAAATTGGCAGATTTTTTACTCAGTGACCTGTGGTTTTCAAAACGAAAAGAAAATGCTAATGAGGAATCAGAACGAATTATATGGCTGCCAAATTGATTGTATCGAACATATCGAGGGAAAGCAGTATGTATTTGATTGGATCTCCCCTTACTTAAGAATTTACATGCGGCACCTTTTGAAAAACACACTGAAGCAAATCAGTATTGAACAAGCTATTAAAGTGCAGCGCGGCCAAACTCGGGTATTTCACGGCGTTTTCCAAAACAACCGACTACCGACCGGCCACCGACCACTTACCACCGACCACCGACCAGAAAAAATCGACTACTGACCAACCGGCCATTAAAGGCACGACGCGGTCAAATTTGTTTTTTGATCATTTCAGAAATTTATAGAAATTAAAAGTTCGTGAAGATATCTTTGAGTTACAAATTTTGTAAAGTCAAAAACGAATAACATAGAAACACTATTCTCTTCGCTAAAAAACACCATTAAGACATTTCTTATATTTCTTTGTCTATAAACAATAGAAATTGAGTTGTTAGTCGGAGAGCAGTCAGAGGAAAGAAGTTATTGTTGTCTTTAATGTCAAAATCATGAGGAGTGTGTTTTAATATCTATGTATCCGATGTTCTTTATAAACCAAATCCAAATGAAGCACAAATCAATATCGTATATTCCTAATCCGTTCTCCTAAATTCCGTTCCAGTCCAAATCCAAGTTAAGCAAAAGATGTAAAAAAGATGTAAAAATTCGGAGAAAATTATATAAGCAATTATATAAGTGTTGTTGATGATGATTCTGAATATGACAGTTTTCTTCATTTCTAACATTATTTTCAATCAAGCGCCCTCCATCGCTTCTCTTTGCGTTACTAACCGCAGAAATCAAAGAGAAAGCCACGGGGTGGAGGATAGCACATGTATTGCAAAACAATCAAGGTGCGAAGCAAAAGAGTGAATGCAACTTACAAGCGGCGCATGTTTTTGAGTCAATGTTCTAATTCTTTAACAACCCCCGCCGCAGATCAAAAGTCAAACACAAACTTTATTTCAAAGCTTCTTCTCACACACAGTTCTGCAAAAATGACACATGTTCCATTTAGAAATTTTAAGAGTCGGTCGTCGATGAGATATTCAATATTTGCGTGTAAGCCTGTTATTTCCGTAACTTACGGAATAGCTTGTAATGCCTCTCATCTTAGAGCCATAGAACAAAATTATTTTGTTTTGTTATTTACTAATTATACCCCTAAATTATAATAAAAAAATTGATCGTTTTGCACGTTGTTTTTTTTTTTAGTCAGGCAGGATTCCCTATCATTTGCATATCGTATGCGACTATCTTATGCGACTCTCTTTACAAAATTGATGGTCTCTAATTATGTTGCATTTAATGGATTAAAATGAAATTTACAACTACAATTACACGTGAAATGTTTCTTCGTAATCCAAACAACAAGCAGCAATTCATAGAAATTTATCCAGCCTCGAAGACACTTGGTTGCCATGTATATCACACTAAGGGCAACGCAGATACGTTGATTCCAAGTAAAGCTTTAGAATTATTTTCTGCCAGCCAAGTGGTTGTGTACGGTTTGCCTCTATAATTGGGTTTTACGCTCAGAAAAGGTTTATTTAATCATGTACTGGTGGCCTTGTGATAAGAGTGCTCACCTTAGTGTGGGAGGTCAGGGTTCAAATCCTGGCCGAGTCATGCCAGCGTAACAGTGTGAATCGATCCACTCAGCTTAAAAGTGGGATTAATATCTAAGTGGGTTGTCTGATTGACCAGTTGAGGCGTACTTGCGACATTCATAGCCCAAATGGGGGCTTTAACTACCCTAGGACCTCCTACGTAGGACCTTAATGGTAACAGTTCCCTGTCAGAACTGAATAGCCTATCATGAGTATACATCAATAGTAATAATAATTAAAAAAGTTTCTCAGTTGGGAAATATTTTTTCGGCGGGAAAGAAAAAATGTGGTCGTGTGTGTGAAGTAAAGGCAAATGTTTTTGCTCTGGGATGCTGTAGATAAATATACGAGAGTAGTTTTGTTACGAAGAAGACATATTATTTCGACGTTTTTGTTGATAAAAGGCCATATTATTTTGCAACAAAATGTGATCTGTATGAGTGCTTTTTCTTTCACCATTATTAAACTTGCCACAACATATCCAAAGTTCTTATTTCTGGCAAGGTTTATCAGTTGTGTTATCAATAATGTGTCTTTTTTCTTTGTTCAGGATTCCAAAATAAAGAATTGTTGGCAATGACAACAACAGCATAAACATTCAAGTTTAAACGTTCATTTATTTTTAGCAACTTATCTTCAAGTGTAGGTAATTCTTAGAGCAGAAACAGTCTCATTTGCTTTTACTCTCTTTTTAGTTTTGTAAACCATGAACTTACCGCTAAAATGATAAAGGACATCGAAAATGATGAGGATTGACAGAAAACCCTAACAAAGTCAACGAAAGGAGGTACAGGAAAACTCGTGAAAATCGAAAACATTGAAGTAGTGCACTTTTGAAAACAGTTTTGTAACAAAAGAATCCTGTTGGCTTGATGGAATAGATTTCAATATTCTGCTCCAGTCTCGTCGAATTATGTTTAGATAATATTCCCTATGAAGACTATTAATGGATGAAAAAACAATTGCATCCTACGAATACCACGAAGTAGTAGCCATTATGAAAATAATTAACAAAATTATGCTTTATAAGCAAAGTTTTAAATTACAAATTATTTAGTTATATTAAAAATGGTTGATATGTTATTTTGCATAAATTACTATGAATGCCACTCTTGAGGTCGAAATAAAACGGGAAAAATATGGTACTTATATGTCGTAAGAGGTTTTGTTTGAGCGTATTTTTTTCGAAAGTATCATAGAAATTGCTACAAGTACCACCAATACTACTTTTGCCTATCTTCGTTTTCAAGACAAACGTAGACAGATATTTTTACCACTAAAAGATGAAAAAATGGGAAATATTTTAAAAACAGGGTTCTTGTGGCACTTGTAGCTATATTTTGGAATGAAAAAAACGCACCCTTATTAACCGTTAGCCGGTCAATATGGGAAAATATTGACCGACGTTGTGACGTCATGGACCGAGCGCAGTGGTTAATAAGCCATTTAGTACCTGGCAACATAATTAAGAGAAGTGTACTAGTGTTTTTTCACGATGACCTAGGCCAGTACAAGAACAAGCTTCACATAAGTTTTAGGATATATATACTAGAACAATAGGATATTTTACACATTGTTTTGGGGCTTTAAATTATACTAGGACAAGTATGTCAAACTACATTACAATCATTCAGTTAATAACTTAATAAAAGCATCTTCATCGTAATCACGAAGATATTTCAATCTTTGCCAACACTTTCTAGGAGTAGCCATTAAGTATTCATTATCTGCATCAATATACTTATACTGATATTCCCCAATCAAGCCACTTTGGCAAAATCTTATTTGGGCCAAATTGAACAAGACACTCAATTCAATTTCATTCAAAGGAAGTTCAGAAATATAACCCTGATAAGCAGATCGTGCATACTGCAAACCGACCCCATTGGAATCAGTCAACATAACATACGCAACAAGGGTAGCCAAATCAACTATTGCATAAGATAAAATACAGTCGTTAAAATCGATAAAACCAATCACTTGATTTTGCTCACTTAAAAGGACATTTTCGTGATTTGCATCGGCATGGATAAACTGCTTTGGCAATTGTTCAAGTCGAGCTTTAGTTACCTCGTCATAACGATCAAAAACGGTGGTTACCCATAGTTTTTTGGTTTCATCTTCTACTGTAGATAAGTATGGTTTTTTTAATAACTTGGAAGCATATAAAACATTCCACTGCCAAGCATCATGCAATTCAACTGAAGGGATAGGAAAGGTCTAAAATGAATGTGAAATGAATATTAAGCGAGGGTTACAAATATCGATGTTGTGCAAATTGTGACAAAAGTGGTCAGCATAAATTCATGATAAATCTCACATCTGAAAAGTCACAAAACCGATATTTTGTTTAAAGTGTCATACTTAGAAAGAAAAGGCCTTTTAAACTTTAATAAACCAATCTTTACGTGTTAACGGCAAGTCACAGTTGAAATAGGCCGTAAAACATGTAAACCAGTACTTTATAAGTAATTGAAGTATTCTGTTAGAAAAGGAAAATATAAAATTTTGTTAAACATATCAGTGAAATAACAAGCCAGCAGAAGGAAGCAAACGCTAGCTTCTACGGATACGCATCATCATCTTTTGAGATCTATAATATGTAATACTTAATCTTCGCTATGACGTGCTTTTATTTTTATTTTTACTTTTCGGCACCAAGAAAAGAAAACTATACAAACTAAACATTTGACTACATCCATTTTTAAGAATGACTACACACTATTCACACAGACGTCCATACACAGAAGTCCATACACAGTAAAAGAAGTCCATACACAGAAGTCCATACACAGAAGTCCATACACAGAAGTCCATACACAGTAAAAGAAGTCCATACACAGCAAAAGAAGTCCATACACAGAAGTCCATACACAACAACTGAAGTCCATACACAGAAGTCCATACACAGTAAAAGAAGTCCATACACAGCAAAAGAAGTCCATACACAGAAGTCCATACACAGAAGCCCATACACAACAACAGAAGTCCATACACAGAAGTCCATAAACAGTAAAAGAAGTCCATACACAGCAAAAGAAGTCCATACACAGAAGTCCATAAACAGTAAAAGAAGTCCATACACAGAAGTCCATACACAGTAAAAGAAGTCCATACACAGAAGTCCATACACAGAAGTCCATACACAGCAAAAGAAGTCAATACACAGCAACAGAAGTCCATACACAGAAGTCCATACATAGTAAAAGAAGTCCATACACAGAAGTCCATACACAGTAAAAGAAGTCCATACACAGAAGTCCATACACAGTAAAAGAAGTCCATACACAGAAGTCCATACACAGAAATAAGAAGTCCATACACAGCAACAGAAGTCCATACACAGAAGTCCATACACAGTAAAAGAAGTCCATACACAGAAGTCCATACACAGTAAAAGAAGTCCATACACAGTAAAAGAAGTCCATACAGAGAAGTTCATACACAGTAAAAGAAGTCCATACACAGACGTCCATACACAGAAATAAGAAGTCCATACACAGCAACAGAAGTCCATACACAGCAACAGAAGTCCATACACAGAAGTCCATACACAGTAAAAGAAGTCCATACACAGAAGTTCATACACAGTAAAAGAAGTCCATACACAGAAGTCCATACACAGTAAAAGAAGTCCATATGAGTCTGTGTCCTAAACATTTCTGACAAAATTCTGAAGTGTGTAAAAATGTATAAAAATGTATTTAGTTTCGTCAACAACGGTGAGACAAGAAATTTTTTTATTCCTTTTTATTGTTTTCTTATCTGGATTTGGATGTATATGCTGAGTCTGAAATCAACTCAACACTTCTAGTTGCGCTGCCCTATTTACAATCACGAAAGAAAAATCCTCCCTGACATTTTGTATGTGTCTGTTCCTAAGCTTGTTAATCTAAAATCTGAATGCAAGTTTTACCTTATTGATCCGAAAAACTGAATATTGACACTTGAACTGAATATGGATAGATGTTGAGATTTTCATTTTTCATTTCATAGAATTCTTTTAAAAGTGCATCAGTGATAACATGTTAATGCAGACGTAGAATGTGAATTATGAAAAAATGTGGAATGTGGAAGGCAATCAATGTTAACATTATAATGGAATCTTATGAACATCATCCATATAAATAATACTTTTATACAAAAAGATACCTTCATGACTTTATGCACACAACCAAGTAGCTTGCCCCACTCATAAGCAATCTTTTCATTCATATCATCTACAGATATAGTCTTTCCAGGAATAAAGTCACACAATGAAACCAAGTGTTCAATTTCGTACACTTTATCACCATGCTCATTAACCAAAATGTTTACATCACTCATTTCTTCCAACTGTTTCATAGTCAATCCACTGAGTTGAAAATTGTTTTGTAACGGTACTTTGCAGAGAACACGTGTATGTTTACTTCTAAGAGAATATACTGGCTTTGGAAATTTGTACTGATCAATCTCTTTGTTAAGATGTAGCAGTAAATGGTCAATCACATCAAAGTTTGATTTCCATTTTGTGCAGCTGCTGTTAGCTACCCTGATAACGACATCTTCACAATTTCCTCTGTTAAATGTACCTAAAAAATTAATTTGAAATACCCAAACAAATGGGTCTATGACGTAAAGAAACACATTCTACAATTTGCATCACTAACATCACTATTTCAAACTTGATTTGCCAAAGTAAAAACAAAAAAACTAATCAACATGAATCAAACCTTTTATAATGAAAACACGGTCGTCGTATGAACAAACCTCCCTCAATGACGTATCTTTTGTTATCTTCAACCCAAAATAATCATGTACAAGTTGAAGTACAAAGTGATGAGTCACATAAGGTCTTACAGATAAATTCCCTTCGCCTGTAATTGTTATCCTTTGAGTCATTATCACTATAGTCACTATAGATCAGTGTTATAAGTGTTATTTTTTATTCTTTTACAAAATAAACAGCAACAAACAAGAACCTAAAAATATAAAAAATCTGTAAACAAATCAAATATGTTGCTTAAAATGAAAATAAAAACAAGTAAAAAATCCTTTAGGACAGTCAAGAGATGATACCATGTCACATATATATTTCAAACAGTGTCTTTAGAATGATTTGACCATGTCATGGAAAACAAATTGTGACAATAAAAAACATAAACTGATAAATAGATATATTACCATGTACTTTCCTATTCAGAAGTCTTAAAGGGGACTAACTATTTTTTGTCCCAATACCAAAAAGATATCAAACAGCAATTACCAATAATTTAATTTCCAAAATTCATTGTATTTACGTAAATATTAAGATTTAAAGATTTCCAAATTTAGCACATGATGGGAAAAGGAGCATTTTGTGACGTTAAAATTGCAGAATGTATATTTGTGATATTAATTTATTAATAACTAAGGAGTAATTTGTAAACATTCAAGGTTTTATAATGCCATTGTGGTTAGCTTTTGGGTACTCAAATACAAGTGGTAAAATAACTGAAAAACAAACACACTTCCCTTTTAACTTTTATTTCTTTGCAACACGTTTTTTACTAACACAAATTTACAATGAGCATGATTTGTTTACAACTGATCAATTAGATTTAATTGAAGCGTGATGTGAATAAATAGTTAAATTTATTTTTAAAGGTCTACTTCACACTAGAGTGAAATAAAAGTCCCTTTCCCTTTCCTTCTCATAGTAATGGGGCCTGCAGTGTATTGACGCTGAGGTTTTTGTCATTAGTTTATCTTAAAACACTTTGTCACATGAACTAACAAATCCAGATAGACCCTAGAGAATTGCTGTTGTATTTGCTGTATATATAAGGAAACTAGTGCTCATATTTGAAACCAGAACTAAATACATACTTGTCATTCATTCCACAGTGCTCCAAATAACGGACGGTGATCGGTAATTACCGGCCATTTGAAAATTCCCACCGGACACACTTCGTGCAAGATTCACATGTTGTCTGGTAGAAATTTCCATTTTCTCTCAAAAATGTTTGTTAGAACATTATTTCTTCCGTAGAAAACTTTTCCTATTTGATGTGTGAGGAGATAATTCATGTCTATTTTTTGTATGGATGTCACGTAATTATGTTTAAGGAAAACACAGTCTTACGGAAAAGTTTGATCTAATCGTAATTTATTGATGACATTTTAGTTAAGGCATTGCTGTTTCTGTGGGATTGGCACCCTTAGGAATATATTCTCTGTGATCCATAACAGCCCCAGACAATTAAGCTTACACTAGGATCATCAGCAGAGCCACTACATTCCCAAGAAAACAATGCCTAGAGAGTTCCAATTGACTTTCCTTACTGCTCTACATCTCTCTTGAACAGTAAAGTCAGACTTACGTCACCTAGTTTCAACTGGACAGATAAGAAAACACTGAAAGACAATGTGTTGTTATAAATACCGCAGGAGGTATCACCTCATGCTGACATCATCATTACAGATGAAGACCTTTCAGTTACTTCTATGAAAGTCATCATAAAAAGCAACAAAATAGTAGTTTTTATTTATAACCAACGATAATTCATGTGTTACTGAAGATTAAATATTATGAAGATTAAACAATACAAGAATTCCTTTTCTTGTCTCTCACCTGTTGTTTCATGTCAAGTTCTTCTGCATGTCTAAAACAAACTGCGTAGAATACAAAATATTTGTAATTTAATAATGACTTCGTATTTCCATGTAAAAATACATTCGTTCGCAGATGCATAAAGTTTCTGCCTGGCTGTTCTTTACCGGGCATATTAAAAAAGAACTTGTGAATTAAAAACCCTCCTCTAAATGCCACTACTTCTGGAATAAATTTATTACTCTGTATCATAAAGAAAACTTTAATTACAAGCTTGGGAAGTTTTCGAATTTGAAATAAGCTCATCAAGACACGCTAAAATCAAGAAAATCAATCGGTTCTGAGAGGGAGGCCACGAAAAGTATTTTTTGAAGCATTTTCCATATTGTGGATCGTGGTCTAATGGTATATGAAATTATTTTAGAAAATTGTAAAAAGAAGTTTTGCCAACGAATCCGCCATTCACATTCATCATCATTTATATTTCATCTCTTACTAAAAATATAATCAAAATAAAAGAATGCATGATCTTGTTTCAAAATTTTTCTTGAGTATTTGTCAGATTTGACTTGTCTCAACAGAATAAATCTTAATATCCAATGTTGTCGTGCCGAATATCTGAGCAACAATATAATAACTTCAGATTTTAACTCGTCATTATAGGGAAGAGTCTGCTACATTACCTGGGTTTGGGTTGGGCGTGCACCATGCGTTGCGCAAAATTTTTGTGTGTGTCAATTTTTTTAAAAAAACCCTAATAACTTTGGAAATTTATATTGGAATAATTAATGATGCAAAGGATATAATGCTGTGTGTCAAATTTTGACACAGGTATTGACAGAAATATACAAAAATATACCTTTGAGGACATAAATTTTTGCAGGCAGAAATAATAGCGACAGAAAATTTTGCGATTCAACCCAATTGGATTCAGTCCAATTTTTGTTTTTGATTTTTTCTCTACTGGAATCAATAACATTGAGAGTTTAGATCATTTTTCACCTAGGGGTGTTTTTACTAAGTCTTTTAATAAACAGGATTGAAAATTCAGCGTCTACAGAACACATGTTACTTTTATTTTCCATATTATTATAGAGATCTCACTGTGGAATATTTGAATTGAATTCCTTTAAACTTTTGATTTGACGTATATTTGTAACGAACGTTCAAACTGAAATACAAATTAAACAAAAACTAGATATATAACATGAAACTAACACATAATTGAATAAATGAAGCCTTGAATATAACATTGAAAATAATCTAACATGAACATGAACATAAGCTACGATGAACTGAGACTGAGCAAAAGAATGAGACACACCCAAAAACCAAAAATGCAAAAACAAAAACAAGAGAAAAGAAGCTCACCAGCTTGCCAAATACAAAATGTTGAAAGTATTGACTTGAAATTGATTGAAATTTTTTTAAATAAAATTGATTGAAAGTTGAGTCGAATACCTTTTTGTTTTACTTCCCTAGGTTTATATATCTAACAACCTTTCATGTCTTTACATGTTGACTACATGTTGAGAAGTTAATGATTGAGTTAAAAAAATGTATATACTGTAATTAAATTAATATGATATAAAGTTAATGATGCATAAATAGAAATTGTAACAATACTTTTGATATAATGGATTAAATCAATCAATCGAGTTTTCCAAACCCTGGTTAAAAATTAATGATCTTATGGTACGACCACAAACGAAGGCAGTGAAAACAAGAAAGAAGAAGCAGCAGCTTGACAACAAACTGTTATGTGCAAACAAGAAAACAATGCAAAAATAAAATGGTTGTGCGAGACCCGTCAACAGTTAACTTGAACTATATCAATGTAAGTGATTCCAGCAGAAAATTTACCCGAAGTGCCAGATTGTTAGGAAATTTTCCATTTATTTTAATTCTTTATCAATGTAACCCTCTTCAATTCTGAAAGAAGGGTCCTGCATAGGAGGTCCTAGAGCATTTTTAAAGCCCCTATTTGGAAGCCCCATCATGCTTTAACCGCTTTAAACCATCAGTGCGCTAAAAAAAGAAGCTGAGTGGATTCACCCATATAGTCACCACTGGCATGACTCGACCAGGATTTGAACCCTGGCCTCCTGCTCTGGAGGTGAGCAATCTACCACTAGATCACCAGTCAAGTAGTGCTCACCTCCAAAGCAGGACCAGGAGAGGTCAGGAGGGTTCAGACAAATCCTGGCTTAGAGTTAAACTATAAATATATATAATATATAACATGATTCTCCACCCACTCAGCTTGAGAGCTGGGTTGATTTCTAATGGGTTAGGGATGAGCAGAAAAAACTTTTAGCCTAATGCTGCAGCAAGTGGATTCCACAAAAAAAATCGCCAGGTGGCAAATAAGTGCTGTTTTTTTTAAAAACTGATATAGTAAAGAAGAAGAGAGATTGATGCAGAAATAACGGTTTTAAAAAAGTAAAACTTGACAAAACAGAAAAATCGAAAAAATAAATAAATATATAACATTCCTCGAAAACCAAGTTCAAAAAAGTTTCAACAGTGTCCACACTAGTGCCCCTTTTTTTAAACTAAATGCTTTTTTAATCGCTACCAGAACCAAGCAACAAAATGAGTGGCAGGTCATACTTTACGACTAGCTTTGCAGCCACAAATACTTTTAGACTGAGTCTGACAAAAGTTTTAACTAAAGCGGGTGGTACACGATCAAATTTGCCGTATCGAATAAATATAATGTTGAAATTCGAATTTGATATTATAGTGACGCACACACTGTTCCAATTTTTCGAATTTGAATTGTTGATGTTAAGTCTTCAAAAAAATTTCAAAAGCTTTTCAAAAAAATGACGGAAAAAAATACTTTAACGGGAACCAAGTGTGCGAAGTGTGCTTTTATGTTGACATATGAAGTGAACCTTAGATCAAAGATCACATTAGATGTGAAAGTAAAATGGCGAATGTACGAAGGTCGCGCAGTTTTCCGAGAGTATCGACTATTTCTGGATCTAATATAAATAGAAGCACGTCTTTTCTTGGTCCAAGTGGAAAATTTGAAAACCTTAATTCTTTGCATTCTAAACTCGATGAGTTGCTTGGAGAGTATGAAAGCGGGAATGAAGAAATATACACCAGCTTTAATAATAACAGAGCGAATAAAGAAATTAGAAACCTTAAAATTCATCTTTCGCATTGGGTAGATGGTTCAAGAGTGACACACTGTGAGAGATGTGACAAGTCATTTGGTTTTGCTAATAAAAAAATTAACTGCAGAAAGTGAGTTGATTAGTATTTTGAGCATTCTGTTGATATTTTTAGAATGCTTAAATCTTTTTTAATCGGAATATAGTTATTATTATAAAAGCTTCTTAGTTTATTATATGTGTTTACATTGTGCTTGAATTGTTTTAACAGGGTTGAAAGCCTTAAAAATCAAAAATGATTGTAGATCTAGCTGACTAGCTAAACAATTTCTGTATAATTACATGTAATAGCTAAAAGGCTACCAGTATTATTCAGCAAATAAATTAAAGGTTTATAAAACATGTCTCAAAAATAAGGTATTATACAGATAATTATATTAAGTTATCTCACTTGCCAGTTATGTTTGAAATGGCAGATGATAGTATTGAAGATTTCAATGAAGTTAATGAACGTGGAGAAGTTGCAACTGTCAAAATTCCAAAACTGGCCAGGTGGTTGAATTGATAATTATCTCCTTATAAAGTTATAATAGCAACAAAGTGTCTGCATGGCCTACAATGTACCATTCAAGTCAACTTCAACTTTGTTTGTCTTCGTTGGGAAACAAAGACAGAAGATGTTCCTTTAAGGCTAAAGCTAGACTTACACTAAAAATATTCATGAAGAATAATAATTATTTTTCACACACACTTGTTATTCTTTCATTATTCTTTTGTACATTAAATTTAAGAGTAATTAAAATATTTTTGCTATCATCTCTCAAAATTCTTTTTATTAAACCTTTAATTATTCTTCCATTATTCTTTTTTATTCTGTCAAAAAAACAGGAATTTCTGAAGAATTTTTTGTGTAAAATCTATTTTAAGAAAAAGAAACTGCCAATCATTAAATATATAGTCGATAATTCATGATTTTAACTAATCTAATCTTTTAGATAAACACCATTTCAGGATACTTTTATCTTTCTAATTTTGCTCAACAAAAGACATAAAGAACTTTCCATGCAATCAAAAGAAAGTCACACTGTCACTATTGATCAGTATACTTCGATGCTATCAAATCTTTGCAAAATTCCTTTTTTACAAAAATATTCATGATTCTATTTTTTGGATTCTTTTGGATATATACTTTCATCAATATTTCCAGCAATATATTTATGAGATAGCAGAAGAATACTGTGGAAGAAATTTTCGTGGATAAGGAACAAAATGGCAATATTAAATTCAGCAATAATTTCTTCAAGTAAGGTCAAAGGAGTAATCACTCAGTTGAAATAATCCTCAGGAATGTTCAAAATTTGTCCATCAAAAAAATTAATTCCACATGAAGAATCCCTACAAACTGCCAGTAATTGTGACAGGAGAAGTATAATAATAACTTAAAAAGTATAATTTTACTGCTCAGAGTTGTGTCAATGCTCTTATTATGGGCTGAACTGTTATACCCTTCATTGAACATTCATTTTATGCAGTATATACCACTCAAAACATTTGGAGAGCATTTAAGTAAACAATGTCATCAATTTTCATGTGTTTAGAACATGATAACTTTCTCTATATTGACATTCATTTCGAAAATCTTGAACAGCATTGCCCAGGATCTTGTGTCCTTCATGTCAGGATCCTACTAGGATCCTACTCAGTATCCTGAGAAGAATTTCTATCAGAATCCTGACTCAAACCTGTCAGGATTCAAGTAAGATCCTGCCAAGACAGTTATTTCCTACCCTGTCAGCATCTTAAGTCCTTCCTGTCAGGATCCTACTATGATCTTAGTAGGATTTTTAAAAAGTTTCCTAAGAAAGATTTCCTGTCAGGATTTGTGTCCTAACAGAATCCTAATTGGATCCTTTTCAAGATCCTGTCAAGATCCTGGTAGGATCCTGTTCCTGTCACAATCTTTCAAGATTCTACAGGATCCTGTCAGGATTTTCACCAGGGTAAAGAAAATGAGGAGCAGATTATTTTATTTTTGCAGAAGATGCTCTACTTAAACATTTCGAAAGAGTTATTTCGGAACCAAGATTATTCCCACAAAATTTGGCTCATTCTCTTGAATCACAATATTTATTTCTACAAAATTTCTTCCTCAAACTGAAAACGCTCCATTATCCCAAAATTACATTACCACTGAGAGGGCTGATTACATTTCTGTAAATGGGTATGAATACTGATAAATTGGCCCGGTGATCATGGCAATCATAAGCTCTGTAATCAAACATTTGAATTACATTTTCTTCTTTGATAGATGTGGGAAAATCTTTTGCAGCACTTGTTGTCAATATAGACGACGTCTATCTCCTACAGGTGAGGAGGATCCACAAGGAACCATTCAACAGGTCAGTGAAAGAGCAAACATTCCCATTATCTCTGTTGAGTTTGTTATAAATGCTATTATTTATATTATGCCTAGGTATGCTACACTTGTGCTGAATTGTCAGTTCAGTCACTTGGAGCAGTGCGAAGGTTGACAACTGATTTTGAAGAACATCGTAGAAATAAGAGAATGATTCTCTCTGTTGAAATGAAAAGACTTACTGATGGGTTTGAGGAAAATGTAGATCCACACTCTCGTTTGCGAATGGCACTAAATGATACCTTATCTGCTATGAAAGTTCCAGAATGGCAAAAATCTTCGAAATGGCTTGTAATACCCTGTGTATATTTCATTTGCACATGTGTATAATAATCTCTTGGAAATAGAATTTTTATTGGTTGACAACAATTACTTTTCTCATCTAGGAGAGTTCCGAAGTTGACTGGTGCACGAAATGTTCAGCAAAATTCAATTTGTTCACTATGAAGCATCATTGTAGGTAAGGTTTTTTCTTATAATTCAAATATTGATTTGTTGGCCAACAAAATGATGAAGTTTTCCTTAACTTGAGAGGAATATAATATATAAATGTTCATTATTTTGTCAAATGAAGAAGTTAAAGACTAATAGGCTTTTAGTATGACAACCAATGAAAATATTATTTATGGGTAAAAATCATTTCTAAAATCAATGTGAAACTGAATATTGGTCACATTAATCGTTAGAGACGGTTTCAGAAATCAATAAAAAGACACAAAGACAGATCTTTACATGTTCTTTTTACCTATATTTTATAGAAGTTGGCCCAACATGATTTATTTATTTTAATGAGGATTCCTTAATGATAGTGAGATCTCAACTAAGTGAGCTAGTCTGGATAACCCGGCCAGCTTGCCTCCATATAAACATATAGAAAACCTCTTTCAGTGAATATGGAGGTAACATTGTCAAATAATATTACTATATGAATATGAGCCATTCATTGTAATCTGAAGAGGAAATTGCCTCGAATAAAATTTCTAATTTTTGCCAAAATTCGACTTTATCTGAATTTGCTTCATCTGAACTATTTCCCCTAATCCCTTCAAGATTTCAGGAACCAGTAATTAAGACATAGCATAAATTTTATTTAACCCCTACATGTGTCGAGCCTCCCTCACGCGATTTGTATATGTGCAAAGCATTTCTTGTTATAATTTACATGTTAGTGTTACAAATTAATCGTTATTTTCATGGCCAGTTTTTTTATTATCTGTACTTTTCTTGACAGACTATGTGGATCCGTTTTCTGTGGTGCGTGTTGTAAATCAAATCTTTTATTGTATTTTGATACACATAACAAAGCTGTAGCAAGATTGATTGGAGTGGTTGGATGTCCAGATAAAGAACCACCAGTTTGTATCTATATGAGCGTATGTCAATTGTGTCAAGTCGACCTAGAAGAATATCAGGTCAGTGATCATCTGATCATTTTAACATTTCCAACCAGCAGGGTCAAGAAAAGCATTTTAAGTTTTCTATTAAGATTTAAGATTCGAAGACTTTGGAGGAGGAGTGTTTTATGTGAATTCCTAATATTGTGATGTCTTGCTAACAATGAAAATTTGCTGCCACATTTCTATTACGTAAATGTCGCAACTTTGACTAAAAACTTTGTTGAAAAAACGTTGTTAAAAATGTTGAAACACATCTAACTTCATCTATAAGTATATTTTACAGCAAAACTGAAGCTGTTTTCTCATTTGCAATAAGTTCTTTCCCTGATGTCTGTCGAAAATTGAAGTTGATATATTCTTCTACTGCTTCATGAATATGTTAGGTTCAACAGTATCACATACTTGAAGAAGAAAAAACTAATGTGAAGGGTGACTTAAAAGAAGTAGAATCGATCTTAAACAAATTACGTTCACTTGAAAAGAAGCTGGACGAATCGTTGCCCAGATTTCTTGAAGTGGTCGAAACGTACATTTTCGAAAACGATGCAGATGACAGTGTAAGCGATAAGAGCAATGTCGAATTTTTCGCGAAATTACAGGGCGATCTGTCAGATTTGTTTACGGAATACGTGATCGTTATACAAGGATTGAAGAAATTTGAAATGTCCTCAAAGACGGAACTGAGAATCATGAGAAGTATCGTCTCAGTCAAGTGCAGGCGTTATAACCACGATATGAATCTATTCAAAGGTTTAAAGGAAAATTTGGGCAAATCGCTGCCTGCAAAAGCGTTACAACAATTTCAAAGCTACGCCAATATGCAAGCCATAAACAACACTTATGTAATGACGCGCCAACTTGGTTTCGAGTCGTTGAATCTTGCTACCAAGTACGGCTTCGATACTTTAATTGCTAAGAAATTCTCTGAAGTTGATCAGGTTTGTTTCGAAGAGCTGAAAAAGTTTGTGGAGAATACAAATGAAGACTGGGACGAACACCTCGACGTACTGAACACATTGTTAAAACTGCAGCTGAAACAAAAGCGGTTCGTCGCACCGAATGCCGCTTTAGCGTCTGTAGATGGTCGCAAGTATGTCCGACATTTTCTAATCGAAAGAAGTTGCGCAATACTATCTCAAGTGGTTAGAGCACTGAATGCCAAATCGTCTGATAAGTTGTTCTTGAAATCAAAAGATGCTTTGCAGGCTTTGTTAAAATTGGTTGAAAGGTGTAACAGAGAACAGGGGACATATAAAGGTTGCTGTTAACATCTAGTCATGTTATTGCATTATGCCAAACCGTATCACGATTTTGTCATTATACCTAGGAAAGTCTTTTTACGCCAATTCAATTATCTTATTTTTTTATTATTTTTACAACCCTGATCTGAAATGACACTCCATAATTCCATTTGTCTGCAAATTTCAAATTCATGTTAGTGTAACCCTAACGTTTTGAATTATTAAGGGCCAGTTTCCATTAAGGAAAATCTGGTCGTGTTAGCACCACTGTCGAATAAATCATTAGAAGTGGTAACATTGGTGTGGTGCAAATATTAGGCTCACTCAAAATCTGAATTTCATGGATCAAAAACGTTGGAAATGACGACCGCTTTCGTTCTTTCTCGTAGTTAACCAGAACCCAATCAACCCCCGGCCAAATAAGTTGCGCAATAATTGATCAGTGGAAAGTTTAGAGTAGCGCGAAGTGGTAACTGAGCTTATCGTTCAGTACCTTTGTAAAACTATGGAGTTGGGGACGTGTTGTTATTATGTCAATGCTATTCTAGAGCGATTCTCTATTTATTTTTGTACGAAATTATAATTATGCATACTGTTTTACATCTTAAATTATGATAATTATGCAACAGTTTTACATCATAAATTATATAAAAAAGCCAAGATCAACCTCGCCTCGTTCTCGATATCCATCAATGGTAAAATATAAAACAAGCTAAATCTTTTTAGTTACACGACTGATAGCGATAATTTTAGAAGTGATCCTTGCCAACTATTTCATTGAACGAGATCTGGACTGAAATGAAACGAAAACGAGGTTTTGTTGAACCCATCTTTTTGATGTGTATATTTTTTATCATGATATTTTTTGATGTTGAGAAAATGAAACTGCTATCAAGTTTTGTCTCTTTTTTTTTTTTTATCTCTTATAGCCCAGTAGAATTTTGATTTTAGGTCAAACAAACTGCAAACGTTTCATATTTGGTATTGATAGATCGACAATTTTATGTAGATTCACATACTAAAACCCCAAGAAAAAATAATTTGGGGAAAAAAAGTTCTGACCTTTTTTCTGGACGGGGGTGAAATCCGCAACTTCAAAAATAAAACAAATTTTTTTGAAATATGCGATTTCAAAAACTGATGATTATCATATTTTTTACATCCTCAGAAAGTGTTTGAACTGGTGATAATTGGTCATTACTGCTTGTCCCAGCCATAAATACTGTTATGTTAGAATATTAGGATCAGGGGCGAAATCCTGGTTTGGATTCTGCACTGATGAGGTTTTGTTCCCGGTATCATGGTATTATGGTTGTTTGATCAAAGTATTTTTATTCAAAGCTAGGTCTGTCTTTGCCTGAGGACATTGTCCCTGTGAAAATGGTGCTGATGTGTATTTTAATACGTCATATTGGAGATAGTTCTCCATTTTTTTTCTATTCCAGAGTTTTGAGTCACATTTTGTATTGTAGCACTACGTTCTATACTTCCTTTCTCACATCAGCAAAAAGCGTTATGTGCTACCAACATAACTGACCTAAATATTGTCAAGAAGTATGCAATAAGTTACAACATTTTACGAAATACATGGAAACATGCATTTCATTTTCTTGAAACCACAGGTATTTTAATATTTGGTCTTGTGACTGGGGGAGGTGTGATAAAATCTTTTGTACTAGTTGATCAGTATCCTTGTTTGATGAACATCTCTTCAATTCTTATGAAATTCTTGCCACCATTGCTCAAGTACTTCATGCAACGCTTGGTAACCACAGAATTAAAGCAGGCAGCTATAGGTCAGTGTTTGATGAAAGCAATGAGACCAAATACAGTCATTCCTCCTCTTCTCTTTGGACTTGGGATTGAAGTTGATCATGCGATAGGATCGAAGACTAGTTCTTGAGCTAGCAAAACTTGGGTACTCTATCAGTTATGACGAGGTAAGGCGCTATAAACAGTCAGCTGCGATTGACGCAGACAGTATATCAGAAGGGAGGATATCGTCAACTTTCGTGCAGTGGGTTGCAGATAATTGCGATCACAACGCAGCAACACTTGATGGTAAGGGAACTTTCCACTTCATGGGCACTATTGAATGTGCAGTCAAAGCAGGTCGATTTCAACCTCAATCTGTCAAAAGAATAGAGCGTATCTTGAAAAGTGATGAAGTAACCAAAGACAAAAAAGTTAAAATTCACTGGTACACCTTCCCTCAGTATCGCCCACTAGCAAACTTCTTGCTGAAGCCTGTAACATCAGTTGCTGCAAACCTGCCACAATTGACAGTACCTAACATAGACATCCTTTGGTATGCATCTGCGATCTTTCGGAATCTTGCACAACATGGACCGCGACCTAATTGGAGTGGATACATGGAATTGTCACACAGAGGTGCCGATAACCCATCAGTATCGCGTATTACAATGCTCCCTTTCATTGATTTGAACCCAAGTGATGAGAGCTGCATATATTCAACACTACTTCAAGTCATGCAACAGGCTCGCCAGTATAACATTGTCACTCCGTCAGTAACATTTGACCAGCCATTGTGGTTGAAAGCAGTCAAGATCATCCAAACAAAAGACCTTAAAATTGTGGCAAGGCTTGGCGGCTTCCATTCTCTTATGAGCTTTACCCATTTGACTGTAATGACCAAAGGCTGCGATCTTTGTCAACTGGGCTTGCAGCAAAGGAATCAGACAACATCAACTGTGATCAAGCCGAGGAAGTTGGACAAGAACTCCAGAGAAGCTTAGACAACCAGCCATTTTCAGCCGCAAAAGTTCCAACTAGCAAGAAAGTGCGGTCATTAGCACATCTAATGAAACCTGTTAAGATAGGAACCCAAAACTTGCATGTCGATCCGTTTGTACTATTCATGCGGTTACTGGTCCTTGTGGAGAGAGCTGAAAAGCCTGATAAATATTACAACTTCGAATTGGCGCCAAGTCCACCTGCACTGTTCAAAGATGGATTCATGAGACACGCAAATAAATCACTATTAGCATGCTCTCACAAAGACCAAAACAAAACCGGCAGCAAACTGCGGGAAACGGAAGCACCAACAGATGACAACGGTAGATGAGGAAAATGGGAATCAGGAGGTAGAGAATGAGGACTTTCACATGCAAATCTCCAACGATTTCTCCTTTGTTATCGACGGAGGTGCTCTTCTGCATCACGTTACTTGGAAAGGAGAGAGCTACCAGGATGTGATCAAAGAATATACGCATCACGTAAGAGCAAGTTATGGCGTTTGCACAGTGGTCTTTGATGGATACAAGGGAGCATCAACCAAAGACCATGAACATCGCAGACGCAAAGAGCATGCTCGTTCTTGCCCAGATGTAGTTGTTCATCGTAACACCAAGGTTTTCAACAATCGAGAAGACTTTCTTTCCAATTCTTACAACAAGGATCAGCTGATTGCACTTTTGTCAGAAGAATTACAGAAAGAAGGTCACAAAGTAGTTAACTGCGATGGAGATGCTGACACACAAATTGTGAGTGCAGCCTTGGATGTCATATGTGAAAATCAGATCGCTACAGTTGTTGCTGAAGACACTGATGTTCTTGTCATGCTGATATATTTTTGAAATTCTGAAATGGCAGATGTCTTTTTCCGGTTAGAAACAAAGAAGTGTCAACCAGCAAAATTGCTAAATGTGAGGGAAGTCGTTGAAACCTTACAATCAGAAGTGATAAAGAACCTGTTATTTATTCATGCTTGGAGTGGTTTTGATACTACGTCTGCCACGTACAATCACGGAAAAACAGCTCTGTTGAAGCTTGTGGAGAAGAAAAACAAAGACGTATTAAAGATCTGTTCAGCGTTCGACAATGCGTCTGCTTTGCATGGGGATATATCTGCAGAAGGGGAAAAGCTCTTCGCCATTTTGTATGGTACGTTATGTCCAGTTTTTTCTTATTATGGTCCTAAAAGGGGAGGGAGAAAGTAATAGCAAATTCTCTACATCGTGACAAGTTAAGGAAGGTGTTTTGAAAAAACATTGAACTTATGATGAACAATTTGGGATGAATATATGCCTACATGTATTTTATGTACTATCGTATGCGATCAGTAGGTCTCACACATGGTTTTCACCATTTATCAAGGCAATGAGCACACTTCAGTCAAACACTTTTACTGAACATAAATATGATTAAATCTTTGATCTTTTGAAGGTGGTAAATCAAACCAGCATTTGGGAACCCTGCGCAAGGTGAAAATATTGGAGATGCTGGTAAAATCGAAGAATGCCTTCAATCCTGCCATCGCGCCACCTACTTCAGATGCTGCTACTTTGCATGCGTACCGTGTATACTGTCAAGTAATGGAGTGGAAGACATTGTCCAAATCTGACATTGACCCAGAACAATGGGGATGGCACATTGAGGACGGAAAACTAGAGCCAACAATGATGGTGCAGGTGAGATGTAATACTCTTTTCTTGGTGGTCTCATTGTCGCACTTATTTATGACAGGAGGATTGTTTCTGTGCAGAATATGTCATGGAGTACTTATCCTATGAAACGTGTATAGTAAGGTACAATTATTTTTTGCTTGAGGATTGGGACTCAAGACGAGTTTAATCTGAGGAAAAGGTTTGATTTATTGGGTTATTGTTTATTTATACAGTTACTCTTTATTCATGAATATTTTTTCTCTGTTTATGTATACATTTGTTCAATTTTCTAACTGGGAGAGTATTGGAGTTAAAAGCTGACGCTGCAAGGAAATCACATTTTTCTTCAGGATCCTGCTCCAGAGGAATTGCTGAACGTGGTTCGCTGCAACTGTAAATCTACCAGCAAAAATCAATGTCGTTCGTCAACAAACTGTTCCTGTGCAAGAAATGGTTTGCAATGCGTGTCAGCTTGCGGAGGATGTAATGGTGTGGGATGTTACAACAGCACACGGGAAGCTGAGGACGAATATGACGATGGAAACATATTTGATGATCTTTTCTAGCTTTTATTTGTGGATGACTTATGAAAAGCAGATTGTGTTTCACGAAGTTTGCGCATTTTCCATTCTTTATTTGTGCATTTTACGGTCGTATTTGGAAGGGGGAACTACCTGAGGATAGGTGAAGTTGGAGGGAGTAGCAAATGACACTTAGTTGCATTAGTTTGTAAAAAAAGTTTGTCACGACATGGTGCATCCTTATGTTCACACCCTCTACATGTCAAAGTCAAATATCTTCAAGCAAAAATGCAAATGGTACTTCAATCAACTTCTTTACGCTTCCACTTACTCTCTTAGAAGAAAAAATTACATAACTGAGGCTACCTTAAGTCGAATGGTCATTGGGGCGAAAATTGTCAAAATGACGTCACCGGCCCTGATTTTTGCTGACGTCATCATTTTCTTGTAAATATTAGGCGCAATTCTACACGACTGAAGAATAGCTTATATAATACTTATTAACTGTGTGAAATTTCATTGAAAACGTTTTAGTACTTTACTAGTACATGGGGATCAAACTTGCGTGGGCAGATTCTGCCCTACCGGTAGTTCACTAGACCAAAAAAGCCCGACAGGAATAGGCTTAAGTAAAACGTACGTATCTTTTTTTCCCCAAAACCTTTTTTCTTGGGGTTTCAGTATGTTAATCTACATGAAATGATCTTTCTAATGATATCAAATATGAAACGTTTGCAATTTGTTTGAGGTTTGGCACTTTTTGGGGCTAATTCTACCAGACTATTAAGGCTGGTTCCATTTTAACTCATTTATTCATATAAAATACGCAAATGATTTCCACAACTTTGACCGGAAGTCATTTTGAATTTAACATCATTTTTACATTGTGATGTACACTTGAACCGTCAAGCAAAAAAATCCAAATTTCTGAATCTTGGAACCTCTGAAGACTTTTGGAAATCGACTAAACTCCTCTTCACCAAAGGTTCTCATGTTCATGAAAGCATTCTTTTGCGTGACGACGGTGATATTATTAAAGATGAAGAGCATATCTCTAAAATCTTCAATTCTTTTTTTGTAAATATAGTGGACAGTCTGAATATAACTCCTTGGGAACCTTGTCCAAATAAAGTTCAAGACGCCGATTCAAGCATTGATTCGATTGATTCGATTGTGAGAAAATATCGCAACCACCCGAGCATTAAATCCATCGTTAGCTCAAATAGAGGGAAATCTTTTTCTTTCTCAAATGTGACCTCAGATCAAGTCAATCGGGTAATTCGAGATCTTAATCCTAGGAAAAGTGTAAGTGGACCTTTTCCTTCAAAAGTCCTTCGTATGGTTGCTGATATCATCTCTGAGCCAATTGCTCTATGTCTAAATGCCTCTCTAAATTTGGGTAAGTTTCCTCAAACCATGAAACTTGCTGATGTTACTCCAATTTTCAAAAAAGGGGACAGGTTTCTCAAGGAAAATTATAGACCTATTAGTATTTTGTCATCTTTTTCTAAAATATTTGAAAGAATTATTTTTAATCAGCTTGCTGAATACTTTGATGGCATCTTACATTCGCAGCTCTGCGGCTTCAGAGCTAAGCATAACACTCAACACGCTTTACTCCAAATGATTGGTCAATGGCATAAATGTTTGGACAGGTCTGGTAAAGTTGGAGCAATCTTAATGGATTTGTCCAAAGCATTTGATTGTATTGACCATGAGCTTTTGATTGCTAAACTTGCTGCGTATGGACTTGATCACCAAAGTCTCAAACTTTCTAAATGCTACCTGAGTAATCGTTTTCAACGAACCAAAGTTGGTTCATCTTTCAGTTCTTGGCTGCTAATATTGAGAGGGGTACCTCAAGGATCCATACTCGGGCCCTTATTATTCAATATTTTTATTAATGATCTATTATCTTTTGTAACTAAGACTGGCATTTGTAATTTTGCGGATGATAATACCGTCTATTCTTGTGCCAACTCTCTAGCGGATGTTATATCAAATCTAAAATACGACCTCTCAGCTGTTCTGTCCTGGTTTAAAGCAAATCAGCTAGCCGCGAATCCGTCAAAATTCCAGATGTTAGTCTTAGGGGAGCCTAAGTACAATTTACCAGTTAGTCTATATGCAGATAATGTTTTAATTACCTCTGTTGAAACTGTTGAGCTTCTTGGTATTTCTATCGATAACAAACTAACTTTTTCTGGTCATATTTCCTCACTCTGTCATAAAGCTAGTTATAGAATCAAAACTCTCAACAGGATTAGATCTTTTCTCCAAGAGGACCAGTTAAAACTTTTATTTAACTCCTTTATTTTGTCTATATTTAATTATTCACCTATTATATGGATGTTTTGTGGCAGATCTTCATGCAGTAAACTTGACAGTATCCATAAACGCGCACTTAGAGCGGTTTATCAAGATTTCTCTAAAAGCTATGAAGAACTATTACAATTGTCTGGGTTTAAGCGTATACATGAGATCCATTTACGCTACCTTTTATGCGAGATATACAAAACCCTCCATGGGCTGAATCCCTCTTTTATGAAGACACTATTCATGGTCAAAAACATCTGTTACGGTCTGCGAAACTCAAATCTTCTCTCTCTTCCTCCATCAAGTTCAAGTCGCTTTGGCAATCAGTCTTTTTTATTTAGAGGAAGTCTTTCGTGGAACGCCTTACCAGATAGTGTCAAGTCTAAACCTTCATTAGATGCTTTTAAACTCTCTCTTAAATCCATTAACTTAATCAAGCAATGCAATTGCAAACTTTGTAGGGTTTTGTGATAAATTTTAGCTTGACGAGTTGGTATTGATTAGTTCATTTTATATTTATCATGTATCTTGTAAACTACGTAAAACCAACATTAAATAAATTGGGAAAAAAAAAAAAATGTGAACTGTTTATAAGAAAATTATGACACTAGAATACACACATGCTATACATGCACAATTTTTACTCTCTTCAATTTACAAAGATTCGGAGAAACTTGCATGAATTCATGATTTTTTTGATCATTTTTACGAAAGTTTGACACGCGTGATTATTCCAAAATTTCCATTCGCGAAAACATATAATTGCATTTACTTTTCTATTCCATTCAATATAACATAAGATTACACTACATTAAACGGAAAAAAATTCTGTCAATTTGCTTTGCCTGGAACCAGCTATTACTTCATTTTCGACAATTCTAGAAACTTTGATCGTAAGTGCTTTCAGTTCGGTCGTGTCAATCATCATGGCGTAGTTCATCAAGGTATCAATGGCATCGTGTAATTGAGATGTGGTTGGTTTCTCCAAAGGGCTAGCTCCATCTTGACCATTATCCTCCTCGTCTTGCATTTCCTCGACCTCATTACCCAGAATATCCGACAAGATCTCTTCATCGGACATCAAACCTTGAGTTACAGGAACTGCGTCATCGAAAGAGGCGACATCTTTAGCAGACAAATCTTTAAAATTTTCATCCAATCTGCTCAGTTGACGGATGGTATCATTCAGCGCGCGAAACGGATCGTCGGATGATAGCGTGTTTTCATCGATCTCAGTAAATCCAGCTTTTTTGAAGCAGTTTTGAACGGTTTTCTCTGTTACCTCATCCCAAGCCAACACCAGCATCTTCATTGCATCCAACAGAGAAATTTGAGGGAGTTCCTTTTTCTTGTCAATTGCTTCAATCATCTTTTGGATCACTTTCACTCTGTACTTTGCTTTCAAAGAACGGATTACTCCTTGGTCCATTGGCTGAAGGACGGAGGTGGTGTTAGGAGGAAGGAAAAAAATATCAATTGCTTTTAACCCCCCGATTTCTGGATGAGCTGTGCAGTTGTCAATGATGAGGGCGATCCTACGATTGTCCTTCTCCATTTTTTCATCAAGTTCCCTGACCCATTCTTCAAAGAGCGTTGAGTCCATCCAACTCTTCTTCTGGCCACGATAACGGCATGGCAATTGCTTTAAGTTTTTAAAACATCTCGGCTTTTGCGATTTTCCGATCACGAACATAGGGAGTTTTTCCCCTTTCATGCTAGCTGCAGCTAGACCAGTCATTCTGATCTTGCTATGTTTACCTCCGGAACATTTTTCATCTTTTAAATGAAGAGTTTTGTTTGGCAAAGCTTTGAAAAATAAACCAAACTCGTCGGCGTTGTAAATATCCTCCTCTGCATAATTTTTAAGGATGGTCATAAGTGTAGTTTCTTTCCAAGGGTCGGTCATTTCGTCCGTGACATCCTTTCCTTCACCTGAAAACAGAAGTAAAAAATGCATCCTCAAAATGATAATGAAACTACAAAAGACATTTTAATCCAAGCCTTAGTATTTATAATTTCCTTTGCTTATAAAAATGTGTGGGCTGATTGATAGGTTCGAATCTCATTCGAATGGTTTTAAAAAAAAAATTCGAATTTAAAATTTTTGCATTTTTGCATTGGACACGTGTGTTCTAATTCTTTCTCACAAACGAGTGAAAACAACATGGAAGATCTATCATATGATACGCCAATCCCAATCATTTGTGAAGTAGAAATGGAAATGAAATCATTCATTTGTGATGGGTTTTCACGAATACAGAGTGATTTGGACACCAAAGGAAAATGATGTGTTACATGCCCACATGGAACCAGGAAACAAAAAGGACAGCTATGCTGTTGCTGTTCACGGAGAGAAAAATGCGATAGTTGGTCACTTAATGAAAGGCAAAAGTGGAAGATTCGCAAAAACAATTTTTTATTTTTTACAAGCCAATGAACACCATGGATGTACAGTTCGCGTTACTGGAAAAGCAGTCAACCAAGGAGACACGAAAGACATGAAAGTCCCATGTATCTTAATGTTTAAAGGACAGCGAGAATATGTAGATGTATTAAACAAAGAACTTAAGAAATATAGTTAAAAGTACCTGATATTGTTTTGAAGGATACGTTTTTTCTTTTCTTCCAGCGATCGAGCCAGCCATCTGATGCACTAAAGTCGGTCAATCCTAGCTCTTTCGCAAAACAAATAGCTTTGGTTTTCAAAACCGAGGCAGACACAGGAATGTTCTGAGCCCTTGCATTTACCAGCCATTTGTAGCAAGCGTCATCAAGGTGTTCGTATGTTGACGGTTTAAATCTATGCCTCTTCTTTGTTGACGAATTCGAATCAACAGCTTCATAAATCTTTTTCTTCTGTTTAACCCAGTTTGAAACAGTTTGTTTGGACATTCCATGTTTAAAGCAGGGTTTACACGTTTCAACTAGTTGAAGCAACTTTGAGTTGCTTCCACAAATCGCCATGTGTAAACACGATGGTTGAAGCAACTTTTTAGAGTTGAAACATGCTTTCAACTGCTTTCAACCGAGTTGAAAGAGTTGAGCAGTGTTCAACTCTTTCAACTAGTTGAACGGAAATTTCTATTGTTTTCGACGAAGTCATTGGGGAATTGAAAGAAAAAATCATTTTTTTTCGAAGAAATTTCGTTCACAATAAAGAACTTGTGTGTAAATTTGATTCAAAATGTCTTCAAAAAATCAGGAAGAAACAGAACGATTTATTGCTGCTTGGGAAGAGGAAGAACCGCTGTGGAATTGTAAATGTGCAAATTACAAAATACGCGGTGAACGAGACAAGTGCCTCGAACGTTTAGCTGGACAATTTGAAATAACTAGTAAGCTTCGAAATTATCATTCGTTGACATTTTTGTGGAATATTTTTGTACAAATATTTTCGTTTTCATTTGCAGAAAAAGAAGTCAGCCAGAAAATAAAAACTCTACGAACGTACTATTTAAGAGAATTGAATAAGGAACTCAACAGCAAAAAGAGTGGGGCAGGAACAGGTGAAATATACAAGTCATCGTGGATCCATTTTTCTTCAATGAACTTCATACGTGATGTGGTACAACCAAAAAAAACAGAAAATACAATGGTAAGAAAAATATCATCTATGTTAATAAATAACCGTAATGTTATGCTTGGAAGGTTTAATTATCTATTATATACAATTGTCTTGCCAAGAAACCTTTCCAGTTGAATTGAAATACTCTGAAAAACTATCACGAACGTCTTTGGCTGTGTTTGAATAGTTGTTGCTTCCTTGCATGACAAAAGATCTCAAAGGCGTACTTCCATCATCTCTCCAATCCCCTTGTAAGAGTTGATGTTCATCGTCTTCGCGATCCAGCGAATTGGGTGGAGTGTAACGGTTCGGTGATTTTTCTCTTAAAAAATTATGCAAGGCACAGCTTGCTAAAACAATTTTTTCAGCATTTTTTGGTTGCAATAAAATCGGTGATGAAAATATGCGAAACCTACTGGTCATAATTCCAAACGCATTTTCAACAATCCTTCTTGCTCTGCTGAGACGGTAATTGAATATTCTCTGCTCGTATGAAAGATTTCGTGTGCTATACGGCTTCATAATATGCTCTTGAAGTGGAAATGCATCATCAGCAACAACAACATATGGGATTTTTCTGTGTGGCTCTATATTTTCCCGTGATGGGATGCCTAAAGGATTGTGGCGGGAATTGAGAGCAGTCGAAATAGGGGAGTTTCGGAAAACGCCACCGTCTGATACACGCCCATTGCAACCAACATCGATAAAGATGAATTTATAATCAGCATCTACTATCGCTAAGAGAACAATACTGAAAAAGCCCTTGTAATTAAAATAGTAAGAACCAGACTTTATCGGACATCTCAAAGTGATATGTTTTCCGTCCATGGCTCCCAAACAGTTTGGAAAATTCCATCTCTCCATAAAAGCTTCTGCAATCTTTTTCCATTCTGTCTGGGTGTTTGGTACCTAATGGTAATGTTTTCTTTTAGGAAATATGGGCAGATGAGGGAAACAAATTCTCAACGGAAGATTTTGATAATGAGGAATTACAAAGAGGAGAGCCTGGCGAAGAAGTAACCCCGATACCATGTACGAAAAAACCATTATCAGCAAGAAAAAGACCTAGATCGCCTTCCTTAACTTCCTCTGCTGCTGCTGTTATGTCATCAGCAATGGAGTATTTAAATGAAAAGAAAAACAAGGGCAGCGACACATGTGATGATGCTGAAAAAGTATTTGGTCAGCATGTTGCGAACAGTTTGCGTTCCATGAAGGATGAAAGAACAAGAGAATTTGCAAAATTCAAGATCCAGGAAATAATTTTTCAGTGTCGCATGGGTAATTTGTGTTTGCCTAGCAACAATCATTTTGGAAATCCTAGTGTGCAAATGGCAGTAACAAATTGTAATCCAGTCGGCATGGCTCAAACGCAAGCTACATTACCATCTAGTCAACAATTTTCGATGTATTCCATAGATCAAAGATTTAACAACAATCCTTCGCGGAATCAAAACAATGTTACACCTCCGTTAACCCCTGCAACTACGAGTCATGAAATGTATTAGTATTATTGTTATGTAAAAAAGAAACGCTAAAAAAGATTGTTTACTTTACCTTCAAGTATTTTTCTTTTAATCTTTTATACAAAGCATCACAAACTGTAGGAACAAATATCGAATAAGTAGATTTGTTGATTCGGAATTCATACTGACTATCCGTGTAAGTTCTACCAGTAGCAAGAAAACGAATCGTCGCAGCCAATTTTACTTCTGCCGGTATCGCCTCTCTCATCAATGTACTTTTTTTCTCAATATCAGGACGAACCAATTCAAGCAATTCCAAAAAGTTTTCTTCACTCATTCGAAGATAATTTTGGTAGCCATCGACATCATTTAGTTTCATTTTTTCAAGCAAAGAATCGTAGACTCCAAAAACACTCCTTTCTAGCAGCCACGGCTTTGCCCAAACGGTTCTTTTTTTCCTCTTTTTTTTCGGTTCATCGCTTACAATAGCTGCAGCTGCTGTAATCACAGCGAGAACTGCTTCGTCTTCACTGCTCGAAGTCATTATTAAAAAGAGAGTTTCAACACATTCCACAAAAAAGTTGTAAAGCTGTTTACACGTACATGTTTCAACTACAAGTTGCTTCAACTTAAAGTTGCTTCAACTAGTTGAAACGTGTAAACCCTGCTTAAGAGCAACAGATGTAAGACTTTTGCCTTTATCAATTTCCTTGAGTATAACATACTTTTTGGTTATCGGTGTAGATTTCAGCTTCCTTTTTTGACCTAGCTGAGACATGACTGCACACGTGAAGAAACAACCAATGTGTAGAATAGATTTGTTGACAAGTTTTTGATTAAAATCAATGCAATGTCTTCTGTTTCAAGAAAAAAATATGAAGTCATTCCATTGCATGTCCCACTTATCCGAAGTTTTTGCCTCAAGGGACCGAGAAAAAGTGTACTACATAGCGGGCGTCCTAGTTATCCGGGGTCCCAGTTATGCGAAGTTTTTTTGCTTGAATAGGGTAAGCAAGTTCAAGGGACCGAGAAAAAGTGTACTACATAGCGGGCGTCCTAGTTATCCGGTGTATCACTTATCGAGAGTATACTGTAATAAATATTTGTGACTCTCGAAAATTTATTTGCAAGGAACTTTTATGAGAACTTTTACAGAGATTTTCGTGGAAAGTTTTAGCAAATCGAGTGAATCGTTGATCGGTGCCCTTTGTGAGATGGCGAAGGGGCGTCTTTGAGTGCAATATGTTGCACCAAATCGGCTTTTTTGTTTCAAAAGTCGTGGACGGGCTTGAAATCCGAAACTCTCGAAATTTCTGTTATTTTTTTTAAAACGTTAATTTCTCAGAAGTTGTATTTCTGAATCCCTGGGAAAGATATCTCAAGAAATGTTGATGGAATTGAGTTGCTACTTAGCAGAAGTGTTTTTAGCAGGGAAAGTATCTCAAGAAATGTTGATGGAATTGAGCTTCTACTTAACAGAAATGTTTTTAGCAGTTGCCCGCTATGCAATGAGCGGAACGATTTTGTTAGGCTCGATTATCCTGCCGCACGGTGGGTCGTCAAATTTCCCCAAAATTGACCAATTTCATCAAATTCTAAATCTAATATTCCTATTTTCTTAAAATGGATTTTTGGGCAAATTTTCGTCGCTCCTTGCACGCCGGAGCTCTTGTGCTTCATTTTAGTGCGACACAACGTAGAAATTTCCTAGCGTGAGAGCGACTTTTTGGTAAGAAAGGCATAGTTTGGAGCACATTAGTTATTCATGAGATGCTGAAAACAATTTTTTTTCATCAGGCGTGGTCACAATTTGTTACGTCGTACCAATGAAATTAAAAAAATGCATTTGTGGCAATTTTAAAGTTTGGAGGGGGTTACCATGAAAAATTAAACATTTCTGGAGCATTGATTTTGTTTTGTTTTTTTGGAATTGACCGATATATTGACTTCGAAATCAGATGTCCATTCGCGAAATTCACGAAAATTTCTGACATTAAAGTATATATCTTGAATTTTCCATTTAACGGAACAGTTAATATTTTTTTTTCGTCCTTGCGTCACAAACGTTTCTCCGATTAAAGTTAATGAAGGCCAAATCCCCAAATCATCTCTGTATGACGGAAAATTAACCATCTCTAAAAGAGCATATACAATCCAAGTGTAAAAGATCGACTTCTTTTCTACATCTTTTATTTGGTCATGTCGATTCTCTTGAAATATTGTTCAGTTTGTGTCCTTTCCTCGATAATGATACAATGTTCCAACAGGAAATATTATAACAATCAAGTCAATTTTCTACCAACATGTCCATTCATTAGCCAGTTATACTAAAAAAGATTTCTTTCAATATACCAGCAACTCCGAACAGTGGTCAACTTCCAATATTTCAGAAGTCCCTGTCTCGTGTCCTCTGCATGCATTTTTTTGACACTAAAACACACAGCAAAAAGTTAACGAAGGAAATTGAATAAAATAGGATATGGTATTTCAAGATCCCTAAGAAATCCACTATAAATCAATCTGGTACCAACCAAAAAGTACCCAAAATATAACTATTGTCACTTCATCTGCATTTTTACCGAACCATTCCTAAAAATATAGGCCTTTAGGAACCCGAAAACAGTAATGAAAATCTTTCACCTCACTGGTCTCATTTCACCTAGGTTAATTCACTATGTGTTTCCCCAAAAGTAAAAAAATAAGCAAACAGTACTTACATGCTATACAGTACAACCTCGAACCCAGGCTCTCTTGCTTGACCCTGTGTTCGTAATATTCGAGAATTCACTGTATCTAAAGTTGGCATTTTGATAAAATCGCTTACTTTGGATGGGTAAGTGGTAGTCAGATGATTTCTAGCACATAAATTCGTATAATATAACTGTGGATGCAACAGAAAAAACTGACCACCATTAAGACAAGAGAGTACAAGTGGTTTCTCGTGACATTCAGTCGGTTCTCGTGAAAATTCAGTCGGTTCAGGTTTCCATCAATAAAATTAATTATCACAGTTAGCAATTTTGCCAAATTTTTTTTTCCAGGGATTTTCCTTTTCGCGGAGACTTTATAGAAGTTATTGGGTGGAGTTATATGATTGTTACGTATAGGAGTTAGATTGTTACCTATAGGAGTTAGATTGTTACCTATAGGAGTTATTGGCATTTATTTTCGAGGATTTTAAAGAAATCTTTTTTAATAATTATTATTATGAAGTATATTCAGTATATTCACATTATATGGCTCTTCATCTGCGTACTGACTAAACAACGGGACCACCTGAGATGATCTCAACCGAGCTGAGACGATCTGAGACGAACTGAAACCACCAAGAGATGAGCTGAGATGAGCCGAGACAAGTTGAATCCACCACGGAGAAAAAAAATCAACTCATAAACGCTGCAAAATATCCAGACCACATGCCCCATGGACGCGCGACCTACAAATCAACAAACTGCAACGTAAACGAGACACTCGCTTTTTACTTTCTTTCTACTTTCTACATCATCACATAGACCTAATGATGTTTAGAATATCACCAACTGCATCTTGAAACCAAGCAATAAAATAATTGACCACGTTATAGAAGATCTAAAGAAACATTACGACACTATTGCAGAACAGCTTACAAAACGCAAACCCCAAAACCAGCACAGATCTCCACTCATTCATTGATGCAATGCCAAACAGCGATGTCGCACACTTTCATCTAAAGAAAACAACTTACCCTGAAGTTCTAACAGCATTAAACAAGATCAGAAATGAATGTTCCATAGGACATGATAATATCCCCGTAAGCCTTCCTAAACTGGTAAGCGACAAAATCATTTAACCACTAACTCATGTCATCAATGGATTCATCGAATGTAAAACATTTCCTGAAGACTGGAAAATTGCTAGAATCAGGCCAAAAGTCGAATCTCAAGCTTCTGATTATCGTCCTATATCAATTCTTCCTGTCCTATCAAAAACCAGTTGATCTACCATATTGAAATCCTATATCAACGGTTACAATACCCTTCTCTCAAGGATGGCAGAATACCTTACCAACCGCCCACACTATGTACAAGTTGATGATAATACCATAATGATACCATAAAGAATCACCTAGTAACCTCACCCGTCCTACCCAAACTGAACTATGGGTGTTACTATGGGAACGCCATCTACATCGGCAAGACACCTATTTACCTGATCAAACGACTACAAAAAGTTCAAAATGCTGAACAATGTTATCAAATTATATTGGATACCAATTCTCGAAAAATACGAATACGCTATTGCTGTACTTACATTCAAATCCATCAATGGTCGAAAAACAAAGAATATGTTTGTCCATTACGAAATAGTAGCAGCCTCACCGGAAAACTGCTGAAAAACAGCGATAAAGCGAAAACTTTCCAATATGAAGCTACAGCAATCTTCAACAATTTACCGAAACCAACAAGAGAATGCTCAAGTTTATACACGTTTAAAAGCAAACTGAAAGCGTACTTGTTCGACAAGGCTGAGCTTCAACGTTTTAATAATAATTATATATATATATATATATATATATATATATATATATATATATATATATATATATATATATATATAGTGTTAACTTTTAACCTAACGTAACGCATATATATTATCCATACAAATTTCAGATGAAGAGCCAATTGTACTCTATGGCAAATCCTGAAATAAATTCATTACAATTATTATTATTATTATTGTTATTATTGTTATTATTGTTATTATTGTTATTATTATCAACAACTTTTATTATTATCAACGTCTCTCACGCAGTATCTTTTTTATACCCTAATGTCCTAATATGTATTGTGCTATATAATGTACTCGGGGCAAGTTGTTGATACAAGAACATAATCAATCTTTATAACAAAGTTATGTCATTAATTCCGTAAAAGATTCTATTCGATCAATAAAATAATGTGACGTCACAAACCCTAAGATTATTTATATAAAAACTTATTCAAATTTCTAATAAATTCTCGTTATATATATCGATCTATATATATCTGTCGTAGTTTACATTTTTCGACTGATTTAACAGATTTAAATTTTTTGCTACAAATAGATATTGGTTCAATTAATCAACTAATGTAAACTCAGCTTTAATTAACGAGATTTTGAAATTAGCGCTAACGAATAATTTTAGACTCCGTTAAAACCACCGATCTAACACTGGATTGAGCTACATTGCTTTTTTTAGGCTAGATCGCTGTCATTTTGTCATTTTGTAGAATCCACTACGTATCTGTGAAACAAACAAGTTCTAGTAAGGAGAAGATTGAGCTTTAAACTGAATTAGCATTCTATAAACTCCATTATGAAATTGGAAACCTTGAAATGCGGTGCCATAGGTTGGCATAGATACTATGGTGTAATACAATTACTGTATATAAATTTAACTAATCCCCAGGAACAAGCACAAGAAGAACGAAGTGAGTTGAGTTTTTGAAATTCTTGCTACAAAATCCTTAATACTTTTGCAATACTTTCCGTTGAAAAACCACCAAGAATTTCGGTGGCGGCCATCTTCCAAGGACTTACATAGGTTAAACAATAGAAGCTTGGTATTCTTCTTAGATTAGTGGTTAAAACTCTCACAAAAAATCGTAAATCTGATTGGGCAGTAATTTAAAAAACACTTTAATCTTTCTTTATTTTTCTAATTTACATCAGTCACTAGTAACCATGTAATGCTCGAGTACAAATAAATTGACTCGACTTCATTATGCTGCATCTTTTGGATAATTTGCCACATTTTGTAAGAAGAATTTCCCTCTGTATCTGTATATGACCGGTATCTCATATTCTGTTCGGTATCTCATATTCACTTTGCTCTGGTTCATTTCTTGGTGCTGCTTTGAATTCGTTCATATTTTCGTAAAGTTCGTCCTCTGTGTTCAGTTTTGTGTACGAAGGTTGGAAAGCTTCTCTTTCGTTTACTTGAGTATATTGACTACCAGTTTGTAATGATCCAGACATGTCTATATAATCACTTTTGGCGCTGTTCTTGGATTTTTGAAGATTTAATAAAGAAACGTCAATAAAGTCAGTTTTACTCATCGGTGGACTTTTGGTCGGTCGGTAATCTTTGCTACTACTTCTTTCTAACAATAGATAGTTTGCATTGCATTGAAAAATGTACAATTAAATTGGCGAATGTGGAGTTCAATCTGCTTTTGTACGCAAATCTTTTTCTTGTACTATCCCCACATGTTCTTCGAGCATGATAAATCAATGGCACAGATTGTTTTAAGATAACATATGAACTGACACTTAAAGACTCAGAAAAATAAGAATTAAAGAAAAATTAGGGAAAGTGAAAGTGAAAGTGATGTTTTTAAAGAAATAAGTACACTTACTGCGTTCTCGTTTGTAAAATAATAGAACCAACAGCAGTAGCAGGAGAATCACACTTCCAAGTGTCAAACCAACTATGAGAGCTGTCTTACCTAAATATAAAAATAAAATATAAATATAAATATAAAATATAGTCAACACATTGTAGGGGGATGATTATCAATTTTTGAAATTTTTCCCCCCCCCCCCCAAAGTGGAAGGTAGCCATTTATGTTATCTACTCACTTGAGCTCGTTTCAGTGGGTGTAATTGCCATAACCTGCTTACTCCAATTACCATATCTATTAAACAGAATACTTCGAACTTGAGCTGTGATTGGTTCTCTTTTGCGCCATTTCTGTTTATTGACACAAATTTGAATATTATCGACAAATGGTTCGGTTGTATACGAACCCAGTGAGGTGTGATTTCGTTTCGTTTCTAGTAGGTATTTCACCTTACACTCACCACTTTCGGTTAATTGCCAACTTACTTTTAGACATTCGTCAGTTTCTTCCACTCTAATTTCGTGAACAGTTGGCGGAAAAACTAAAATGTTAATAACTTGATTGTTGATTTTTGTTTGTTGACTTGATAACTCGATTAACATGGTTCGAACAAGTATTAGTTCAAAGAGGAATGCTTAAAAGTTCAAGTTACTGAAAGTTTGGGTTATCAAGGGTTCGAGTTATCGGGATTCTTATATATTCTTACGATTTGAAAACGTTAGAAGCATTTACTCTGTTAGGGGAATTTTCTCTGGTACATTGACATGTATGTATGAAGTATGTATGAAGTATATTCACCTGGACGATCTACAAAATATTTCCTAAAAGATATACTTACAATCGACGTAGATTAAAGTCGAAGTAGTTACAGTATTTAATCCATTCTGTGCTTTGAAGTATAACCTTTTTCCACATGATTTTGGCGTGAGCGGCGATAACTCCACTTGATATTCGTTTTTGAAATCACCTTCGTGGGGAATCTTTGTCATTTTTTTTATTGGATTGCTATTAAGGTGCCATTCTGTCGATAACGGCTGTGGATATCCGCATAATGTTACATTGAATTTAGGTGAAAATCTTTCCACAAATATATATGAATGATCGAGTTGATCACCACAAATGAAAAGTGGACCTTAAATGAGAAAAAGGATAATAAGAAGCTTCATGGTTGTTTAAAACCCATATATTCGACCTCACATTCCAAAGGTCATCATCAGAGTGAATTTATTTACCCTTTTATGGACCTTAAATTTATGGACCTTAAATGGAACAAACCATGAAAGAAAATAGCCTACTACGCAGGAAAATGTGGCAAAAGGCGTCCATGTGCGGAACCACGAGACCTATTGTTTTGAAATCACTTGCTTTAGCTTAGGATCAAACATTAATAAATAAATAAAACATTAATAGGACTGAACTAGACATGAAAAACGATTTTGGTTGATGCGTACAGACTTTGTAAATCTGATTATATTAACTCAAATAATAGGTTATTTTGGTATATCAAGTCAAACATGATACTTTGTTTTTACCTCTAACTTTAACTTGTATTCCGTGCAAGTGATATTTCATGTCTCCTTCTGTAGCAATCTCTCCATCGTACAAACCTCGATCAGCATAAGAAAGATTATAAATTTCTAACTGAAAAATCTGACGTATCGAGTTCACCGTCAGCTTGTATTTTATTGGCATCTTGGTTGGACAGTTAAGGTCAGACTTGTTAAAGCTGCAAGTTTCCAGTTGTTTGGCTTTGTAACGAACATACACTTCTTTTAAAACATCTGTTTGGTTCTTTGAATATCTCCATTGTAGGATGACGATTTTCGATTGGTCGCCCTCTACGTGCTTTGCTGTTGACTTTAATATCTGTAGTGAATCCACTAAATGACACAACATTCACTAAGGGACATTAATGAAAAAAAATGAACCTTGTGAATGTTTTACACACCTGTGATGTCTGTCACGGTCATTTAATATTTTTAGATTCCTAGATTAATTAATGGGAAATCAAAGTGGATATGATTTTGTTTATAAGCGCCATACGAAGTTAAACAAGATGCCCTTGCAGGCAGAAAGATTTCTGCAAAACTTCTGATTATGCAGAATTGTCATTAAAAGTGAAAGTGAAAGGTCTTTCTGATGAAATAAAGAAATGCGTACAAGCACAGTCCATTTAAGACTTACATCAGAAATAATATGTCGCTATATTGACAGCCGCTTAAAATGATTTTTCTTTCAAGTTTCAGTAAACACTGTTACTGCACTCAGTGACTTCTTTTCTTTCAAGATCAACAGTGGAACTTCTTCTCGTTCTCCATTAAACATTTTTAACATATCAAGCAGTTAGTAATTAAATGTAAAGAAGTTTACAGTTTCCAGGGCAGAGATTCTTCTATATTTAACGTAGTTGTTAGAATAATTCATTATCTAAAAACCATTTTCAAACGCTATCCAAGTACGTATCCAAAGGTTGAGCGTAACTTGTGCGCCATTTTTAAAGACGTTTTTGCATAGAGAAAAAAAAAAAGTGAACTTCATTCTGCGTTCAACGTAGGCTAACTAGACCTAACAGGCCAATCAGATATCAGAAATTAGCTGTATAACCAATGAACTTTCAGAAAACAACGTAGGTTTGGACAAAAGATGAAAAAAAAAACCCGAAAAAAAAACACGGACTGTTTTAAAGGATTCCTTGCTTACGCAGAAATCCAACAAGAGAATTCAACTAAAAATGTCTTTTTCTAACTTTTATTTGGCTTAACTTTGGTAAAAACATTTTTTGGAAAATATGCCGAAGTGTTGCCACCAAGTTTTCTTGTTGGGGTGAAAAATTCTGAAATCATTGTTAAGTATTTTTAAGTGTTTCTAAAAGTTCAAAATTGTTTGTTATTATCCAAATTTGTATTTTCACTGTCTTTATAAGTATTATTTCAATACAAGACAATGATAAATCAAATATTTATTTTGTTCTATTGCGCCCGTAGTTTTTGCCTTAGTCCGGTTTTGATGACGCCACGGGTTAAAATGACGAGGTCAGCACAATATTTTTCTATCAAGTTGATCATTAAGCCTTCCTTAACAATTGTGGAAAGTTCATTGAGACATAAAGAAGTAGTGAATTAATCATAGGCGTATTCAAGTTCAGTCAAAAAAAGTGGAGGAGTTCAACGTTATGATATTTCTTTTCAGTCTTAAGTGTCGATTAGGTTACTTGCATGTTTTTTCTTTTCAACTTTAGATGACTAAACTCTCCTCCACAAATTTTGACTGAGCTCTGGCTACGCCTCTTGTTAATTACATACAACCACGTGGTAGATATATTCATGTTATTGACAAATAATTGTTGTTAATTAAATCAAAGTTTACTTCAACAAAAGAGTTTGTGTTATAGGCGAACAACTTAGCGTTCATCACAAGAACTATATGATGATGATATATAGAACTATAGAACTATAGAACTATATAGCTAATGGAGGAAACCTGTATGATCTTTTCTTTTGATCTGTTTTGTTTATCTTTTTTTTCCTTACCAAAACTGATGCTGAGCATGGAAAGCATAATAAGAAAAAACATAACTATAACTGCAAATAAACAAAACTCATTCAAAAAAAGCTGACCACAATAAATCATACGAACAGCTGGGAAAGGTTGCATATGGTACTGCTTGCAAAAGTATTTTAAATAATGACACTAACTTTTGCAGCTTGTGTGGACAAAGTAAAATACTTTCTCTTTCTGAAGCTGTTTAGGATTTTTTTTGTTCAAACACCTTTCCCTAATTCATGTTTATATGTCGAATTCTGGCTCAGTTGTCCATAGGAACCTCGTTTTGATGAGTTACATTGTTTCACAGTAATTTTTCAGTTATATATTTTGCTCATCTTCAAATCGCGATGGAACCATTAAAAGTAATTATTTGTGTCCGTACTATTCTTTGAATCCAAAGGTCGGAAGTAAACTTACTTGTATAATAAAGTTCGAAACTTGATAATTATATCGAAACTAGCTCTTGTTATTGGTTCATCATAAAACCCATACAAAGGATTAAATCAAGTTGCCATTCATTAAAAAGTAAATTTCTCATGAAAACCTTCATGGAAAATAAGAACGAATAAGAACATTGAGGCTGAGCAAAAATGTAGTGGGAAAAAAAGTGTATACTGTCCATTATTATTGTGTAGCTTCTTTGATCACATGACAAATTTAAACCAATGAAATTATTTTACTATCGACCAAAGTGAGAATACAGCTGTTAGACAGTTTGTCTATCAAATGGATTGCTATCTTAACACTTTTCGGTTGAAAGACATTCCCTTTTTCGTTTGAAAAAGCGAGGCATGACGTAACAATTCTCGTTTTCCCAATCCCAACTAACAAAGTTTTCACCACAAACTAGTATGATTTGAACAATTAGAGAGAGATAAAAAAATATAACCAAAAAAATACAGTGCGTGATTTAAAGGACAGGCTATTTAATTAAAGGACAGGCTATTTAATTAAAAAGCTTATCACAAAGAATTTGTGGTTAAATTAACGAGAAGACTTGACAAAACTTGTTTTTATTCGTAATGACTTTGCGATCATTTTCAAAACCTCTTTAAAGCAGGATATTACAAAGATGTTAAATTCAGTTTCGCTTAAGATGTTTGATTATTCATTGCCCCCCTTCTCTCTACGAAAACTACTGCCTACAACTGAGCCCTAACCCTAACAACTGAAAAAAGAACATTCTCTATTTGAAAGACCATCTTCCAGGTTTTTGTAAAATGAATTGAAACGTAATCCTTTGCAGCAAAACAAAAAATTGTTCTGTTATCAACAAAAAATTGTAGCTACTAAAATTTTATGAGTCGAAACTAAAAACTACGTAGAAATTGTTTAGTGGAGACAAAATCATAGCTTTGATATTATTACTTAAAAAGAGTTTTCAGTGAAAAGTTATTTCTCTTCCAAATGAATTCGCTCATAACTTCAAATACTGCAAAATTTAACAGACATCTCTATGAAATTATAGTCAAAACCGTTATCGCTCATAAATCAAAACACATAAAAAAATCAGTTGTAGCCATGGTTAAAAAATAAATTGCCTAATACATAAAAAACTTACCAGGTAAGGTAATGATACAACCAATTATATACCAAACTTTCAAACTCATATTTTCACTTTCAAGAAAAGAATAACCTTACTATAAGCGAAAAATGTTGCACAGATCACTACTTAGTTTTGATAATATATTGAATCATAAAATTTAAATTGTTTGTTGAAATATACAACGTCAAAACAAAGAATGTGATTCATATGTAAACATTTGTTATTCTTTAGACGATTTCCGATATTTCACATTTGATAAAATTTCTTTCCCAGAAATTTTTTTGTGTAAGAACACTACATGAAAATCATTTCATGTCTTGTTCATTTCATGTCGTGTTACAATCACAAATTTAAATTTCTTGCGGCTACACTTCTACGATTCTTTTATCTTTCAGAAAACATGCAAGTGTTGTTTCCAGCTATAACCTTTATTCTATGCGCTTTGTTTATTCTATGAAAGTTTTCTCTTCTGAGCTTGACTCCAAAGCAGATGTATGGTTGGCAAGTCTATGAGTCCAATCTAAGATTTTGATTTCAAGACGCTAGTGCCAGTGATTTCTGGTTAATCTTATATAAACAAAGGGAAAGTTAGTATTCATGTTTTTGACGTTTAAAGAAACCAGGTTCATATTTCTGAATATTTCAAACAAAAATAATCGGATATTTACGTTTTTCATTCCATTCCAAAAAAATACTTGAAAAATGATGATTGATAAAATTTCGCATTCGTTTTTTTTTCTTTACCTTTTCATTTGTTTTTTAAACGTTCCTTAGTTACAATTTGCAGACCAGATTTGCAGACCACATTCATCCCAAAGCCATCAGGAGGGGATCAAGCTAATCGCAAATGATTATACTGACTCGGTTAATACTAGTGATCTGTGAAAAAAACTTTTCTCCAGTATATATTCGCGAGTGCGGAGAAATTTGCATAAATACAATTTATCTTAATTTACTATCTGTAGGAAAAATAAAAAATAAATACATAAACTACCTATTGGCCCTATTTTCCGGCCCTTAATGGCGTTAATTTTCATGACTCGGTGTTAAAAGGACCGGCGTTAGATGTTCATCTGTGAGAGTTTGACCGTGGAATTTTTAAAAATAACGCCAATAAAGACTGACGTTAAATTTGGGGCGGCTTAAAAAAGACCCAATCCATGCTCGACACTACTGTTGTGAAGGATCCATGCTCGACACTACTGGTGTGAAGGATCCATGTTTCAATTATCCTTTTGTTGTAGTGTCTCTTCTTTTCCCTTTCATTTTGTTCCCTTTCATTTGAAGCAAAAACGGCGTGTAGATCCCGGGAAACGTGGCTTCGAGCGAATGGGCGAATAACCCTAACGTCAAAGAATGCTTTTTTACCACGTTCCCAGAATCCTCTTGTAGCGATGCCAGGACGTGCTTCATCTTGTGTGTTCGTTCATCTTGTTAACTTATCTCCAGTCAGCTTCAATAGACTTGGTTCTGTTGATACGACCTTGCACACCTCAGAAATGAGTCTAGCAATCGAGTCTAGCAATCGAGTCTAGCAATCCGTCATGTTTTTGGTGAATAAAACAACCATTCAGGTAAGAGAGCGCATGATCTACACTGAGAATGACTTTTCACATTTATATACGGTATCCTAGGGAGACGCCATCTTGAAATTCTCGTGTTGTTATCAGCCAGCTTGAGAATCCTTTCATTTGCTCTTTATTGCTTGAAGATCTGCGGCGTTAGTATTAACGTACACCCGAATCTCTATGTTGGTTCACTAAAAGAAGTGATAAAAACATTCTTTCTTTACACTGTCATTACACACCCTGTTAACCAATCAGAACCGAGTAATGGCTTTGAGGTATTGATTAACCAATTGCTTGCGCCTTGTGTACATACAGAGTCGTTTGCTATTTTACCAGTGGTCAGATGGATTATTCTATTGTGAATATCAAACCGGTCACGTTCTGCAAGAAATTGGTATACCTTCTTTCCATCCTAGTGACCCCTCTAAATTCTACTTGGACTTCAACATAGATCACTTCGACTAATATCTTTCGCCATGCACATGCTACAAACATTATATCTTGGCCAAGACAAAATTAGTTGGAAGAAATCATGGCCATCAATGTATCATACAGCAAAATATGAGCTCTTTTTCCCCTCCAAACATCTCTTCTCACCCAGTTCTGCATATATTTGTTCCAATATTGATGTAAGAACAGATCCTTGCATTCACTCATGGAGCATCAATGGAAGCCAATTTCTCTTGGACCTCGTTCTTGGTGGAGCTTCAAATAAGGTGCCACAGGGACCGTTCAACGAACAGACTAGACTTTGTACAATCTGTTGTCAGTAAATTCTAGAGGAGATGGTCACGTGATGTTTTTCCTTATCTTGTAATACATCGAAAGTGGCATGTTGCAAAGCGGAACATAAAGGAAGGTGAGTGGGAAATGGTAGAGTCAGACAGCGTATATATTCAACCATACTACAAAAGTATGACCTGGATCTAACGGATTTTAAATCTGCATTTGATGTGATGCTTGAAAAAAAGGGAGTGGTGAGTTAGTTTTCATTTCTAAGCTTAAAAGATATTAGTGTAAACAAAGATATCGATGATGAGAATGATTCAATTCAATGGAAAGTTCTTGGAAATAACACTTTATGGATATCGTTATATCCGAACTGGAAAAGTCTGCGAGTGATTTTAAAAACCATGTTACCATGACATTTTTTGGAAAGCAGGAAGGAGTTCGTGACTTTTGTCAATGTCGAAATTTGGAGGCCTTACTAAGTATTACGAAAGGGACTGGGACTGAATTTGTTCCGTAGTTTACTGTGCAGAATTTTGGCAATGAAAGGAGTCAAAGTAATCGGTGAGTTGTGAGTTGGTGAGTTGAGCATGATTTTGTTTAGCCGGTTGCCGAGAGAATCGGGAAATCATACCATGCTGCAGCAGATGAAGACAGACCGACAACTCGGTTCAATCCATTGAAAAAGCATTCAATACAGCGCTCGTCACAGCAATCACTTATTTCATTATCGTTCTTATTAGTCAGTGGCTTTAGCACGCTGAGTATTAAAATCGCCTGTGTTTGTTTTTTTTGTTTTTTTGCGGACAGGTTGAACCTTCCCCCTAATAACGATTATCTCCCTAATCTCTAGCCGCTTCATTCCCGATGTATGTTTCATTTAAGTTTGTGCGTATATATTTTTGCGACCTTCTCTTTAAGTTTAAGCTACTTGTGTATAAACTCTTGTAAAAATGACGTAGAAGTTTCGTTCGTTCACATGTGGGAAGAAGATTGGAAAAAGGAAGGGTAAAAAAGAGAACTTCTTTCATACTTATTGAATTTAAATTAAAAAGATGTTGTTTGGAAGTTTTATGTATTATGAAAATAACATTTGAGTTTTGTTAAAGATGTGTAGCTAAGGGTTAGGGTTACACCCTATATGAACTGGCGTCTCTTCTCTGGTGTGTGTCCCCTACTCCTCCTGGTGTTGGTATTATTGCTCGCTCAGCGCAGCCTCAGTTGCCATTTAATTCGATATTTCTTGGATGCTTTTTTTTAAGAAGAAAATGAGTATTTCAGTTCCTAATTTCTTAATTTTATGTATAGTGAATTTAGTTCTAAAAGTTTCTTCTTAATGAGTTTCTTTTTTCAAAAACGAATGTAAGTATATATACCTAATGGTATATATAAATACAGAACATCCCGAAAGAAACTTTATATACGTGTTTGCGAAGGAAAAAAGATTTAGATGTTACACATATCTGAGGTCATTATAATTTTTTTGTGTGTTCAACGCAATTTCCTCTTGTATATATACAACATGCGATTGAAGACTCTTAACTTCTAAAGTCTCTTCGTGGAAAGCTAATCTTACGCTTTACTTGCAAAGTTTATTTCGAGCTTTAATATACATGTTTATTTTTTATTTTCCAACATTCGAATAAGCGTTCAAAATGTTATGAAATTCGATTTTTATCTTTTGAGGTCAGTTTACATGTACAGACATTCGTTTACATGTACAGACACTCAGACATTCGCTAAGTCGGACATATTTCTTGTCCCCCTTGGATTTGACGATCCTAATCAAGCCAAAATACTCCACTTAAGTCGTACCCCGGATAACTCGAACATTCACTAAGTCGGCCCATTTTTCTCGGTCCATTTAACAAATAAAACCTCGTGTAACTCGGACTTTCTGAAAATCGTAGGTCAAATGATTCGAATTTGAAATCGAATTCTTGCAAATTTCATGAAAAAAACAAACAAATGTTTCGAATTCGAGTTCTTGGAAATTTTATGAAAATCACACGATTTCCTGAGAGCATTTATTCTCTAATTTCAACATGGCATCACCCAGAGGAGAAAAACGGAAATTACAATTTTTATAATTTTTAAAATCAATAAAATCGATAAGTCGTAATTTTCAAGAAAGTCAAAGTTATCGATGTATTGAAGACTTCTACTATCTCCCCTGAGGGTCAGAGTTAACGAGATTCTATATAATTGTGATATAATTTTATCAATTATTACAGTATTATCAATGTTCAAGGTTTGCCAAAAAAAATACTTAATTGGAAATTGGCATTACTAAATCGTAGTTCCAAAAGTTTCTTAAATTTTGATTGTCTTTATAAAATGGCTTCTTATAAAAAAAAACCCAAAAAAAACTCAACAAAACGTGATCTAGATCTCAACAGCCCCGACATGGGTGCTGAAGCGAAATGAAAATGTAAACAGTATTTCATATATCGCCTTAATTTCATGCCACCTATCGTGTAGAGCCCAATCTCCACTAGGCGGAAAATGTGGCGGCGGGTGATGTAAATTAAATGTAAAGTATAAACCCTTACTTTTCGCTTTCGCTGCTACATTTTCCACCTAGTGGAGAGTCGCCATAAAAGCACTCTTCCAAATTTTTGCAGCAGTTATTTATTGATTTTTTTGCTTTTGTTTGAATTTCGGTAACGTTCATTACTTTATAATTATGCTGAAGGTACATTCTTTATTTCAAATTTTCGTCCTGAATCCGTCCTAAATTTATTTCATTAAAATCTGCTTTTTTATGTTTGCTCAATGCATATAAAAAATTCAGACACTGATTCCATTTGTGAAAATGTTACGATCATGAATTTTATCAAAGCTGTGTTTCCATTCAGAATGTATTGGCATCCGTCCTTCAGACGTCCCGTAGACGTCCTCTTGTCCACCTCTCGTCCACGTACCATTGGGAACATCCTCTAGACGTCCTTTCACGACATCACTAGTAAAATTACTAATCGTAGTTGATTCCCTATGAAAACGTTGGAATCCGATTTAAAACCGATTTACCGATGATGCATAAAATCGTAAGTTCGTCGCCGGTATATTGTACAACTCACCAACTTACGACTCACCGATTATCCACACTCTAATGAAAGTAACTTTGAGGAACGGAGGCTGTACGAGACTTTTGCATAAATTTGGGGTTAAAGCCGTTCACAGACTTGAACACCTCCAGAAGAAGGAGGTGTGTTTTGTGAATACCAAAACCCTGATAAATATCTAACATTTCACAAAGATCTAGATTTGAGTATCCGTTAATTGTTCTGAGTCATCGTTTGTGAGTCCTGTCTATGAGTTTCCCCATTCCCTTTTGTTACAGAACATCCAGATAAGGGAGCAGTACCGAAAATGAAAACATAGGGAATACCCAAACATTGAAAATGAAAACATAGGGAATACCCAAACATTGAGCCTGATCGATACTGATTAATTTTCTATGCAGATATTTCTTTATATATTGATTAAAGTCACTCCAGACACCAAGGCGTTTGATGCTATCCATAAATTTCACCATTTCTCCGTTAATTTCAATCTCAAGACTAGGTGATTCCGGAACTCCCAAGAACATAACCTGAAATTTGTTTGGATTGGCAATCAAACTAATCTGTTGTCACTAAACCATTGCATAGTATTCCGAAGATTCCTTTGCAGAGATTTCATAACCTCAGGAAGAGTATTGGAACAACTATACAGTGTGTTGACATCAGCAAAGTTGCGCAGGGTTTAGGGTTAGGGTTAGGGTTAGGGTTAGGTGCTGTGGGACACCTATAAGGATATTTAGCCAATCGCTTAAAGAAGACCGAACTCTTGTTCGCTGTGATCTACCGGAAAGTAATGAACAAAAAATACTGCTTCGAAACCACCTTTTTAAAACCTGAAGGAACGCTGATTGGTCTAACAATTATATAGAGCACCTCGTCCAAGTCTGATGCAGAACTATATTCTCATCGTTTATTCCGGTAATGAGACTACTGTGATGTTGACAAAGTACTCGTTAAATTCCTTGGCCTTTTCCACTTCCCTAATTATGAACTGAATATCATGTTTCAAACATAATCTTTCATTAGAAGCATCTACAGATCGATCTGAAAAAAAACGTTTACAAGCATGTACCACTTCTCTCTTGTTCACGTTTAAGTTGGTAAAACGTTCCTTCATGCGTTTCCTGTTCAAATTTAATACATAATTACGTTGTTTTTTGTAGAGCATAAAATCATGTGAGCAGCAAGGTCTATTAACTTGATTCTTCAGCTGGAAGCATTTCATGACGGCTTGCCGAAGAGCATTACACATAGGGTTGGTGATTTCCTCGTAGGACTTTAGTCTTGTATGAGCATGGACGTCTAGTGCTTCAGATATGAGACTATGAAATTCTGGGAAAGATCCGGTCGTACATGCCCCAAGTTTTTGATCGAAAATCTTGACGGAACTTCTCTTCAAAGAAGTTTTTGTAGCACTTGTAGCGAATTCTCTTCGGTGGAAAGGAGGTGTAGGTTTTAAGCATAGTATAGATCAAATTATGGTCACTGACCCCAGTCTCACAAGAATTACTATTTTCATTTATGAGAATAAGGTCAATTAATGTACCTGCATCAGATTTGAAAGGATTTATGTTTTTTTAATAAATTCCGCCAAAAGCGTCCGCGGAATATATCAATTAGTGGAGATAACAATAGCCGCTCAAAACTAATCAAAAGGATAAACACCAATACAATCAAAATTTTCAATTCTCAAAGAAACCATCACATAAAATATAACAAAAGCAACCGTTTATTCCGTTTATTCAGTTTCGCGTAAGAAAATTAAATAGACACCTATGTATTCGTTCCGAATTTTTTAATATGCAGAAGGTATGCAGAAATTGTATGTATCTGTCTATGTATCTAATAATAACTTATACCTTAAAATTTTATGATGAATGTCGCAATTTCGGTAAATTTGGTCCAAATTTAGCTTCAATTCTTATTTTGGCTAAAAAAGGACAATTCGGCAAAATTTGGACCAAAATCATGTATAACAATTCAATAGTGCTGGTTTCAAGTTTGTGAATTGTTTTTAGTATTATGGCCTCCCAAAAATGCCAATTCGGGCAAAATTTGGACCAAATTTCGAAAGTGCTTCAATTTTCATGAATATTTTAATGTAGTTGCAGAATGTTGGTAGTTTTGAAAATTACCAGGATTGAAATTTGTAATTTTGTTGGTGTAAATTAGTTTATTTATTTTTAACTACATCAAATCAACGTTAAATAAATATTCCAATTCAATTCTTTTTTCTTTTGCTAGGTTACCATCTTGGATTTCTTATTATTTATTATTTGTTGTTCAATACAGTGTGTTTGATTCCCAACCTTCCCTGCCTCGTGTTACAAGAAATCCTCAAAACACACGCCTTGCCTATGCGACCAGAATTGTATCTGCATGAGCTGATGAACAGGTAAAATTCTTTGAACCATCCTTGAAAAGGATGGAGGGATGATGCATTTCGTCACCATTAAAAGAAAAAGAAGAAAGAAGCAAGTTTAACTTTGCATTTTTTGACTTTTTGTCGACAAGTAGCGTGATCCGAGAGTGATTCATAACTTTGAGTTTCCATTTGCACAGGCGGATCTAGAGCATTGGAAAAATTTGTGGAGGAGATTTCAGTTATTTATAGTAGAAAAGAAAATAGTGCAAGTAAGCTAATCAACACTTTACTGGAAAAAGAAATTGCGTGACGTTTTTCTATGTTTGCAAAGAAAATGTTGCCTAACCCAAGTGCACACAAAGACAACGAATGTTCGAATCGTTACAATTAATAGTATCCACGGACTGTTCATTTCGCTGGTTATTTTTTGAGAAACATCGAGAAATTTAATTTTCAAGCATCCAATAATTTTATATGAACTTTTAGAAGATTGAGTGTGTTCTAAATACCACCTGTAGTTCGAGTTTCTATCATTCGTTGTTGTTGTGAATGATGAAACGTATTGGGTTATTTTTGATCGGGATAATAGATTATAAGCTTGTAATATTAGTTCAGCATTTTTTTAGAGAATGAGAAGAAACAGTCGAAAGTAACACCCAAGTTTTTGCTGGGATAAGTTTTAAACTGTGGATTTAAAAAATATCGTTTAAAACAGAGTAACTATATCTGCCTTTGACTGGTAAACCTGCTCTCGTTGAACAAAGTTTTTACCATTTAAATTTGGAATGCCATTGCTATATTATTACTATATTTATTATACGGTTATTTGGCCATACTTGGAAAAATTATTGTTGCGACACTGAAATCGCGGTAGCCACCATTCGTATAAGCTGTCAATTAAAATCCCTGGATCTTTCTCTGTTGTGTTTAATAAAACTTTTTAATGAAACGTTAAAATGGTTGCTCTAACAAAAAAACACGAGGCCGGTCACGTGGCATTTCATCATCTTATATATTTAACAAGGAATACCTTTACGGCAGCCGAACTTAAACCCCTCAGGTCTCCATTGATCACTCGAAGACATGAACTTGTAATCAGTAAAGCCATTTTGGATTTTTTTTCCTAGCTATTCTGTAAATTATGAAGAATGAGTTCTGATGTTAATATCACAGACGAAAAGGTCGAAGGTAACAGCTAAACCGGGCAGTATCGTTTTTCATAATTCAAATCACGTGACCTTCTTACCGATACAATCTGGAATCGATGAAGTTATAGGGTTCCGGATTAAAAAAGACTTAAGCCAGATTACTACTGGACGAATATTTCGCACGAGGCAAGATTTTCCGCAAAAATATCGTATTCTGTAAATTTCCCGATGAAATTTTTTAACCAATAAGATTACGATCCATATACGAAAACATTCGCTTCGTGTGTATTAATCGCCTAGTGGAAATCAGCCTTAATGCCATGCGCATGCGCACGCTTAGTTAATCCTATCGTCAAGCACATCTACAATATATTCTAGATTTACAAACAAATTTTCGTGATTACAACTTCGGTTCATAACCGAAAGATATTGAGTAAATATAAATATAAAGTAAATTGAAATAAATTTGATTATTAATTTTTTTTTTTAATTTTTTTTTTTTTTTTTAATTTGTAGAACATCATAAGACTTTGGACGAAGGTTAAAGATGTCACCGTTTTTACTGATCTACATGACTAACCTTTCGTTAAAGAAAGCAATTAGATACAAGTTCGTCTATATTCACATACCCTTCACAGTATCAATGTTTTAAGTTTCATGACAAAGCACATAATTTTAGTAAGCTGATACTGTTATACAATTAAATCCCTACACTTCGAACCCTCAGTAACCCGCACTTTCCCCTTCGAACCCTCAGTAACCCGCACTTTCCCCTTCGAACCCTCAGTAACCCGCACTTTCCCCTTCAACTTAAACTCTCTCGTTAAAGGCTCTCGATGACTCGAACACTCGAGCAATGTTTTTCGTTTTTTTGGAGTTTCGAGTAATCGGAAGTTTACTATAATAAACAGTTTATTGGAAACATCTGGAAGTTATTTTGATTGCGGTGGCTAGACGCAGTACGTTGCTGTTGACAACATTAGATTACTTTTTTCCTGATGTGTTGCATGTTTGTATTTGTAATAGAACGTTCTTTGTGAGTTCCGTGGATTCGTTCGATAAAACCGTTCAAATTCTGTCTGAACTCGACCAGAATAGTTTCTGCGTTGGGACGGCAATATATCATATCCTCCATTTATATAATTTGTCCGTCGCTGTTCAGTATATTGGCGTTCTTTTGCTGGTAAAGCGACCCTCTTTGACGGATAACAACAGGAACACGATTGTGGGTTCATATATGGAGGATGTACAGGAAGACAATAAGATGAATATGGCGCAATGTATCTACTTAATCCTAACCTCCTCCGCTTGCTTTTCATTCGCCTGTTTTGAAACCAGACTTTTATTGTGTTTTCTGGCAGCGACAATTCGCTTGATAATTCAACTCTTCTTGTTCTCGATATGTAGTTCTCTTTGTTGAATTCGTTCTCTAATTTATTCAGTTGGTCGCGTGTGAATGCTGTTCTAGTTCGATGCGGTTGTTCATACGCTGCAAATTGAAGAAGAAAAATAAACATGTGTACAATTAAAACAGCTCAATTTCATTCAATTTTGTAGTTCAATTCCAGATCGAATAAAACTCTAATTAAATTTCACTGAATATTTTTTCCTGTGCTATATTTAATAGTAATGGTGCTATAGATACATCAGAAAGCGTTACGGTCCACCGAAATTTATTTGGCTCGTATCTCACTGCCTGGGACGACAATTGTTTTCTATACAAGCCTGTTTTTTAATCTTGGTCGCTTGAGCGTTTCTTTGCCGAAGAAAAGTTCTCACTATCTCAAACAATTTTCGTCAAATCACATTTTATTCAACATCTATTTACATGTTTTAAGTTTCATCAAACCATATCTCCGTCTGAAAACCTCCATTATCTCGAGATCAACCATCTCGCACAAGAATTCGAGATATAGCAGACTATTTTCATTGTGCATAATCAAATCTTTCCATTTATTTAAAAGAAAAACAGGTCCATGAGTGAAAGTGCGATCAGCACAGCACTGCAAGTCCTTTTACGTGTTCTTCATTCAATTCTGCCTAGACTTTCTCGACATCTGTTCATTCGAATATTCTTAAGGTCTGGCTCAAACGAATCCAGTATCCAATAATTTTCACAAAAAATGGAAATGAGTTAAAAGAAATACTTAAATCGCTTTATAAAAAAAGAAAACGAATAAAAACTGTCCATTGAAATCATCTCCTTGTAGAAAGCAGATGCAATAAATGAGTCACCCTTCTTTCTTATCAATCCTAACATAACCATAAAATCATTGCAGTAAAGTTGATTTCTCGTTTGTTGGATGAACGCACAAGACGATGTTGCGTGTGTGATTCGCTTACAGGTTCTTACTTATATTGATCCAATTGGGACGAAAGCACTATTCTAAAACCGTATTAGATTTTACGAAACTAAAAAACTAGCCCTCAATGGGTGAAATCAGGATCATGAGGGCGAGTTGGGGAGAGGGTCGATATTTGACAACAAATGTAATTTGCAATAATGCTTCTGAAGAAACTTCAGTTGATGGGGCATCTGTAATATTCATAGTTCATTAAGTACTTTATGTAAAATTTAAATAAATTAATAAGTAAGGGATTCACCTTTGTCATAACTGTAGGTTAAATAACCATCAGAGAGTTTCTCTTCGGCTGCCGTCTTCTTCACGCTAATCACTTCTGAATTTTTATCTGTCTCAAGAACCGCGTCCTCGCTTGACTTTTCCGTCCTCAGTAAGTATGCAATACTAAATTTCTTTGGTACCATGGTCCTGCAAAGACCTTTTAACCAATAACGTTTAGGATTGGTTCAGGTATTTCCCACAGGAACATGCACGAACGCACACAAGCTACACTCACTATCTTTTTGTGTCTGTCGATCACCGCCTCGGTGCTGCAATGTACGCAACATGTATGACTGTTCTAGTTGTATTGAAGTGATGTTCAGGGTTTTTTATTTGTTCGTTTGTCAATTGTAACAGATGATTAGTGTTAATAGGTATTTAACAAATCACAGCTTCTAACAAGAAAGCCGTGTTTAACAAAGCAGAAAAATAGCGAATCATAACAGATCGTTACAAATAGCTGGTTTTCATATGCTACTACGGAAACTCTTGATTGCTGATGCCAGTGGAGAAATGCTACGCGTTTTAAATCACTTATGTTTAACCAGAAGCGTAGCAATAGGTCAGTCAAAATTTGTGGAGAAGAGTTTAGTCATTTAAAGTAGAAACGGAAAACGTGCCAGTAACCTAATCGACACTTGAGATTTAAAAAAAATATCGTAACGTCGGACTCCTCCATTTTTTTTGACTGACCCTGAATACGCCTATGATTAAAAGACGCTTATACAGATATTGTATACATGTTATTTGTGGAGGTTATCATAATTGCACGAAAACGCCATTTATTGTTAATACCAAAAATGATTTTTCGTCATCAACGATATGGAACGTTTCAGACTGCACTTTTCGTTTACAAATGGAAACCAGGCTAGCAACTTACTTGTATTGTTTTTGAGTCAGTTAATCTTTATTATATGAATGTTACTTCAGTTTCATTTTGAAACGATTTAAATTAAAGTTTCCCGCTCAGCATGGTCACTAACATATGATTTCGGTCTCTCTATCAATAAATTACTAATGTAACAGTTTTTTGAAGTGCGAAGCGAAAAATAACACCAAGTGATGGTCAGATGTTTTATCTCATTTCCACGATTAAAATTACTAAAATATTTTTAGTGATTCAGTGAATTTTATGGTTTTCCGCTAATTTGCCGAGAACAAAATATAATCTTTATTCTTTTAGTTTTATTCTGTGTGGACGCGTACCCTTGGGGACAGCAATATTATAAGTGGCATTTTGAGAAAATGTTGTTAACGTTGCTTATTTCAAGGGTAGCTGTGACATGATTCATTTTAGAAAGAATAGTTGAAAAAATCCTTTAGAAAACTAATGGTATTTATTACCTAATATAAAATCCCTAAAAGTTTTCTTATAATTTGTCTTTATTTTTCAAAGCTACAGAGGTAGATCTAGAGGGTATGTCGAAATTTGTGAAGGAGAATCTTAGCTATTAAACCATGAAAAAAAAACCGTTCAAGTAATCCCATTGGTGATACAGATTGAAAACAGAAATTAGGTTTATGAGCTCCTCCACAATTTTTGACATAGCCTAGATCCGCCACTGAGCTAAGTTGTGTAACAACCTGACTTATATTATGGAGAGAATCTCTCTAAAAGTTATCGAATAACGTGAATGAACGATCAATAAGCCATCTATTATCGTTATTTTCATAATTATTATTTTTGCCTATTCAAAAGTCAATGGCATTTGTTGCGCTCGTAATTGTCTGTTTTGAGGTTCGGACAGATATTTCTCTTGTGGTGTTTGAAGCAACTCAATTTCCCCTTTTTTGTTCGCTACCTTTCAACGCGTTTTGAGTTCTTCTGACGGCTGTTAATCAGCTAATCTTGTTTCACTTAGAAATCTCGTTTACTTTGAAAACTCTGTTTACATTAATAATGATGTTATAATCTTTAAAAGATATTTCGCCTATCTTATGGCCTGCTTACACCATGAAATCTTAAACAATACATAAAGACACAGCTTGCCTTTATGACATTTTGAAATCCAAAGAATTATTTTTTCATACGCACGTTTGATAGCTCATTATGAGAGAAATGCAATTTACGAGGTACGAACTGAAAAGGATTTAAACGTTGTCAAGAAATGTATTTATAGTGTATACCACACATAAAGTTTAGCGAACCTTTTTCATTTCTCAAGTACCATGTTATGTGGTAAAATCTGTTTCTCTAAACAGATATTAGAACCATGTGTGCCGACAGGTCTATGTAGTTCTTTGATTTTATTGAAATCTCATTGAACTAATAACGTAGATTTTGTAAATCTAAAATGTTTTTCTATAATGTTTTTCTTCACGTAACCTTAATCCTAAACATTATTTGAAAACAGGAACCGTTATTATTAAACGAGAAAAATTTCAGCGCTACACAAAGGAAATTCTTTTCTTATATTGAACCGAAATCTTTGGACATTAAATATTTCACAGCTTAATAGGAAGGCTCGTAAACAGAGTTCAACAAATACAAATTCAAAATAAGCGACAGCTGTGTTCGCCATTTTGGAAAAAAAACACGAAAATAATGACCAAGGATAATAATATGTTTTTCCTTCCGATAGCAAAATCCTGACGAAGAACTTGTTTTCAAACACATTTAAATAAAATGCGGATGTTTTGAATCTGAAATAATAATCTTATAATTTTTTCACATGATGGGATATTTAATTTTCATCATTCTTAACATTGGCGCATTATTCATAATAATATCATATCTGATTTCTTATGTGTCAGCAATATTAACAACTCGTTTACATTCGATTCATCCTTATTAATAATAAAGAAAATTATTTTTATCTTCTCAAATATTTTGAAGAAAAAAAACATGATAATGAGAAAATGGCATTATACAAATTTTCACTCGTTTACCTATTGTGGGTGTGGGTGTGTGGGTGGGATATACGTCTACCTATTTCTAACCAGCTAACCCTCTTTGATAAGAACCTTTCAAAATCGCATTTGAAGGATCTAGACATAACTTGGTCACTCATCGACACAAACACATTTTAGAAATGTTTGCAACAGAAACTTTACGGTATGTAATATTGTGCAACCAATTATTTCAGGAGAGTAATATCAGACCATTTGGAGAAATAAAATATGGAACTATGAATAACCATTCCAGTACACTGGCCTTAGGTAATTCAAGGAATACAACAGGCTATATATATAACTAAAAACAACCCTAACAAGGGACATGTTTGTCATGAAATATCTTTATTTGATGACGTCCTACTTTATATTATCTTTCTTTATTTTTATTCATTGATTTTTTGCTCAATCTAATTATTTGAAAGTATCAAACTTCTCAAATGAAAAGCATTTTAAAGACCCTTTGAAAAGCATCACCTCGCCCTATCCCTTCCTGAACCAAACATAGGTTTCAAGCATAAAATTTTGTTGTATTTTCCTGATGTGTACCATACTAAGTTTTATAAAATGATTAATAAAAATATTATCATTTGAAAGTAAAAATAATCCAACGTAATCAGGAAGGCAAAAAAATGATTAGTTGCAAAACTGAAATGCTTACGGATCTGAAATTGTCACACGTGCCAGCACTTCCCGTGAAATATGTTAGCGGAATTTATTTGAGGAATAATAACCACTTTTTACTAAAACATACCCCTCTGTTTTTCTTAATTCATTTTATCGTGACAGGGTTTGAATGGCAACATAATAACATTATTGCTAGCAAATGGTACTACACAAAGAAATTTTTAACATAATATATGCTGGTCATATGAATGTTTCTCCTTCGTCTTTCTTTTTACGCTTTTTGTGAGAGGTGTTGCCTATTATGGTAGATAATTTGTCCTCTCAGGAGGAGATTTCATTGCTGGGCTCACAATCTAATAGACCTCCTTCCTAACGTTTTTGTTCAATGTTTATAAAAACATGGCTGACGTATCGTTTCTTTTTGTAAACGATGCAATTATTTGTCATCATGAAAACGTCTATTGCAGATTCCGTTTTAAACGGTTACGTGACCCTGTTTCAAATTTAATAAACAAAGGAAGGACACAGTAGAGAAAGTATTTGATCCACTAATGTGTAAATTTTATCACTAAGGCTGACAAATGTTTCCTTCACTTTAATTTAGCGTAATTAACAATGAAGCACAGAACCGCTAATTTAAAGTGGTCCAATTTTTATTTTATTTTATTACGCGCAAATTCCTATTTCGCACTTTCACTAATTTTAGCCCAATTCGCCAAATTTATAATGGCACTAATTTCTCCAAATTTAACGCAAAAACTTGTTCCCCTTAGATGTTGGTATTACTGTTGAACAGAAATGCGCAATACTTTGTTAAGCTACTAAAAGTTAAACGTTTGAAAACACACAGAAAAGGACGGGCGGGCTCCTCTCATAATGATTGAAAGAGTATTGGTAACGTATGAGGTTCCTTAACGAGAATAGTCATTACGAGAATAGTCATTACGAGAACAGTCATTACGAGAATAGTCATTACGAGAATAGTCATTACGAGAATAGTCATCCACTACGCCATAGCTGCAGATATAGAAAAGTTTGTCGAATTTTGCAAAAAGAAAGAACTGGACGAATTTTGAAAATTTGATATTCTCGCGACATTTTTGTCTAGGCGCCATAATACAAATCTGCCAACACCCAAATAAAATTCCAAATTAAATTCCCGTATTGTAACCTCTGGTTAAATATTACTCTTCGTCCATACCTAATTTTCGATTTTGCAGAATAGAAATAAACTGTTTACATCAGACGATTGTGAGGAAATTTGCGGTATAACTCACAAAGAGGTAAGAAGTGATTTATGGTCAGGCGTTTCCAATAAGATCTAATCCGATTTAATTTAATTTTAATGTTCATTCATTTAAGAGAACTACACGTCAAAACAGCAATCGTCTCTTAAAGATATTTAAGCCAAAATAAAAAGAGTTTTCTGAGATATTAATTGTCACAGAATTATTTACTTTTTTGTGACAAATGCAAAAAGTATTATGTTTGAAAAGAAGGTAATGAGTGTGAATTATCGTTTTTTCGTTGTTTTTCATTCCACATTTACACTGGCTTAGATCATAGTTACACATGAATGCTATTAGTCAGCCATTTTGGTTCCAGATATTGAAATGGCAACAGATTTTTTGCCACCCTCTTCGCGTTACGTTTTTCTAACAGCTCTTGTATGCACGTGTGAAATCTGATGTAACATCCTCTCACTAGTTTTCGTAATTGCAAATCTTTTACTTGTTCGTAATGGTCCATGATACGGTTCAATCTGAAATTTCCCAATGTAGACGCGAATGATGCCACACCCTACACGGACAAGCAATCTTTTAAATGATTTGAAGAAATAGTATGACTAGCTGAATGAAATCAGCATGAAAATAGAACTGCAACACGTGACTAAGGACAATACATTACGACATTGCAACATTATTGGCTGTAGTCCAACGCTGGCTAATTTCCCAGCCCTTATTGGCGTATTTATACGCCCTTATTGGCGTATTTTTGAAAAAATCACAGTAAAACTTTCATAAACAAATTAAGGGCCTCACATAGAAAGTCCATAAAAACTCGATCAATCATACCTCGTCACTTAAAATAATCAGAAAAACGATCGAATTCTTTGTTTACACAACTCGATTTGCAGTAAATAAATTAAAATGGTGAGAGAAGTTTGTATCAATGCTGCATCTCTACTTACTATCGTGGTTGGCGCGTCAGGTAAGACGTAACCGAAATTGGTTGCTGCAGCAGGATCAGTGTCCTTGTATAACTTGGTCGGTCCAATTGGCATAAATGAATTGTAAGGTTCTACTGGGTAATTCACCACTGTGTGAAATACGTTTAACCATAGGAAGCTTGTTACGAAACGTTCCAATGCACTTTTTGATTGGAAACTTGTCGGAAATTTCTTTATCTAATGTGAGATGAGAAAAATAAATAATATAGACATTAAAATATATTTTTGAAACGGTTTCTTTTTTCCCAAAGACTGAAATTATTGACTCGCTTCTTTCACACGATATATATTATGTTTTGAAAAATTGTGTTTGAAACGTTTTTAAAGGCATACCGAAGTACCCAGGTTATCACTTATTATGAGTTTGAAGACAAGCTACTGTGTTATACATGTTTTTGAAGTACACGGATCAGAAATAACCTTTTTTTTATTATTTTGAACTTATACTACTATTAACCCACTAAATTAAAATATACCCTGGGTAGTTCGGTATGCCTTTAATGGTATAGGGTGAAATACACGATCCTTTTAAATTGGACCAATCAGTTGATTCTAGAAAAACTAATACTTAATCAGATTCAGTGCAACTGTTTACATTTTTTTTTGTCTTTCTGTATACTTGCGAGGTTTCCAAACATGCACACGAGAACATATGGAAAACAGATTTTTCTACAAATTTGAATAGAATTTCCCATCATAGTTGGAGAAAGTTGAACAACTTTTTAAAAGAAGTACACAGAAAGTGTTTTTAGAGCAACTAATTGGTCCAATCAAACGGACTGTGTATTTAAGCCTTATAGTGAATGAGAATGTGTCAAGTAGCCATCATTAAACATTTTTTGGTTGAAAGTCTCTCTTTTTTGTTTGAACAAACGAGGCATTACATAACCAATACCTCGTTTAACCAGACAGAAATAACAAAGGTTTTCACCGCAAATTAGTGATGATCGTGTTACGTTAACCTATAGACGATGAAGGGGAAAGGAAATTTCAAACCAAACTTATCATCACCTTTCCATTACCACCATCAGGAGGTAGTTTGCCATCAAATGATATTTCATTAGCGAAATCTTGCAACTCCTGGTCGTTGGAAACTGCAACATCATCACTGTAATATCTGGTGAAATGAAAGAAACGGTTGGTTCATTTGATTCTTTGTGAACAGTTCTTGAAATCATAGCCATTAGAAAATTTCCTTGTCCGGAAGTGTATTACTTTAAAACTCAAAATTTGTAATGCATCCTTTCTTGTCAGATGAAAAAATCCGTAAATATTTTAAATCATGTGATCAAAAAGTGTGCAAATAAAAAATACAGTTGGACTGGTTAAGTTCAAAATACCGACACTAAAACTTCTTAATTGACTTCCAGACCGGAGAGTTTGCTAATGGCTATGGTGAAATTAGAAAGTTTCAATACACCTTCTTGTTAAAAAGTTTCAACACACTTGCTTATAACTTGTCCCTTGTACCTCTTCCTCCTCTCAATACATATATGTAATACTCCTTATAACACGAACCTTAGTAAGCATTGCTCAAATTAGTGAATAATGGAACCATCGAGAGATATTTATGAGAGAGCATAAGGTCAAAGGGGATGTTCAAGTTATTGAGACTTTGAATAATCTGGATTCTACTGTATAATTTGAATATATGACATTTTAGAATGTTCGCAACAGATTTCTTACTGATTCACAAATTTATTGGCAAAGTTCTTCAGTTCATTCCATATGACAGCACCATCGTCACGAAATGGATAATATGCGATAGTCCGATCATACAATCCACGACTCTGCGTATATAAAATAAAGAAAATGAGGTTTCCATTAACAAGAAGACTGAAAACTGAAATTAGGTTTATGTGCTTCTCCACAATTTTTGACATAGCCTAGATCCACTGCTGCCGACTCATTCATGTTTGTCGTATAATCCTACACATACGACAGAAGTTATTGTTGTTGCGTGTGGAAAGGACTTTTACTTGCGTGCAGGCTCATGCTGCCTTGAAATATTGGTTTTCAACACATTCATAAAGATGAAATATGAAGTCTGTCAACGCCTCAAAAGTTTCGACATGCACTAACCACGTCAAACACGAAATTACCGCTTTGTATTCTGATCGTTATTTTTATTCATCTACAGATCTAATTAAACTTAATTAAACTAAAAGTTACGCAATCTATTAAACTAGTATTCAATTTTGAAATTTTCAATAAATTTTACATAAAACATGAAAAACATGAAAAACATGAATGGTAATAGCTATCATCTTCATTCTAGTACCACAAGTGTGCTTTAAGAAAAGATCATTCAATTAAAAAAATACAATTAATATAATAGTCTAAATACGCCTACAAAACTTCAAGATCATATCTTGATTCTATCTTGAATTATCTGTCGCAGCTCAAACCTAGGATGTTAGGGTTTTGGGACCGAAAATTTGGTCCGGAATCAAAGTTTGCATCTATACGTGTAAATTATATATCAAAATAACAAAAGGAAAAGAACATCATTCAATATAAGTTTTAGTTTAAATACTAGTTTACCACTAAGAATTAGTTGACTGCTATGAAATGATTGGTTTAACCTCTCCTTTAAAAAGTAAGTTCAGGTTTTGTGGATTAAGAATCACAAGATGGAACTATCCAATACTGAAGAATAAATGATTTGTCTACTCTGTGATTTCATAACAAGGGAAGTGGTATTTAAAATGAAAGATTTAATTGCAGGAGTTCTATAGACAACGCGCAAGAGTGATGCTGATATTGTAGTGAACCTTTAATTGTTCGAGATGCTCGAAATACTGCAACGCTTTTTCCACGAGTGCTCTGTCTGTACCTTAAAATTTGAAGAAGTGAATAATTCTATTAAAAATCATCTGCCTTTCAAGCTTTGATTCTAAAGTCATTTCGCGTTGTGATCTCATCAAGTAAAGGATTAATATTAACATATTAAAAAAGTGTTCAGGGCTACTTGTTGATGTCCGTTGGAAAGTTTGGATAGGTGAAATTGGCTTAAAGACGCTGATATTTGTCAGGGCCATACTGAGTTTTTGTTTTTACATTGTGAATCTTACGATGTTTAATGAGAGTATGTATGGGGAACATGAATCACAGTTATTAAACAGTAAGACAGCAGAAGAGAATAAGAAATAAGAAATCAATAAGAAAATAATAAGAAAATAATAAGAAAATAATAAGAAAGTAATAAAAAAATTGATCATTCAACATTCTTCTATTTTTTATCATTTGCTAAATATGCACTTGAATTTGAGGCATAACATCATCGTATTGCGCATGCGTTTATGGCGAATTCTATTGATACATTTGCTGCAGATCCTTACTTTAGAGTGTGTTTATCTAAGAATTGCAGACCAGTCGATTTCTCGCCGAAAATTCTTATAAAGTAGTTTGAACGAACGAGGTATCAGGTATCACGTGACCTAATGCTCACTGACCCAGACAAATTTAACAAACCTTACACTATGAAGTTTTGATGGTCTTAAATGTTAGATAAACTACATGTTTATATTACAGTTTTCATAAAAAAAAACTCACTTACTTTCAGAAGATTGTCAAAATCCAATATTCCATAGTAATATTGAGCATAACCAGCCAAAGCAAGATGGACAAATCCAAGGTGACCGACACCAACCAGTAAATGGCCAGGTTGATTAGGTGTTGATAAAACAGGATAGGATAAAGATATGTGAGGTGTTGTTCCCACACATTGGTGCAACATTACATCGTAAAGTGGGTGGAGTTTACTGAAATGTCTTCTGAAGACCGTACAATAGACGGTAGAAGTGAAATGAATGTGCGATAAATGTTGGACTGCTTGGCATACGTTACTATCAACGGAATCGAGCATTGACCTGGCTAATATCCATTTCATTGGATCTGAATTTGGCGAGTATACAATGGAATCTAAAAGGAACAGCTAGGGTTAGGGTTGGGACAGTTAGTTTATTTAATAAAAGTTAGTTTATTGTTAAGTTAAGTGGATACACGAATTAAATCTGTATTTTGTTAAATAAGAGCTAACTTAATAAAAAGTATACTTCGGCTGATGAGGAAAACTTTAACAAACACAAAAATAATGCGATCTCCGTGTCGCAACCTCTTTATAATGAGATAACAATTGATTTTGTGGGGAATTTCTGTTGTTTCTTAGATCTCAGAATACTGTTTATGCTCAGCAAAAACTGTTGGTGATTAAATAAAGAGTTTTATTGAGAAACAAAAGAAGGGAGACCCTCATGAAGGAATCGAAGAAATGGACACAAAATTTTCTTTCAGGCTGAAGTATTGTTAATATTTTATGCTCGTTATTTTATTGTTGTTGTTGTTGCTGTTGTTGTTGTTGTTGTTGTTTTTGTTGTTGTTACTATTAACAGTGGTTCCCTCTACTTAATCACTTAAATTCTACTTATAATTTCACCTTTTGTAATAGCAAAGGTTTTGGAACGCAATCACATGTTTACTTTAAATTACACCTGACGTCACCATATAAATTCAAAGTTGTTCTTTTGAAATCAACAGGAGCTTGAAATAAACCGGAGCGTGAAATCAGCCGGAACGTGAAGACAACCGGAACAAAAAATAAAATTGTTTCAAAGGGAAGCCATTAAATTGAACCAGTTTTGAATCTTAAATTACGAACATTCCCAGTTGCATTTCATTTCATTTCATTTCAGACGGATGCGTGCCCACATGGTTTCCGATATACACATGGTTTCCGATATACACATGGTTTCCGATATACACATGGTTTCCGATATACACATGGTTTCCGATATGGGAAAAGAAAAAACAAGACAATGACTTTATAATGATTGATATTTTCGGTTTTTATAAGAAATGCTGACACGCTTTGCTCGGGTTGATTTATCCCAAATCCCAAATCACACTCAAAAACAGATGATTACTAGTACATATAGCATTTGAAATTCGTAAAATCAAGCACAACCATTTTTTTTATTTTATTGTGTCAACTGAAAATTAAACAACCAATAATCACTTTATGGCATACTTTCCTACCTGGTGTATATGGCATACTTTCCTACCTGGTGTATAGTCCATTTGAATGGCGACAACTTTCAGATTTCCATCATCTTGTTTTATAAAAAATCCAATAGGTGACGTCATATTCATTAATGTTCTAGAATCATTCGGATCGATATCCAATTGATCGTCCATAGTTGGTAAGCCGTTGTGTTCTGGATGATACAGAACGTAGAGTATGCCATTTCTGATCGCCTACGATGATAATGAATTACCATTTTGAAATATAAATGCTCAACGCGTTAGTGAGACCATTTTCGTAAAATCAAACGATAGGACAGCAACAACCGAGTTAAACTACGACATATAAATGTAAATTTTGGAATGATAATTGATCTATTATCGATGCATTACGTAAGTGGTATGATATTGTTGACCTGAATTGCGCACTACAAGCTTTTCTTATAACCAGCATTTTATAAGCAACGCAATATTGGGAATTTGAACGGCGACAACCTTCAGATTGACCTGAACTGGGTGTGATATTTGACACGATGTACATACATACCTGACGAAATGTCATTACAGCTCCATAGGCAATAGAGAGTGCTTCGCTCCAATCAAATTGAAGATTGATTTGTGCGAAAAGTACTTGACTGTTGATTCCAACATTACCTAGAAATATTTAGAAGAGCACATATTATTATGTTCCTATCCAAAATCAATGTTGGAAAAGACAAAAGATGATTCGCATTTAAAATACGTGCCTTGTGTGGTCACTTTTTGAAGTTGAAACGGACAGGGTCCAGCCAATCTCTTTTGAACAAAAAACTCATCTGTCAACCAGAAGTCGTTGTTAATAACATTTTTAACGGTACCTGATGCGAACATTGGATTGCCATATAAATGAGCTGGTAAGATCCTCTAGCAAAATAATCCATAATGATTCATATTATTTCTATAAAAGCGAAACAAAACATAAATTGGCAGAATTCTTGACCCTGTTACCTTGATTCCATCATTGAAGATTTCATACAACATTTTGTATTCATCATATGAATGGAAAGGAGACTTTCCCATGCTGTCGAATACTGAACTGTTCAATTTTTGAATCACTCCATTCAAAACACCAAAGGAAGACAACCATCTTGATTCCAGCAGATCGGTTGCAACATGTAATTTCACGGCTTCCATTGATTGGTTCAACCAAGGTACAGGGAAAGGGAAGCGAATTGTTTGTTTTTTCCCAGCTACTGTTAGTTTGTACCAATCTTGAGCTAATGTTCTGTCCTTTCTGCGCTGCTTCAAACAGTAGTTGCTAACTGTTTTCTGAGTAATTTTAACATGGCAGTATTCTATGATGTATAAAAAAACATATATTGGAAGTTTGTCTTTAGAAAAATATTTATTGAAATTTTGTGTCGTTGAAAATCCAGTGACAAAAACGTCGTTTTGGTTTCGTTACTTATTTGCCCAAAATTAACAACAATTATGGAATCACATATGGTGCAACTCTTATAACTCACATTCACTCACACCAAGGTCCTATTAGTCAGGATACCCAACTCTTCCACTTGTGTGCATACTTACATGTTCTTATCCCCAACAACTTCTTTGTCTTTAAATAGAGGTTTGCTTAGCATACTAAGCTAGGGATCTATGCTAGCAGATTTTAAATTTTTTAAATGGAGTTAAGAAGGGTTCGAAAAAAGTCATTTTCCGTAACCTAGAGACCACATCCCCTCTCCCATTCCACTTTGAAAATTGGTGTGCAGGTCCCGCACTAAGTATGCTTATTTATTCCATGCAACTTTTATTGGTTCGTACTTACGATAAGATTAAAACACTTCGTTCGTCATGTTCCATGTTGAGATTCTTTATGTAATTAACGTTCAAGCTTGCCGTGACAAGTATTGCAAAAACATGACATAGCCATATAAGAAATATACTTAGCTAAACATACCTGGAATGAAGCATGTGGCGTTATTTTGAGTGGCACCAGAAACAGCTACATAAAATAAGAACAGGAACATTCATCACTATATACGGTGTAAATCAGTAAATCATTCTGATTGAGCAATCCCTCCTGGTTTATAAGCCCCACCTTTAGAAGCTGAAATGCAAGTAAATGGTACCCACCACCTAAGCACTACCCAATCACCACTACAAAATCATAACAAATAAAAAAATCACCACCACAAAATCATAACAAATAAAAACAGGTTATAATATCCCTTATACTTTCCCTGTTTCAAAATGAGAATTAGTCCTTCTTTCTGGAGTAAAAGTATGGATAGTAGGTGGTTTGGACATTTCCTTTATCAAATAAGCACCAAAGTAAGGTCAAAATGACACCAACGAATCCTGCTTGAAAAAGCACTTCTGTTTACCTTAATTCCACTATTTATACGAAGTGAAAAGAAGTGACTGGAAATGAATTGGAACATACCCATTTGACGATTGCCAGCAAGGTTCATAACAATGAGAGACATGCCAAGCAAACAGAAACCCTTCATTATTTTCTCAATATTTATCCGCTATTTCTTCAAACCAATAGTCAAAAGTGAACCAAAAGTTAAAAAAATCTATGAACCAAAAAAGAATTTAAATTCTGCTGCCAATAAAAGGTATATTTACTATCAATGTTTTCGTGGATGAATGTGAAGAAGTGCATTAATGAATGTGAAGCAGTGCATTTAGAGTACCAAACACGTGTTAAACAACTAAACAGAAAACCCTCCAGCAGACACACGACATCGTTTTAACAGCTGAGCAACGTGACATTATAGAGACGTAATAAAGACGTCCATATTACGACATTGTGTGCCTGCTGAAAGAAATATCGTGAAATTTCATCCTTCGCTTGTTCATCAGTTTTGTGACTAATTCATAGGAATCTTCTCTTTAATTTCACTTCTGTTCTATCTTTCTTTTCCTGTGTAATCTTTTCAACTTTCATTATCAATTACTATTAGTATTTATTATGAATTCCTTAATTTTCGATCAAACAAGGTGCCAATTAAGTGCAAACATTTGCGCCGGCAAAAAAGAACGCAATAAAAAAAAATTAACAATTAATCTAAAAATCGTTTCTATAGATTGAGAAAATTACCACATCATCATAAATTGAACTTTGCTCTACACTCAATTGTTTTTGCACCTGCAGTAAAGTAAACAATGACTTCATAAGTTGGAATATACGCGGTCTCTTACCGGAAATGGTAGATCCTTTTTGTTATCAGAGCGAAATAAAAGAAATCAGAAAGGAAACAAGACGGGGGAGATGGCGACAACGATCTGATACCGTAAATGACTTATTAAACACCCTGGGCGTTTATTTAAATGTCGAGTTTTTACCGCAGGCGTTTATTCGAGCATGGGCGTGTTCATTTGAAAGGGGCGTTTGGTTAGGGTTGTAATTGTTTTCAAATCTAAGGTTCTTTTTTACGAACTTTAAAATTTAAATATTGCAACCAACATTGTAAATTCGATACCAAAAAGGTATAAATTATCCTTATGTCAAAACTTAACTAACAAGATTTTTGAATTTCATTTCCGTCCCTCCATAATTCCAAGATTTTTTTACCCAAATTGTAAGACTGATTCCGCATTAAGCTGAAATAGAGACTGTTTTTCCAACCACGGTTGATTAATGGATAGTGTACAACTTGATAGTTAGACCAGTTTAATTATTGTGAGTACGGCTTTAAATTCAACCAGTTGAACATGACCTTGAGTGCGTTTCATGGTTAACAATTTTTACCATTACTCAAAATAGGAAGGTGACATTCGAGCAGGCTTTTGCTAACTCAGCATATTTAAAGAAAAGCTTAATCAGCGTATATTTGAATATGTTAATGGCGGGGTATGTGAAATCACTGATGTTGGGATTTTTTTCCAAGATATCGAAAATAACCTTCTTTCCCTTTCTCATCACGTGACTGTTTTATTTGCTGATAGCTATTCTCTTGGAACGTATTTCTCATCACGTGACTGTGTTTCTCTTAGAACGTTTTGCTTAAAAATACTCTGCTATTCTTTTCGCATTTCCTTGGTTTCTTCTCTCTTTTAAAAATATACGGGAATAAAAATATAAGGAGACGCATCACCTGTTATAAAATGCGCAGCTTCGTGTTTCAACAGAATGAAGTACATGAGAAAGGCTGCAAGTATCCACTTATACGCGATTCCATGTTGTCTTGTCCCGTTGAATGAGAGTTTTATATTTTCATTCTATATATAATATATATTTTTAATATTTATTAAACCTCAGTAACTCAAACTCTTTTATCATTCCCCTTGAATTAATCCTCTGAGTCTGCTAAATGACGTGCAAATACGTGTCTTACGTGTCAACGTGATGTACGTGCCAACGTGCCATACGTGCTAAGTTGTTTTGACGTGTCAACGTGCCATACGTGTCATTTTTTTACCTCCCAGGAAAAAGGTAGGATTAGTCCTTTTTACACGTGTCGAATAAATTAGCTGAATAAATCACTTTCGGACTTTTTTATCCATCTGCCGTTTTCACTGGCCGAATAATTCAAATGTAAAAGCATTGGGCTGTTTTTATACAGATTATAAAGATGTCTTATCCACCTGTTTAACTTCATTCGCCTTAGTGTAAAAACGGCCAATTTTCTAGTATGTTTTGTAAGAGGGACACGCTCACTTTAAGGAAAATTGTATAAACAAATTTGGGAAACAACTACACAACTTCTAGCGACTAGCTAGTAAAGAAAGAGTAGGAAAGGCACATTTGCGCCCATTTAAGTCGCGCCCATTTAAGTTACATCTCATGTACTTCATTTCGTCAAACCATGAACTCATTTATGTTTTTCGTATTTCTTATAATATTTTCCTTCTTATTTCCTATAATATTTTCCTTCTTATTTGTTCTGTTCTTTAACAGAAAATGGACGTATAACAAGAGAAGGACTAACAACTAACTTCTAAAGCCTTTGAATTCTATTGTTACAATCTTTTATGTCGGCATCCTTTCATATAAAGCGTGTCTCGCATTTCACTAAATTTTTGGTTTAGGGTGGGTTTATACAAATGTTAATGTTTCACACATTGTGGAAAATCAAAAACAATTTAAAGAAATATGAATTGCATATATATATTTTTATAAGTACTTTCAAACTACTACTTAATCTTTTCAAGATGTCTCTTTACAATGAATTTTAACGAGTCGTGTAGTATTTAACTTGATACAGCTTTTACGTAAAATTCGTAACTTAGAAAGATGCCTGAAAAACGCCGCACAATCTACCGGAAGAAGAATGTCTTATCCCTCAATTCTGAAAGTTTCAAGGCTGTGGCTGTAGGAGTTTCAGAAGCCAATAAAAGCATGTATTTTATGTTTGAGGGAATTTTAAAACTGCCTTTGTAAAAAATTCAATACGGTTTATTTGACGCGCTTTATTTGAATAGATCAGTTGTAAGTCCTTCTCTTATTATACGTTCATGGTGTTACAAAATGTTTCAACGGCTTTGGATTAATGATTCCAATTATATTTACAAATGAACAACCTGTGTAATCACTCACCTCCAAAGGTTCTGCTCTCCCTCTTCTCTGTATTATCTTTTATTAAAGGTTCTGCTCTCCCTCTTCTCTGTATATCTTTTATAATAAAACCAAGCTATGAAACATGTGGCGTCATTTTGAGTTGCACCAAAAACAGCTTCGTTAAAATAAAAACAGGGACATTCAACATCATATACGTTTTAAATTAGCACAAGTGTCATTGAACGATTTGGGAATTAGAAATAACTTCTGCTTTATTTCTTATAAGTACTAAGCATTAGAACCTGAAATGCACGGATAACCACCACCTAAGCACCATCTATAGTGAAATCACCACCACAAAATCAAAACGTATAAAAACAGTTATAGTTTCCCGAGTTTCTCTCTGAAGTAAAAGTGCTCTTACACGTATTTCGATATTGCAATTTCAATATTTATTTAGGCTGTCACACCTCCGAGTACTGTCGTTTCCCCAAAAAAATTATATGCGGTAAATTTTCATACCTTGTTCGGTATACTACCTGCCTCTCATGCAGTACGGTATTCACTCGATTTGGAGAATTCGCTGGTTCCGGAGGTAATTTTTTCTCCCAATTGCGTGACTATTTCCTCAATCCGAGGAGGAGAGCAAATCCTATGTTATGTCTATTTTGTTATTTTGTTGTACAAACCGTTTGTTTGTTTGTTCCAAATTTTGTCTACATGAAATCATTCTGGCTTATTTACAATTCAGTCCCGTAACTATTGACCCGTTCCATAAACATGTAATGGTTTCTAAGAACGATTCGTTATGTTCTGATTCATTCTTTGCAGGACAAGATAATTGTTACGGGACTTAACTGCTGACTATACTATGCCATCATTCTTTAATAAAAGCCGAATCACTGTTCAACATAAAAAATCCCCCGCCAAGTTTTTTTATACATATTATATTTTTTTATACATATTATATTTTTTTATACATATTATATTTTTTTATACATATTATATATTTTGTTACGGATCAGTTTAGGTAAATGTAAACAGTTCTTTCGTATTTGTCCGTATTAGGACCATCTTGCTTTTTTCTTACCTAACTTTTAAAGAAAGAACCTTAGGTAAAAGTTCTCGGGAAATTCGTCAATAGATGATATCTTTTTATGTTTTTTCCGTATTAGTATAGGGGGAATCTAGCTCCATCTTACGGGTTTTTAATACTTCGTGCAGTGTTGTGCCTTAAGAAAGACACCATATGCCGCCCGGAGGTGAACGCAACGCAATGTTGTTGTTGTTGTTGTTTGTTTTGTTTTTATAACAATTGTATTTTTATTTATTTTTTAATCAGTAAATTTACAAGGTTTTCTTCCCAATCACAAATAGATTTTTCAAGCGTGAGTTAACATGTAACGATTTCGGGTGAATTCACGACTGCTAATCGGTTTGTCGATCTCGATCATCTGATGCATGTTATTAGAGAGCGAATTAATGCGAAATTTAGGTTTGTACGTAACCAATTTGCCACTATTGATCTTTCAACACCCCGCTTGATTGAAATCATCGAGCACAGTCTTGACATGAACATTTGGCATTCGTTTCCCATTTCACCAACCGCACTAAAAACGAGAGGAGTGAAAGTGCCTTGATCCACTTGTAGGATTTTTTGCAAATAATGGCTTTTCTTTCGGTTTTCGTTTAGGCCGTAACATTGTTTCAACGATTTCTTTATGTAACGTTTCGCGTTGGGTGCAAACACTCTGACGTCGAAGAAGGTTCTTTGTTCTTGAATCCAGAAGCTGCGAGCACATATATCAAAGCGTACTTCATCTTTTGTTTTAGCAGTATTGTTGAGTAATGGTTCTTCACCATTTAAGTGTAGCAAAGTGGGCTCAATTTCGACGTCTTTGCAAACTTCAGCTAGAAGGTTTCCTGTAATGTCTCTAATTTCATTGTGCCGAAGGGTTACGAAACCTCCCTTTTTGCATGACATAGCATGTTGGACATCGAATTTTGAAGTGCATGCGCACACTTGTAGGTAAACCAGGTATTTGCCAATCATATCTTAACCGGATACTGTCCCAAAACTGCTGTTTGTTAAGGGCATAATTATACTTTTTTAGTGGTAGTACGCTTAACCAGTTCGAGGCGCCTGTTTCCATTGTCATATCAATACATCTGTTCTGAGAGTCGGTTATATTATGCCTTATCACGTCCAATTTTGCTTTGTAAATAGTCGATTTTTCTTGTTTGATTTTCTTTTTCGTTTCCTTTATCTTTGCTAAGTCCATATCGTATCCAGTCTTTTGGGTTTTAATATTTTCTGTTAAATCCTTTGGTATTAATATCGACTTTTTGTAAACAATTACAGTCACTTCGATGGCTAACCCACCATATTTAACAGGAAGGGAAAGCAGAGTTCGTTCACTTTGATTACATATAAGGCCACCGGTAATAGCGAAATGAAATGGAGTTTAAGAGTATCCTCAATGGCAGCATGTAAACTTATGTCTGTATCCATTGATGTATGCAGAGTAAGCAGCTTGTATCCATTGATGTATGCAGAGTAAGCAGCTTCTATCCATTGATGAATGCAGAGTAAGCAGCTTGTATCCATTGATGAATGCAGAGAAAGCAGCTTGTATCCATTGATTTATGCAGAGGTTTCAAGCATAAAATTTTGTTGTATTTTCCTGATGTGTACCATACTAAGTTTTATAAAATGATTAATAAAAATATTATCATTTGAAAGTAAAAATAATCCAACGTAATCAGGAAGGCAAAAAAATGATTAGTTGCAAAACTGAAATGCTTACGGATCTGAAATTGTCACACGTGTCAGCACTTCCCGTGAAATATGTTAGCGGAATTTATTTGAGGAATAATAACCACTTTTTACTAAAACATACCCCTCTGTTTTTCTTAATTCTTTTTATCGTGACAGGGTTTGAATGGCAACATAATAACATTATTGCAAGCAAATGGTACTACACAAAGAAATTTTTAACATAATATATGCTGGTCATATGAATGTTTCTCTTTCGTCTTTCTTTTTACGCTTTTTGTGAGAGGTGTTGCCTATTATGGTAGATAATTTGTCCTCTCAGGAGGAGATTTCATTGCTACGCTCACAATCTAATAGACCTCCTTCCTAACGTTTTTGTTCAATGTTTATAAAAACATGGCTGACGTATCGTTTCTTTTTGTAAACGATGCAATTATTTAACATCATGAAAACGTCTATTGCAGATTCCGTTTTAAACGGTTACGTGACCCTGTTTCAAATTTAATAAACAAAGGAAGGACACAGTAGAGAAAGTATTTGATCCACTAATGTGTAAATTTTATCATTAAGGCTGACAAATGTTTCATTCACTTTAATTTAGCGTAATTAACAATGAAGCACAGAACCGCTAATTTAAAGTGGTCCAATTTTTATTTTATTTTATTACGCGCAAATTCCTATTTCGCACTTTCACTAATTTTAGCCCAATTCGCCAAATTTATAATGGCACTAATTTCTCCAAATTTAACGCAAAAACTTGTTCCCCTTAGATGTTGGTATTACTGTTGAACAGAAATGCGCAATACTTTGTTAAGCTACTAAAAGTTAAACGTTTGAAAACACACAGAAATGGACGGGCGGGCTCCTCTCATAATGATTGAAAGAGTATTGGTAACGTATGAGGTTCCTTAACGAGAATAGTCATTACGAGAATAGTCATTACGAGAACAGTCATTACGAGAATAGTCATTACGAGAATAGTCATTACGAGAATAGTCATCCACTACGCCATAGCTGCAGATATAGAAAAGTTTGTCGAACTTTGCAAAAAGAAAGAACTGGACGAATTTTGAAAATTTGATATTCTCGCGACATTTTTGTCTAGGCGCCATAATACAAATCTGCCAACACCCAAATAAAATTCCAAATTAAATTCCCGTATTGTAACCTCTGGTTAAATATTACTCTTCGTCCATACCTAATTTTCGATTTTGCAGAATAGAAATAAACTGTTTACATCAGACGATTGTGAGGAAATTTGCGGTATAACTCACAAAGAGGTAAGAAGTGATTTATGGTCAGGCGTTTCCAATAAGATCTAATCCGATTTAATTTAATTTTAATGTTCATTCATTTAAGAGAACTACACGTCAAAACAGCAATCGTCTCTTAAAGATATTTAAGCCAAAATAAAAAGAGTTTTCTGAGATATTAATTGTCACAGAATTATTTACTTTTTTGTGACAAATGCAAAAAGTATTATGTTTGAAAAGAAGGTAATGAGTGTGAATTATCGTTTTTTCGTTGTTTTTCATTCCACATTTACACTGGCTTAGATCATAGTTACACATGAATGCTATTAGTCAGCCATTTTGGTTCCAGATATTGAAATGGCAACAGATTTTTTGCCACCCTCTTCGCGTTACGTTTTTCTAACAGCTCTTGTATGCACGTGTGAAATCTGATGTAACATCCTCTCACTAGTTTTCGTAATTGCAAATCTTTTACTTGTTCGTAATGGTCCATGATACGGTTCAATCTGAAATTTCCCAATGTAGACGCGAATGATGCCACACCCTACACGGACAAGCAATCTTTTAAATGATTTGAAGAAATAGTATAACTGGCTGAATGAAATCAGCATGAAAATAGAACTGCAACACGTGACTAAGGACAATACATTACGACATTGCAACATTATTGGCTGTAGCCCAACGCTGGCTAATTTCCCAGCCCTTATTGGCGTATTTTTGAAAAAATCACAGTAAAACTTTCATAAACAAATTAAGGGCCTCACATAGAAAGTCCATAAAAACTCGATCAATCATACCTCGTCACTTAAAATAATCAGAAAAACGATCGAATTCTTTGTTTACACAACTCGATTTGCAGTAAATAAATTAAAATGGTGAGAGAAGTTTGTATCAATGCTGCATCTCTACTTACTATCGTGGTTGGCGCGTCAGGTAAGACGTAACAGAAATTGGTTGCTGCAGCAGGATCAGTGTCCTTGTATAACTTGGTCGGTCCAATTGGCAAAAATGAATTGTAAGGTTCTACTGGGTAATTCACCACTGTGTGAAATACGTTTAACCATAGGAAGCTTGTTACGAAACGTTCCAATGCACTCTTTGATTGGAAACTTGTCGGAAATTTCTTTATCTAATGTGAGATGAGAAAAATAAATAATATAGACATTAAAATATATTTTTGAAACGGTTTCTTTTTTCCCAAAGACTGAAATTATTGACTCGCTTCTTTCACACGATATATATTATGTTTTGAAAAATTGTGTTTGAAACGTTTTTAAAGGCATACCGAAGTACCCAGGTTATCACTTATTATGAGTTTGAAGACAAGCTACTGTGTTATACATGTTTTTGAAGTACACGGATCAGAAATAACCTTTTTTTTATTATTTTGAACTTATACTACTATTAACCCACTAAATTAAAATATACCCTGGGTAGTTCGGTATGCCTTTAATGGTATAGGGTGAAATACACGATCCTTTTAAATTGGACCAATCAGTTGATTCTAGAAAAACTAATACTTAATCAGATTCAGTGCAACTGTTTACATTTTTTTTTTTGTCTTTCTGTATACTTGCGAGGTTTCCAAACATGCACACGAGAACATATGGAAAACAGATTTTTCTACAAATTTGAATAGAATTTCCCATCATAGTTGGAGAAAGTTGAACAACTTTTTAAAAGAAGTACACAGAAAGTGTTTTTAGAGCAACTAATTGGTCCAATCAAACGGACTGTGTATTTAAGCCTTATAGTGAATGAGAATGTGTCAAGTAGCCATCATTAAACATTTTTTGGTTGAAAGTCTCTCTTTTTTGTTTGAACAAACGAGGCATTACATAACCAATACCTCGTTTAACCAGACAGAAATAACAAAGGTTTTCACCGCAAATTAGTGATGATCGTGTTACGTTAACCTATAGACGATGAAGGGGAAAGGAAATTTCAAACCAAACTTATCATCACCTTTCCATTACCACCATCAGGAGGTAGTTTGCCATCAAATGATATTTCATTAGCGAAATCTTGCAACTCCTGGTCGTTGGAAACTGCAACATCATCACTGTAATATCTGGTGAAATGAAAGAAACGGTTGGTTCATTTGATTCTTTGTGAACAGTTCTTGAAATCATAGCCATTAGAAAATTTCCTTGTCCGGAAGTGTATTACTTTAAAACTCAAAATTTGTAATGCATCCTTTCTTGTCAGATGAAAAAATCCGTAAATATTTTAAATCATGTGATCAAAAAGTGTGCAAATAAAAAATACAGTTGGACTGGTTAAGTTCAAAATACCGACAATAAAACTTCTTAATTGACTTCCAGACCGGAGAGTTTGCTAATGGCTATGGTGAAATTAGAAAGTTTCAATACACCTTCTTGTTAGAAAGTTTCAACACACTTGCTTATAACTTGTCCCTTGTACCTCTTCCTCCTCTCAATACATATATGTAATACTCCTTATAACACGAACCTTAGTAAGCATTGCTCAAATTAATGAATAATGGAACCATCGAGAGATATTTATGAGAGAGCATAAGGTCAAAGGGGATGTTCAAGTTATTGAGACTTTGAATAATCTGGATTCTACTGTATAATTTGAATATATGACATTTTAGAATGTTCGCAACAGATTTCTTACTGATTCACAAATTTATTGGCAAAGTTCTTCAGTTCATTCCATATGACAGCACCATCGTCACGAAATGGATAATATGCGATAGTCCGATCATACAATCCACGACTCTGCGTATATAAAATAAAGAAAATGAGGTTTCCATTAACAAGAAGACTGAAAACTGAAATTAGGTTTATGTGCTTCTCCACAATTTTTGACATAGCCTAGATCCACTGCTGCCGACTCATTCATGTTTGTCGTATAATCCTACACATACGACAGAAGTTATTGTTGTTGCGTGTGGAAAGGACTTTTACTTGCGTGCAGCTCATGCTGCCTTGAAATATTGGTTTTCAACACATTCATAAAGATGAAATATGAAGTCTGTCAACGCCTCAAAAGTTTCGACATGCACTAACCACGTCAAACACGAAATTACCGCTTTGTATTCTGATCGTTATTTTTATTCATCTACAGATCTAATTAAACTTAATTAAACTAAAAGTTACGCAATCTATTAAACTAGTATTCAATTTTGAAATTTTCAATAAATTTTACATAAAACATGAAAAACATGAAAAACATGAATGGTAATAGCTATCATCTTCATTCTAGTACCACAAGTGTGCTTTAAGAAAAGATCATTCAATTAAAAAAATACAATTAATATAATAGTCTAAATACGCCTACAAAACTTCAAGATCATATCTTGATTCTATCTTGAATTATCTGTCGCAGCTCAAACCTAGGATGTTAGGGTTTTGGGACCGAAAATTTGGTCCGGAATCAAAGTTTGCATCTATACGTGTAAATTATATATCAAAATAACAAAAGGAAAAGAACATCATTCAATATAAGTTTTAGTTTAAATACTAGTTTACCACTAAGAATTAGTTGACTGCTATGAAATGATTGGTTTAACCTCTCCTTTAAAAAGTAAGTTCAGGTTTTGTGGATTAAGAATCACAAGATGGAACTATCCAATACTGAAGAATAAATGATTTGTCTACTCTGTGATTTCATAACAAGGGAAGTGGTATTTAAAATGAAAGATTTAATTGCAGGAGTTCTATAGACAACGCGCAAGAGTGATGCTGATATTGTAGTGAACCTTTAATTGTTCGAGATGCTCGAAATACTGCAACGCTTTTTCCACGAGTGCTCTGTCTGTACCTTAAAATTTGAAGAAGTGAATAATTCTATTAAAAATCATCTGCCTTTCAAGCTTTGATTCTAAAGTCATTTCGCGTTGTGATCTCATCAAGTAAAGGATTAATATTAACATATTAAAAAAGTGTTCAGGGCTACTTGTTGATGTCCGTTGGAAAGTTTGGATAGGTGAAATTGGCTTAAAGACGCTGATATTTGTCAGGGCCATACTGAGTTTTTGTTTTTACATTGTGAATCTTACGATGTTTAATGAGAGTATGTATGGGGAACATGAATCACAGTTATTAAACAGTAAGACAGCAGAAGAGAATAAGAAATAAGAAATCAATAAGAAAATAATAAGAAAATAATAAGAAAATAATAAGAAAATAATAAAAAAATTGATCATTCAACATTCTTCTATTTTTTATCATTTGCTAAATATGCACTTGAATTTGAGGCATAACATCATCGTATTGCGCATGCGTTTATGGCGAATTCTATTGATACATTTGCTGCAGTTCCTTACTTTAAAGTGTGTTTATCTAAGAATTGCAGACCAGTCGATTTCTCGCCGAAAATTCTTATAAAGTAGTTTGAACGAACGAGGTATCAGGTATCACGTGACCTAATGCTCACTGACCCAGACAAATTTAACAAGCCTTACACTATGAAGTTTTGATGGTCTTAAATGTTAGATAAACTACATGTTTATATTACAGTTTTCATAAAAAAAAACTCACTTACTTTCAGAAGATTGTCAAAATCCAATATTCCATAGTAATATTGAGCATAACCAGCCAAAGCAAGATGGACAAATCCAAGGTGACCGACACCAACCAGTAAATGGCCAGGTTGATTAGGTGTTGATAAAACAGGATAGGATAAAGATATGTGAGGTGTTGTTCCCACACATTGGTGCAACATTACATCGTAAAGTGGGTGGAGTTTACTGAAATGTCTTCTGAAGACCGTACAATAGACGGTAGAAGTGAAATGAATGTGCGATAAATGTTGGACTGCTTGGCATACGTTACTATCAACGGAATCGAGCATTGACCTGGCTAATATCCATTTCATTGGATCTGAATTTGGCGAGTATACAATGGAATCTAAAAGGAACAGCTAGGGTTAGGGTTGGGACAGTTAGTTTATTTAATAAAAGTTAGTTTATTGTTAAGTTAAGTGGATACACGAATTAAATCTGTATTTTGTTAAATAAGAGCTAACTTAATAAAAAGTATACTTCGGCTGATGAGGAAAACTTTAACAAACACAAAAATAAATGCGATCTCCGTGTCGCAACCTCTTTATAATGAGATAACAATTGATTTTGTGGGGAATTTCTGTTGTTTCTTAGATCTCAGAATACTGTTTATGCTCAGCAAAAACTGTTGGTAATTATATAAAGAGTTTTATTGAGAAACAAAAGAAGGGAGAAATCGAAGAAATGGACACAAAATTTTCCTTCAGGCTGAAGTATTGATAGTATTTTATGCTCGTTATTTTATTGTTGTTGTTGTTGCTGTTGTTGTTGTTGTTGTTGTTTTTGTTGTTGTTACTATTAACAGTGGTTCCCTCTACTTAATCACTTAAATTCTACTTATAATTTCACCTTTTGTAATAGCAAAGGTTTTGGAACGCAATCACATGTTTACTTTAAATTACACCTGACGTCACCATATAAATTGAAAGTTGTTCTTTTGAAATCAACAGGAGCTTGAAATAAACCGGAGCGTGAAATCAGCCGGAACGTGAAGACAACCGGAACAAAAAATAAAATTGTTTCAAAGGGAAGCCATTAAATTGAACCAGTTTTGAATCTTAAATTACGAACATTCCCAGTTGCATTTCATTTCATTTCATTTCAGACGGATGCGTGCCCACATGGTTTCCGATATACACATGGTTTCCGATATACACATGGTTTCCGATATGGGAAAAGAAAAAACAAGACAATGACTTTATAATGATTGATATTTTCGGTTTTTATAAGAAATGCTGACACGCTTTGCTCGGGTTGATTTATCCCAAATCCCAAATCACACTCAAAAACAGATGATTACTAGTACATATAGCATTTGAAATTCGTAAAATCAAGCACAACCATTTTTTTTATTTTATTGTGTCAACTGAAAATTAAACAACCAATAATCACTTTATGGCATACTTTCCTACCTGGTGTATATGGCATACTTTCCTACCTGGTGTATAGTCCATTTGAATGGCGACAACTTTCAGATTTCCATCATCTTGTTTTATAAAAAATCCAATAGGTGACGTCATATTCATTAATGTTCTAGAATCATTCGGATCGATATCCAATTGATCGTCCATAGTTGGTAAGCCGTTGTGTTCTGGATGATACAGAACGTAGAGTATGCCATTTCTGATCGCCTACGATGATAATGAATTACCATTTTGAAATATAAATGCTCAACGCGTTAGTGAGACCATTTTCGTAAAATCAAACGATAGGACAGCAACAACCGAGTTAAACTACGACATATAAATGTAAATTTTGGAATGATAATTGATCTATTATCGATGCATTACGTAAGTGGTATGATATTGTTGACCTGAATTGCGCACTACAAGCTTTTCTTATAACCAGCATTTTATAAGCAACGCAATATTGGGAATTTGAACGGCGACAACCTTCAGATTGACCTGAACTGGGTGTGATATTTGACACGATGTACATACATACCTGACGAAATGTCATTACAGCTCCATAGGCAATAGAGAGTGCTTCGCTCCAATCAAATTGAAGATTGATTTGTGCGAAAAGTACTTGACTGTTGATTCCAACATTACCTAGAAATATTTAGAAGAGCACATATTATTATGTTCCTATCCAAAATCAATGTTGGAAAAGACAAAAGATGATTCGCATTTAAAATACGTGCCTTGTGTGGTCACTTTTTGAAGTTGAAACGGACAGGGTCCAGCCAATCTCTTTTGAACAAAAAACTCATCTGTCAACCAGAAGTCGTTGTTAATAACATTTTTAACGGTACCTGATGCGAACATTGGATTGCCATATAAATGAGCTGGTAAGATCCTCTAGCAAAATAATCCATAATGATTCATATTATTTCTATAAAAGCGAAACAAAACATAAATTGGCAGAATTCTTGACCCTGTTACCTTGATTCCATCATTGAAGATTTCATACAACATTTTGTATTCATCATATGAATGGAAAGGAGACTTTCCCATGCTGTCGAATACTGAACTGTTCAATTTTTGAATCACTCCATTCAAAACACCAAAGGAAGACAACCATCTTGATTCCAGCAGATCGGTTGCAACATGTAATTTCACGGCTTCCATTGATTGGTTCAACCAAGGTACAGGGAAAGGGAAGCGAATTGTTTGTTTTTTTCCAGCTACTGTTAGTTTGTACCAATCTTGAGCTAATGTTCTGTCCTTTCTGCGCTGCTTCAAACAGTAGTTGCTAACTGTTTTCTGAGTAATTTTAACATGGCAGTATTCTATGATGTTTAAAAAAACATATATTGGAAGTTTGTCTTTAGAAAAATATTTATTGAAATTTTGTGTCGTTGAAAATCCAGTGACAAAAACGTCGTTTTGGTTTCGTTACTTATTTGCCCAAAATTAACAACAATTATGGAATCACATATGGTGCAACTCTTATAACTCACATTCACTCACACCAAGGTCCTATTAGTCAGGATACCCAACTCTTCCACTTGTGTGCATACTTACATGTTCTTATCCCCAACAACTTCTTTGTCTTTAAATAGAGGTTTGCTTAGCATACTAAGCTAGGGATCTATGCTAGCAGATTTTAAATTTTTTAAATGGAGTTAAGAAGGGTTCGAAAAAAGTCATTTTCCGTAACCTAGAGACCACATCCCCTCTCCCATTCCACTTTGAAAATTGGTGTGCAGGTCCCGCACTAAGTATGCTTATTTATTCCATGCAACTTTTATTGGTTCGTACTTACGATAAGATTAAAACACTTCGTTCGTCATGTTCCATGTTGAGATTCTTTATGTAATTAACGTTCAAGCTTGCCGTGACAAGTATTGCAAAAACATGACATAGCCATATAAGAAATATACTTAGCTAAACATACCTGGAATGAAGCATGTGGCGTTATTTTGAGTGGCACCAGAAACAGCTACATAAAATAAGAACAGGAACATTCATCACTATATACGGTGTAAATCAGTAAATCATTCTGATTGAGCAATCCCTCCTGGTTTATAAGCCCCACCTCTAGAAGCTGAAATGCAAGTAAATGGTACCCACCACCTAAGCACTACCCAATCACCACTACAAAATCATAACAAATAAAAAAATCACCACCACAAAATCATAACAAATAAAAACAGGTTATAATATCCCTTATACTTTCCCTGTTTCAAAATGAGAATTAGTCCTTCTTTCTGGAGTAAAAGTATGGATAGTAGGTGGTTTGGACATTTCCTTTATCAAATAAGCACCAAAGTAAGGTCAAAATGACACCAATGAATCCTGCTTGAAAAAGCACTTCTGTTTACCTTAATTCCACTATTTATACGAAGTGAAAAGAAGTGACTGGAAATGAATTGGAACATACCCATTTGACGATTGCCAGCAAGGTTCATAACAATGAGAGACATGCCAAGCAAACAGAAACCCTTCATTATTTTCTCAATATTTATCCGCTATTTCTTCAAACCAATAGTCAAAAGTGAACCAAAAGTTAAAAAAATCTATGAACCAAAAAAGAATTTAAATTCTGCTGCCAATAAAAGGTATATTTACTATCAATGTTTTCGTGGATGAATGTGAAGAAGTGCATTAATGAATGTGAAGCAGTGCATTTAGAGTACCAAACACGTGTTAAACAACTAAACAGAAAACCCTCCAGCAGACACACGACATCGTTTTAACAGCTGAGCAACGTGACATTATAGAGACGTAATAAAGACGTCCATATTACGACATTGTGTGCCTGCTGAAAGAAATATCGTGAAATTTCATCCTTCGCTTGTTCATCAGTTTTGTGACTAATTCATAGGAATCTTCTCTTTAATTTCACTTCTGTTCTATCTTTCTTTTCCTGTGTAATCTTTTCAACTTTCATTATCAATTACTATTAGTATTTATTATGAATTTCTTAATTTTCGATCAAACAAGGTGCCAATTAAGTGCAAACATTTGCGCCGGCAAAAAAGAACTAAATAAAAAAAAATTAACAATTAATCTAAAAATCGTTTCTATAGATTGAGAAAATTACCACATCATCATAAATTGAACTTTGCTCTTCACTCAATTGTTTTTGCACCTGCAGTAAAGTAAACAATGACTTCATAAGTTGGAATATACGCGGTCTCTTACCGGAAATGGTAGATCCTTTTTGTTATCAGAGCGAAATAAAAGAAATAAGAAAGGAAACAAGACTGGGGAGATGGCGACAACGATCTGATACCGTAAATGACTTATTAAACACCCTGGGCGTTTATTTAAATGTCGAGTTTTTACCGCAGGCGTTTATTCGAGCATGGGCGTGTTCATTTGAAAGGGGCGTTTGGTTAGGGTTGTAATTGTTTTCAAATCTAAGGTTCTTTTTTACGAACTTTAAAATTTAAATATTGCAACCAACATTGTAAATTCGATACCAAAAAGGTATAAATTATCCTTATGTCAAAACTTAACTAACAGGATTTTTGAATTTCATTTCCGTCCCTCCATAATTCCAAGATTTTTTTACCCAAATTGTAAGGCTGATTCCGCATTAAGCTGAAATAGAGACTGTTTTTCCAACCACGGTTGATTAATGGATAGTGTACAACTTGATAGTTAGACCAGTTTAATTATTGTGAGTAGGGCTTTAAATTCAACAAGTTGAACATGACCTTGAGTGCGTTTCATGGTTAACAATTTTTACCATTACTCAAAATAGGAAGGTGACATTCGAGCAGGCTTTTGCTAACTCAGCATATTTAAAGAAAAGTTTAATCAGCGTATATTTGAATATGTTAATGGCGGGGTATGTGAAATCACTGATGTTGGGATTTTTTTCCAAGATATCGAAAATAACCTTCTTTCCCTTTCTCATCACGTGACTGTTTTATTTGCTGATTGCTATTCTCTTGGAACGTATTTCTCATCACGTGACTGTGTTTCTCTTAGAACGTTTTGCTTAAAAATACTCTGCTATTCTTTTCGCATTTCCTTGGTTTCTTCTCTCTTTTAAAAATATACGGGAATAAAAAAATAAGGAGACGCATCACCTGTTATAAAATGCGCAGCTTCGTGTTTCAACGGAATGAAGTACATGAGAAAGGCTGCAAGTATCCACTTACACGCGATTCCATGTTGTCTTGTCCCGTTGAATGAGAGTTTTATATTTTCATTCTATATATAATATATATTTTTAATATTTATTAAACCTCAGTAACTCAAACTCTTTTATCATTCCCCTTGAATTAATCCTCTGAGTCTGCTAAATGACGTGCAAATACGTGTCTTACGTGTCAACGTGATGTACGTGCCAACGTGCCATACGTGCTAAGTTGTTTTGACGTGTCAACGTGCCATACGTGTCATTTTTTTACCTCCCAGGAAAAAGGTAGGATTAGTCCTTTTTACACGTGTCGAATAAATTAGCTGAATAAATCACTTTCGGGACTTTTTTATCCATCTGCCGTTTTCACTGGCCGAATAATTCAAATGTAAAAGCATTGGGCTGTTTTTATACAGATTATAAAGATGTCTTATCCACCTGTTTAACTTCATTCGCCTTAGTGTAAAAACGGCCAATTTTCTAGTATGTTTTGTAAGAGGGACACGCTCACTTTAAGGAAAATTGTATAAACAAATTTGGGAAACAACTACACAACTTCTAGCGACTAGCTAGTAAAGAAAGAGTAGGAAAGGCACATTTGCGCCCATTTAAGTCGCGCCCATTTAAGTTACATCTCATGTACTTCATTTCGTCAAACCATGAACTCATTTATGTTTTTCGTATTTCTTATAATATTTTCCTTCTTATTTCCTATAATATTTTCCTTCTTATTTGTTCTGTTCTTTAACAGAAAATGGACGTATAACAAGAGAAGGACTAACAACTAACTTCTAAAGCCTTTGAATTCTATTGTTACAATCTTTTATGTCGGCATCCTTTCATATAAAGCGTGTCTCGCATTTCACTAAATTTTTGGTTTAGGGTGGGTTTATATGAATGTTAATGTTTCACACATTGTGGAAAATCAAAAACAATTTAAAGAAATATGAATTGCATATATATATTTTTATAAGTACTTTCAAACTACTACTTAATCTTTTCAAGATGTCTCTTTACAATGAATTTTAACGAGTCGTGTAGTATTTAACTTGATACAGCTTTTACGTAAAATTCGTAACTTAGAAAGATGCCTGAAAAACGCCGCACAATCTACCGGAAGAAGAATGTCTTATCCCTCAATTCTGAAAGTTTCAAGGCTGTGGCTGTAGGAGTTTCAGAAGCCAATAAAAGCATGTATTTTATGTTTGAGGGAATTTTAAAACTGCCTTTGTAAAAAATTCAATACGGTTTATTTGACGCGCTTTATTCGAATAGATCAGTTTTAAGTCCTTCTCTTATTATACGTTCATGGTGTTACAAAATGTTTCAACGGCTTTGGATTAATGATTCCAATTATATTTACAAATGAACAACCTGTGTAATCACTCACCTCCAAAGGTTCTGCTCTCCCTCTTCTCTGTATTATCTTTTATTAAAGGTTCTGCTCTCCCTCTTCTCTGTATATCTTTTATAATAAAACCAAGCTATGAAACATGTGGCGTCATTTTGAGTTGCACCAAAAACAGCTTCGTTAAAATAAAAACAGGGACATTCAACATCATATACGTTTTAAATTAGCACAAGTGTCATTGAACGATTTGGGAATTAGAAATAACTTCTGCTTTATTTCTTATAAGTACTAAGCATTAGAACCTGAAATGCACGGATAACCACCACCTAAGCACCATCTATAGTGAAATCACCACCACAAAATCAAAACGTATAAAAACAGTTATAGTTTCCCGAGTTTCTCTCTGAAGTAAAAGTGCTCTTACACGTATTTCGATATTGCAATTTCAATATTTATTTAGGCTGTCACACCTCCGAGTACTGTCGTTTCCCCAAAAAAATTATATGCGGTAAATTTTCATACCTTGTTCGGTATACTACCTGCCTCTCATGCAGTACGGTATTCACTCGATTTGGAGAATTCGCTGATTCCGGAGGTAATTTTTTCTCCCAATTGCGTGACTATTTCCTCAATCCGAGGAGGAGAGCAAATCCTATGTTATGTCTATTTTGTTATTTTGTTGTACAAACCGTTTGTTTGTTTGTTCCAAATTTTGTCTACATGAAATCATTCTGGCTTATTTACAATTCAGTCCCGTAACTATTGACCCGTTCCATAAACATGTAATGGTTTCTAAGAACGATTCGTTATGTTCTGATTCATTCTTTGCAGGACAAGATAATTGTTACGGGACTTAACTGCTGACTATACTATGCCATCATTCTTTAATAAAAGCCGAATCACTGTTCAACATAAAAAATCCCCCGCCAAGTTTTTTTATACATATTATATTTTTTTATACATATTATATTTTTTTATACATATTATATTTTTTTATACATATTATATATTTTGTTACGGATCAGTTTAGGTAAATGTAAACAGTTCTTTCGTATTTGTCCGTATTAGGACCATCTTGCTTTTTTCTTACCTAACTTTTAAAGAAAGAACCTTAGGTAAAAGTTCTCGGGAAATTCGTCAATAGATGATATCTTTTTATGTTTTTTCCGTATTAGTATAGGGGGAATCTAGCTCCATCTTACGGGTTTTTAATACTTCGTGCAGTGTTGTGCCTTAAGAAAGACACCATATGCCGCCCGGAGGTGAACGCAACGCAATGTTGTTGTTGTTGTTGTTTGTTTTGTTTTTATAACAATTGTATTTTTATTTATTTTTTAATCAGTAAATTTACAAGGTTTTCTTCCCAATCACAAATAGATTTTTCAAGCGTGAGTTAACATGTAACGATTTCGGGTGAATTCACGACTGCTAATCGGTTTGTCGATCTCGATCATCTGATGCATGTTATTAGAGAGCGAATTAATGCGAAATTTAGGTTTGTACGTAACCAATTTGCCACTATTGATCTTTCAACACCCCGCTTGATTGAAATCATCGAGCACAGTCTTGACATGAACATTTGGCATTCGTTTCCCATTTCACCAACCGCACTAAAAACGAGAGGAGTGAAAGTGCCTTGATCCACTTGTAGGATTTTTTGCAAATAATGGCTTTTCTTTCGGTTTTCGTTTAGGCCGTAACATTGTTTCAACGATTTCTTTATGTAACGTTTCGCGTTGGGTGCAAACACTCTGACGTCGAAGAAGGTTCTTTGTTCTTGAATCCAGAAGCTGCGAGCACATATATCAAAGCGTACTTCATCTTTTGTTTTAGCAGTATTGTTGAGTAATGGTTCTTCACCATTTAAGTGTAGCAAAGTGGGCTCAATTTCGACGTCTTTGCAAACTTCAGCTAGAAGGTTTCCTGTAATGTCTCTAATTTCATTGTGCCGAAGGGTTACGAAACCTCCCTTTTTGCATGACATAGCATGTTGGACATCGAATTTTGAAGTGCATGCGCACACTTGTAGGTAAACCAGGTATTTGCCAATCATATCTTAACCGGATACTGTCCCAAAACTGCTGTTTGTTAAGGGCACAATTATACTTTTTTAGTGGTAGTACGCTTAACCAGTTCGAGGCGCCTGTTTCCATTGTCATATCAATACATCTGTTCTGAGAGTCGGTTATATTATGCCTTATCACGTCCAATTTTGCTTTGTAAATAGTCGATTTTTCTTGTTTGATTTTCTTTTTCGTTTCCTTTATCTTTGCTAAGTCCATATCGTATCCAGTCTTTTGGGTTTTAATATTTTCTGTTAAATCCTTTGGTATTAATATCGACTTTTTGTAAACAATTACAGTCACTTCGATGGCTAACCCACCATATTTAACAGGAAGGGAAAGCAGAGTTCGTTCACTTTGATTACATATAAGGCCACCGGTAATAGCGAAATGAAATGGAGTTTAAGAGTATCCTCAATGGCAGCATGTAAACTTATGTCTGTATCCATTGATGTATGCAGAGTAAGCAGCTTGTATCCATTGATGTATGCAGAGTAAGCAGCTTCTATCCATTGATGAATGCAGAGTAAGCAGCTTGTATCCATTGATGAATGCAGAGAAAGCAGCTTGTATCCATTGATTTATGCAGAGGTTTCAAGCATAAAATTTTGTTGTATTTTCCTGATGTGTACCATACTAAGTTTTATAAAATGATTAATAAAAATATTATCATTTGAAAGTAAAAATAATCCAACGTAATCAGGAAGGCAAAAAAATGATTAGTTGCAAAACTGAAATGCTTACGGATCTGAAATTGTCACACGTGCCAGCACTTCCCGTGAAATATGTTAGCGGAATTTATTTGAGGAATAATAACCACTTTTTACTAAAACATACCCCTCTGTTTTTCTTAATTCTTTTTATCGTGACAGGGTTTGAATGGCAACATAATAACATTATTGCAAGCAAATGGTACTACACAAAGAAATTTTTAACATAATATATGCTGGTCATATGAATGTTTCTCTTTCGTCTTTCTTTTTACGCTTTTTGTGAGAGGTGTTGCCTATTATGGTAGATAATTTGTCCTCTCAGGAGGAGATTTCATTGCTAAGCTCACAATCTAATAGACCTCCTTCCTAACGTTTTTGTTCAATGTTTATAAAAACATGGCTGACGTATCGTTTCTTTTTGTAAACGATGCAATTATTTAACATCATGAAAACGTCTATTGCAGATTCCGTTTTAAACGGTTACGTGACCCTGTTTCAAATTTAATAAACAAAGGAAGGACACAGTAGAGAAAGTATTTGATCCACTAATGTGTAAATTTTATCATTAAGGCTGACAAATGTTTCATTCACTTTAATTTAGCGTAATTAACAATGAAGCACAGAACCGCTAATTTAAAGTGGTCCAATTTTTATTTTATTTTATTACGCGCAAATTCCTATTTCGCACTTTCACTAATTTTAGCCCAATTCGCCAAATTTATAATGGCACTAATTTCTCCAAATTTAACGCAAAAACTTGTTCCCCTTAGATGTTGGTATTACTGTTGAACAGAAATGCGCAATACTTTGTTAAGCTACTAAAAGTTAAACGTTTGAAAACACACAGAAATGGACGGGCGGGCTCCTCTCATAATGATTGAAAGAGTATTGGTAACGTATGAGGTTCCTTAACGAGAATAGTCATTACGAGAATAGTCATTACGAGAACAGTCATTACGAGAATAGTCATTACGAGAATAGTCATTACGAGAATAGTCATCCACTACGCCATAGCTGCAGATATAGAAAAGTTTGTCGAACTTTGCAAAAAGAAAGAACTGGACGAATTTTGAAAATTTGATATTCTCGCGACATTTTTGTCTAGGCGCCATAATACAAATCTGCCAACACCCAAATAAAATTCCAAATTAAATTCCCGTATTGTAACCTCTGGTTAAATATTACTCTTCGTCCATACCTAATTTTCGATTTTGCAGAATAGAAATAAACTGTTTACATCAGACGATTGTGAGGAAATTTGCGGTATAACTCACAAAGAGGTAAGAAGTGATTTATGGTCAGGCGTTTCCAATAAGATCTAATCCGATTTAATTTAATTTTAATGTTCATTCATTTAAGAGAACTACACGTCAAAACAGCAATCGTCTCTTAAAGATATTTAAGCCAAAATAAAAAGAGTTTTCTGAGATATTAATTGTCACAGAATTATTTACTTTTTTGTGACAAATGCAAAAAGTATTATGTTTGAAAAGAAGGTAATGAGTGTGAATTATCGTTTTTTCGTTGTTTTTCATTCCACATTTACACTGGCTTAGATCATAGTTACACATGAATGCTATTAGTCAGCCATTTTGGTTCCAGATATTGAAATGGCAACAGATTTTTTGCCACCCTCTTCGCGTTACGTTTTTCTAACAGCTCTTGTATGCACGTGTGAAATCTGATGTAACATCCTCTCACTAGTTTTCGTAATTGCAAATCTTTTACTTGTTCGTAATGGTCCATGATACGGTTCAATCTGAAATTTCCCAATGTAGACGCGAATGATGCCACACCCTACACGGACAAGCAATCTTTTAAATGATTTGAAGAAATAGTATAACTGGCTGAATGAAATCAGCATGAAAATAGAACTGCAACACGTGACTAAGGACAATACATTACGACATTGCAACATTATTGGCTGTAGCCCAACGCTGGCTAATTTCCCAGCCCTTATTGGCGTATTTTTGAAAAAATCACAGTAAAACTTTCATAAACAAATTAAGGGCCTCACATAGAAAGTCCATAAAAACTCGATCAATCATACCTCGTCACTTAAAATAATCAGAAAAACGATCGAATTCTTTGTTTACACAACTCGATTTGCAGTAAATAAATTAAAATGGTGAGAGAAGTTTGTATCAATGCTGCATCTCTACTTACTATCGTGGTTGGCGCGTCAGGTAAGACGTAACAGAAATTGGTTGCTGCAGCAGGATCAGTGTCCTTGTATAACTTGGTCGGTCCAATTGGCAAAAATGAATTGTAAGGTTCTACTGGGTAATTCACCACTGTGTGAAATACGTTTAACCATAGGAAGCTTGTTACGAAACGTTCCAATGCACTCTTTGATTGGAAACTTGTCGGAAATTTCTTTATCTAATGTGAGATGAGAAAAATAAATAATATAGACATTAAAATATATTTTTGAAACGGTTTCTTTTTTCCCAAAGACTGAAATTATTGACTCGCTTCTTTCACACGATATATATTATGTTTTGAAAAATTGTGTTTGAAACGTTTTTAAAGGCATACCGAAGTACCCAGGTTATCACTTATTATGAGTTTGAAGACAAGCTACTGTGTTATACATGTTTTTGAAGTACACGGATCAGAAATAACCTTTTTTTTATTATTTTGAACTTATACTACTATTAACCCACTAAATTAAAATATACCCTGGGTAGTTCGGTATGCCTTTAATGGTATAGGGTGAAATACACGATCCTTTTAAATTGGACCAATCAGTTGATTCTAGAAAAACTAATACTTAATCAGATTCAGTGCAACTGTTTACATTTTTTTTTTTGTCTTTCTGTATACTTGCGAGGTTTCCAAACATGCACACGAGAACATATGGAAAACAGATTTTTCTACAAATTTGAATAGAATTTCCCATCATAGTTGGAGAAAGTTGAACAACTTTTTAAAAGAAGTACACAGAAAGTGTTTTTAGAGCAACTAATTGGTCCAATCAAACGGACTGTGTATTTAAGCCTTATAGTGAATGAGAATGTGTCAAGTAGCCATCATTAAACATTTTTTGGTTGAAAGTCTCTCTTTTTTGTTTGAACAAACGAGGCATTACATAACCAATACCTCGTTTAACCAGACAGAAATAACAAAGGTTTTCACCGCAAATTAGTGATGATCGTGTTACGTTAACCTATAGACGATGAAGGGGAAAGGAAATTTCAAACCAAACTTATCATCACCTTTCCATTACCACCATCAGGAGGTAGTTTGCCATCAAATGATATTTCATTAGCGAAATCTTGCAACTCCTGGTCGTTGGAAACTGCAACATCATCACTGTAATATCTGGTGAAATGAAAGAAACGGTTGGTTCATTTGATTCTTTGTGAACAGTTCTTGAAATCATAGCCATTAGAAAATTTCCTTGTCCGGAAGTGTATTACTTTAAAACTCAAAATTTGTAATGCATCCTTTCTTGTCAGATGAAAAAATCCGTAAATATTTTAAATCATGTGATCAAAAAGTGTGCAAATAAAAAATACAGTTGGACTGGTTAAGTTCAAAATACCGACAATAAAACTTCTTAATTGACTTCCAGACCGGAGAGTTTGCTAATGGCTATGGTGAAATTAGAAAGTTTCAATACACCTTCTTGTTAGAAAGTTTCAACACACTTGCTTATAACTTGTCCCTTGTACCTCTTCCTCCTCTCAATACATATATGTAATACTCCTTATAACACGAACCTTAGTAAGCATTGCTCAAATTAATGAATAATGGAACCATCGAGAGATATTTATGAGAGAGCATAAGGTCAAAGGGGATGTTCAAGTTATTGAGACTTTGAATAATCTGGATTCTACTGTATAATTTGAATATATGACATTTTAGAATGTTCGCAACAGATTTCTTACTGATTCACAAATTTATTGGCAAAGTTCTTCAGTTCATTCCATATGACAGCACCATCGTCACGAAATGGATAATATGCGATAGTCCGATCATACAATCCACGACTCTGCGTATATAAAATAAAGAAAATGAGGTTTCCATTAACAAGAAGACTGAAAACTGAAATTAGGTTTATGTGCTTCTCCACAATTTTTGACATAGCCTAGATCCGCTGCTGCCGACTCATTCATGTTTGTCGTATAATCCTACACATACGACAGAAGTTATTGTTGTTGCGTGTGGAAAGGACTTTTACTTGCGTGCAGCTCATGCTGCCTTGAAATATTGGTTTTCAACACATTCATAAAGATGAAATATGAAGTCTGTCAACGCCTCAAAAGTTTCGACATGCACTAACCACGTCAAACACGAAATTACCGCTTTGTATTCTGATCGTTATTTTTATTCATCTACAGATCTAATTAAACTTAATTAAACTAAAAGTTACGCAATCTATTAAACTAGTATTCAATTTTGAAATTTTCAATAAATTTTACATAAAACATGAAAAACATGAAAAACATGAATGGTAATAGCTATCATCTTCATTCTAGTACCACAAGTGTGCTTTAAGAAAAGATCATTCAATTAAAAAAATACAATTAATATAATAGTCTAAATACGCCTACAAAACTTCAAGATCATATCTTGATTCTATCTTGAATTATCTGTTGCAGCTCAAACCTAAGATGTTAGGGTTTTGGGACCGAAAATTTGGTCCGGAATCAAAGTTTGCATCTATACGTGTAAATTATATATCAAAATAACAAAAGGAAAAGAACATCATTCAATATAAGTTTTAGTTTAAATACTAGTTTACCACTAAGAATTAGTTGACTGCTATGAAATGATTGGTTTAACCTCTCCTTTAAAAAGTAAGTTCAGGTTTTGTGGATTAAGAATCACAAGATGGAACTATCCAATACTGAAGAATAAATGATTTGTCTACTCTGTGATTTCATAACAAGGGAAGTGGTATTTAAAATGAAAGATTTAATTGCAGGAGTTCTATAGACAACGCGCAAGAGTGATGCTGATATTGTAGTGAACCTTTAATTGTTCGAGAAGCTCGAAATACTGCAACGCTTTTTCCACGAGTGCTCTGTCTGTACCTTAAAATTTGAAGAAGTGAATAATTCTATTAAAAATCATCTGCCTTTCAAGCTTTGATTCTAAAGTCATTTCGCGTTGTGATCTCATCAAGTAAAGGATTAATATTAACATATTAAAAAAGTGTTCAGGGCTACTTGTTGATGTCCGTTGGAAAGTTTGGATAGGTGAAATTGGCTTAAAGACGCTGATATTTGTCAGGGCCATACTGAGTTTTTGTTTTTACATTGTGAATCTTACGATGTTTAATGAGAGTATGTATGGGGAACATGAATCACAGTTATTAAACAGTAAGACAGCAGAAGAGAATAAGAAATAAGAAATCAATAAGAAAATAATAAGAAAATAATAAGAAAATAATAAGAAAATAATAAAAAAATTGATCATTCAACATTCTTCTATTTTTTATCATTTGCTAAATATGCACTTGAATTTGAGGCATAACATCATCGTATTGCGCATGCGTTTATGGCGAATTCTATTGATACATTTGCTGCAGATCCTTACTTTAAAGTGTGTTTATCTAAGAATTGCAGACCAGTCGATTTCTCGCCGAAAATTCTTATAAAGTAGTTTGAACGAACGAGGTATCAGGTATCACGTGACCTAATGCTCACTGACCCAGACAAATTTAACAAGCCTTACACTATGAAGTTTTGATGGTCTTAAATGTTAGATAAACTACATGTTTATATTACAGTTTTCATAAAAAAAACTCACTTACTTTCAGAAGATTGTCAAAATCCAATATTCCATAGTAATATTGAGCATAACCAGCCAAAGCAAGATGGACAAATCCAAGGTGACCGACACCAACCAGTAAATGGCCAGGTTGATTAGGTGTTGATAAAACAGGATAGGATAAAGATATGTGAGGTGTTGTCCCCACACATTGGTGCAACATTACATCGTAAAGTGGGTGGAGTTTACTGAAATGTCTTCTGAAGACCGTACAATAGACGGTAGAAGTGAAATGAATGTGCGATAAATGTTGGACTGCTTGGCATACGTTACTATCAACGGAATCGAGCATTGACCTGGCTAATATCCATTTCATTGGATCTGAATTTGGCGAGTATACAATGGAATCTAAAAGGGACAGCTAGGGTTAGGGTTGGGACAGTTAGTTTATTTAATAAAAGTTAGTTTATTGTTAAGTTAAGTGGATACACGAATTAAATCTGTATTTTGTTAAATAAGAGCTAACTTAATAAAACATATACTTCGGCTGATGAGGGAAACTTTAACAAACACAAAAATAATGCGATCTCCGTGTCGCAGCCTCTTTATAATGAGATAACAATTGATTTTGTGGGGAATTTCTGTTGTTTCTTAGATCTCAGAATACTGTTTATGCTCAGCAAAAACTGTTGGTAATTATATAAAGAGTTTTATTAAGAAACAAAAGAAGGGAGAAATCGAAGAAATGGACACAAAATTTTCCTTCAGGCTGAAGTATTGATAGTATTTTATGCTCGTTATTTTATTGTTGTTGTTGTTGCTGTTGTTGTTGTTGTTGTTTTTGTTGTTGTTACTATTAACAGTGGTTCCCTCTACTTAATCACTTAAATTCTACTTATAATTTCACCTTTTGTAATAGCAAAGGTTTTGGAACGCAATCACATGTTTACTTTAAATTACACCTGACGTCACCATATAAATTGAAAGTTGTTCTTTTGAAATCAACAGGAGCTTGAAATAAACCGGAGCGTGAAATCAGCCGGAACGTGAAGACAACCGGAACAAAAAATAAAATTGTTTCAAAGGGAAGCCATTAAATTGAACCAGTTTTGAATCTTAAATTACGAACATTCCCAGTTGCATTTCATTTCATTTCATTTCAGACGGATGCGTGCACACATGGTTTCCGATATGGGAAAAGAAAAAACAAGACAATGACTTTATAATGATTGATATTTTCGGTTTTTATAAGAAATGCTGACACGCTTTGCTCGGGTTGATTTATCCCAAATCCCAAATCACACTCAAAAACAGATGATTACTAGTACATATAGCATTTGAAATTCGTAAAATCAAGCACAACCATTTTTTTTATTGAGTCAACTGAAAATTAAACAACCAATAATCACTTTATGGCATACTTTCCTACCTGGTGTATATGGCATACTTTCCTACCTGGTGTATAGTCCATTTGAATGGCGACAACTTTCAGATTTCCATCATCTTGTTTTATAAAAAATCCAATAGGTGACGTCATATTCATTAATGTTCTAGAATCATTCGGATCGATATCCAATTGATCGTCCATAGTTGGTAAGCCGTTGTGTTCTGGATGATACAGAACGTAGAGTATGCCATTTCTGATCGCCTACGATGATAATGAATTACCATTTTGAAATATAAATGCTAAACGCGTTAGTGAGACCATTTTCGTAAAACGATAGGACAGCAACAACCGAGTTAAACTACGACATATAAATGTAAATTTTGGAATGATAATTGATCTATTATCGATGCATTACGTAAGTGGTATGATATTGTTGACCTGAATTGCGCACTACAAGCTTTTCTTATAACCAGCATAAGCAACGCTATATTGGGAATTTGAACGGCGAGAACCTTCAGATTGACCTGAACTGGGTGTGATATTTGACACGATGTACATACATACCTGACGAAATGTCATTGCAGCTCCATAGGCAATAGAGAGTGCTTCGCTCCAATCAAATTGAAGATTGATTTGTGCGAAAAGTACTTGACTGTTGATTCCAACATTACCTAGAAATATTTAGAAGAGCACATATTATTATGTTCCTATCCAAAAAAATCAATGTTGGAAAAGACAAAAGATGATTCGCATTTAAAATACGTGCCTTGTGTGGTCACTTTTTGAAGTTGAAACGGACAGGGTCCAGCCAATCTCTTTTGAACAAAAAACTCATCTGTCAACCAGAAGTCGTTGTTAATAACATTTTTAACGGTACCTGATGCGAACATTGGATTGCCATATAAATGAGCTGGTAAGATCCTCTAGCAAAATAATCCATAATGATTCATATTATTTCTATAAAAGCGAAACAAAACATAAATTGGCAGAATTATTGACCCTGTTACCTTGATTCCATCATTGAAGATTTCATACACCATTCTGTATTCATCATATGAATGGAAAGGAGACTTTCCCATGCTGTCAAATACTGAACCGTTCAATTTTTGAATTACTCCCTTCAAAACTCCAATGGAAGACAACCATCTTGATTCTAGCGGATCGGTTGCAACACGTAATTTCACGGCTTCCATAGATTGGTTCAACCAAGGTACAGGGAAAGGGAAGCGAATTGTTTGTTTTTTCCCAGCTACTGTTAGTTTGTACCAATCTTGAGCTAATGTTCTGTCCTTTCTGCGCTGCTTCATACAGTAGTTGCTAACTGTTTTCTGAGTAATTTTTACATGGCAGTATTCTATGATGTTTAAAAAAACATATATTGGAAGTTTGTCTTTAGAAAAATATTTATTGAAATTTTGTGTCGTTGAAAATCCAGTGACAAAAACGTCGTTTTGGTTTCGTTACTTATTTGCCCAAAATTAACAACAATTATGGAATCACATATGGTGCAACTCTTATAACTCACATTCACTCACACCAAGGTCCTATTAGTCAGGATACCCAACTCTTCCACTTGCGTGCATACTTACATGTTCTTATCCCTAACAACTTCTTTGTGTTTTCTGTCTTTAAATAGAGGTTTGCTTAGCATAACAAGCTAGGGATCTATGCTAGCAGATTTTAAATTTTATAAATGGAGTTAAGAAGGGTTTGAAAAAAGTCATTTTCCGTAACGTAGAGACCACATCCCCTCTTCCATTCCACTTTGAAAATTGGTGTGCAGGTCCCGCACCAAGTATGCTTATTTATTCCATGCAACTTTTATTGGTTCGTACTTACGATAAGATTAAAACACTCCGTTCGTCATGTTCCATGTTCAGATTCTTTATGCAATTAACGTTCAAGCTTGCCGTGACAAGTGTTGCAAAATTATGACATAACCATATAAGAAATATACTTAGCTAAACATACCTGGAATGAAGCATGTGGCGTTATTTTGAGTGGCACCAGAAACAGCTACATAAAATAAGAACAGGAACATTCATCACTATATACGGTGTAAATCAGTAAATCATTCTGATTGAGCAATCCCTCCTGGTTTATAAGCCCCACCTTTAGAAGCTGAAATGCAAGTAAATGGTACCCACCACCTAAGCACTACCCAATCACCACTGCAAAATCATAACAAATAAAAAAATCACCACCACAAAATCATAACAAATAAAAACAGGTTATAATATCCCTTATACTTTCCCTGTTTCAAAATGAGAATTAGTCCTTCTTTCTGGAGTAAAAGTATGGATAGTAGGTGGTTTGGATAGTAGGTGGTTTGGACATTTCCTTGGTTTATCCAATAAGCACCAAAGTAAGGTCAAAATGACACCAATGAATCATGCTTGAAAAAGCACTTCTGTTTACCTTAATTCCACTATTTATACGAAGTAAAAAGAAGTGACTGGAAATGAATTGGAACATACCTATTTAACGGTTTATACGAAGTGAAAAGAAGGTACTGGAAATGAATTGGAACATACCTATTTGACGATTTATACGAAGTGAAAAGAAGTGTCTGGAAATGAATTGGAACATACCTATTTGACGATTTATACGAAGTGAAAAGAAGTGAATGGAAATGAATTGGAACATACCTATTTGACGGTTTATACGAAGTGAAAAGAAGTGACTGGAAATGAATTGGAACATACCTATTTGACGATTTATACGAAGTGAAAAGAAGTGAATGGAAATGAATTGGAACATACCTATTTCACGGTTTATACGAAGTGAAAAGTAGTGACTGGAAATGAATTGGAACATACCTATTTGACGATTTATAGGAAGTGAAAAGAAGTGACTGGAAATGAATTGGAACATACCTATTTGACGATTTATACGAAGTGAAAAGAAGTGACTGGAAATGAATTGGAACATACCTATTTGACGATTTATACGAAGTGAAAAGAAGTGACTAGAAATGAATTGCAACATACCTATTTGACGATTTATACGAAGTGAAAAGAAGTGAATGGAAATGAATTGGAACATACCTATTTCACGGTTTATAGGAAGTGAAACGAAATGACTGGAAATGAATTGGAGCATACCTATTTGACGATTTATACGAAGTGAAAAGAAGTGACTGGAAATGAATTGGAACATACCTATTTGACGATTTATACGAAGTGAAAAGAAGTGACTGGAAATGAATTGGAACATACCTATTTGACGATTGCCAGCAAGGTTCATAACAATGAGAGACATGCCAAGCAAACAGAAACCCTTCATTATTTTCTCAATATTTATCCGCTATTTCTTCAAACCAATAGTCAAAAGTGAACCAAAAGTTAAAAAAATCTATGAACCAAAAAAGAATTTAAATTCTGCTGCCAATAAAAGGTATATTTACTATCAATGTTGTCGTGGATGAATGTGAAGCAGTGCATTAATGAATGTGAAGCAGTGCATTTAGAGTACCAAACACGTGTTAAACAACTAAACAGAAAACCCTCCAGCAGACACACGACATCGTTTTAACAGCTGAGCAACGTGACATTATAGAGACGTAATAAAGACGTCCATATTACGACATTGTGTGCCTGCTGAAAGAAATATCGTGAAATTTCATCCTTCGCTTGTTCATCAGTTTTGTGACTAATTCATAGGAATCTTCTCTTTAATTTCATTTCTCTTCTATCTTTCTTTTCCTGTGTAATCTTTTCAACTTTCATTATCAATTACTATTAGTATTTATTATGAATTCCTTAATTTTCGATCAAACAAGTTGCCAATTAAGTGCAAACATTTGCGCCGGCAAAAAAGAACGCCATAAAAAAAAATTAACAGTTAATCTAAAAATCGTTTCTATAGATTGAGAAAATTACCACATCATCATTAATTGATAAACACCTTAGGCGTTTATTTAAATGTCGAGTTTTTACCGCAGGCGTTTATTCGAGCATGGGCGTGTTCATTTGAAAGGGGCGTTTGGTTAGGGTTGTAATTGTTTTCAAATCTAAGGTTCTTTTTTACGAACTTTAAAATTTAAATATTGCAACCAACATTGTAAATTCGATACCAAAAAGGTATAAATTATCCTTATGTCAAAACTTAACTAACAAGATTTTTGAATTTCATTTCCGTCCCTCCATAATTCCAAGATTTTTTTACCCAAATTGTAAGGCTGATTCCGCATTAAGCTGAAATAGAGACTGTTTTTCCAACCACGGTTGATTAATGGATAGTGTACAACTTGATAGTTAGACCAGTTTAATTATTGTGAGTACGGCTTTAAATTCAACCAGTTGAACATGACCTTGAGTGCGTTTCATGGTTAACAATTTTTACCATTACTCAAAATAGGAAGGTGACATTCGAGCAGGCTTTTGCTAACTCAGCATATTTAAAGAAAAGCTTAATCAGCGTATATTTGAATATGTTAATGGCGGGGTATGTGAAATCACTGATGTTGGGATTTTTTTCCAAGATATCGAAAATAACCTTCTTTTCCTTTCTCATCACGTGACTGTTTTATTTGCTGATAGCTATTCTCTTGGAACGTATTTCTCATCACGTGACTGTGTTTCTCTTAGAACGTTTTGCTTAAAAATACTCTGCTATTCTTTTCGCATTTCCTTGGTTTCTTCTCTCTTTTAAAAATATACGGGAATAAAAAAATAAGGAGACGCATCACCTGTTATAAAATGCGCAGCTTCGTGTTTCAACGGAATGAAGTACATGAGAAAGGCTGCAAGTATCCACTTACACGCGATTCCATGTTGTCTTGTCCCGTTGAATGAGAGTTTTATATTTTCATTCTATATATAATATATATTTTTAATATTTATTAAACCTCAGTAACTCAAACTCTTTTATCATTCCCCTTGAATTAATCCTCTGAGTCTGCTAAATGACGTGCAAATACGTGTCTTACGTGTCAACGTGATGTACGTGCCAACGTGCCATACGTGCTAAGTTGTTTTGACGTGTCAACGTGCCATACGTGTCATTTTTTTACCTCCCAGGAAAAAGGTAGGATTAGTCCTTTTTACACGTGTCGAATAAATTAGCTGAATAAATCACTTTCGGAACTTTTTTATCCATCTGCCGCTTTCACTGGCCGAATAATTCAAATGTAAAAGCATTGGGCTGTTTTTATACAGATTATAAAGATGTCTTATCCACCTGTTTAACTTCATTCGCCTTAGTGTAAAAACGGCCAATTTTCTAGTATGTTTTGTAAGAGGGACACGCTCACTTTAAGGAAAATTGTATAAACAAATTTGGGAAACAACTACACAACTTCTAGCGACTAGCTAGTAAAGAAAGAGTAGGAAAGGCACATTTGCGCCCATTTAAGTCGCGCCCATTTAAGTTACATCTCATGTACTTCATTTCGTCAAACCATGAACTCATTTATGTTTTTCGTATTTCTTATAATATTTTCCTTCTTATTTCCTATAATATTTTCCTTCTTATTTGTTCTGTTCTTTAACAGAAAATGGACGTATAACAAGAGAAGGACTAACAACTAACTTCTAAAGCCTTTGAATTCTATTGTTACAATCTTTTATGTCGGCATCCTTTCATATAAAGCGTGTCTCGCATTTCACTAAATTTTTGGTTTAGGGTGGGTTTATACGAATGTTAATGTTTCACACATTGTGGAAAATCAAAAACAATTTAAAGAAATATGAATTGCATATATATATTTTTATAAGTACTTTCAAACTACTACTTAATCTTTTCAAGATGTCTCTTTACAGTGAATTTTAACGAGTCGTGTAGCATTTAACTTGATACAGCTTTTACGTAAAATTTGCAACTTAGAAAGATGCCTGAAAAAGACCGCACAATCTACCGAAAGAAGAATGTCTTATCCCTCAATTCTGAAAGTTTCAAGGCTGTGGCCGTAGGAGTTCCTAAGGAATCGGAGTTTTAAAATAGGCTGCAAAATGAACAGAATATCTTGAAAAAAAATTTGATAGGTATCAGTTACTTTTCTATTTGACGTCGATGAAGACCTGTTATGTGTCAGTGTATCAGTTCATCATTTTTCTTTCTATTTTTTAATGTGTTTGAACGTAGCTTTTTCGTATCAGTTAGTTTTGACTACTATGTCGAAATGTGTAGCTAACAGTTTATTTGTTATTTTATTGTAGTGTGTGGATTGGTATTATTAAGGTTCGCCTTTTGGGAAACGATAAGGTAGGAAGATCATTATTATATTGTTTTGATAGTGTTTGAGTGATAACTTTTTTTAGATTAGAAAATTGAATAGTATAGATAAGAAGAAGAAGAAGAAGAAGAAGAAGAAGAAGAAGAAGAAGAAGAAGAAGAAGAAGAAGAAGAAGAAGAAGAAGAAGAAGAAGAAGAAGAAGAAGAAGAAGAAGAAGAAGAAGAAGAAGAAGAAGAAGAAGAAGAAGAAGAAGAAGAAGAAGAAGAAGAAGAAGAAGAAGAAGAAGAAGAAGAAGAAGAAGAAGAAGAAGAAGAAGAAGAAGAAGAAGAAGAAGAAGAAGAAGAAGAAGAAGAAGAAGAAGAAGAAGAATATAATCGATGTATTTCTAGCTCCATAATTTACATGGTTCTTCTTATAGTATAATACTAGTGTAGCGTGTAAAAACATTTTCCAGTTTTTCTCCATAAATTGCTTTTACACGCAATACTGCCATGATAAGTCTGTGTATTTACAAAAATTGTTGTGTTTCTCCATGTTGGAATTATATCATATTTAACACAAATATTTTGGATCGATCATTCAAAGAATGCTATTATCTCTATTTTTCAGTGCTATCTGGCCTATTCTAAAGTTGTACAGTTAAACTAAAAGCTAAAATTCCAATGTTCAGAGATTTAGAAAAGAGACAATACAACGCATACTCCTACCTAACCAATGTATACTCCTACCTAACCACGATTAAACTTCTGAAATATATGAAAATACCTTCACATTTCCCTATTAACTAAAGCTAACAAAAACAATACCTTTTCAGACTATTTTATCTTTCAAATCTTTATTCTGTTATGTTTTTATCTTTCAAATCTTTATTCTGCTATGAATTGTGGAAATGTTAAAACCCAAAACTCCACTCGTGCATCATGATACAAAAACCATGTATCTCTTCTTGTATTACATTCATCTATACTACTCAATTTTCTAATCTAAAACAAAAAGATATCAATCAAATACTGTCAAAACAATATAATAATGATCTTGCTACCTTCGTTTCCCTAAAGGCGAGCCTTAATAATAACAATCCACACACTACAATGAAATACCAAATAAACTGCTAGCTGCACATTTCTGAATAGTAGTCAAAACTAACTGATACGAAAAAGCTACGTTCAAACACATTTAAAAAATAGACGAACACATAACAGGTCTACATCGACTATCTCTCGGTTAGAATAGTTACTAATACCTATCAAAGTTGTTATTCTTTATTACTGAACTTAAAGCGTAAAAATATTAAATAAAAAATTAAAACAACAACAAAGAATTTAATACGCAGTGTCTTCATTTCTTTTTAAAGAAATGAACGTTGAGAAAATTTGATGAACTTTCGAACGCAAAAACATTGCATTGCCTTCTCCTCCGTGCGGCTTTATGATGTTTTCCTTAAGGTACAACACTCCATGAAGTAATAAAAACCCATAAGATGGAGCTAGTGATTCTCCTAATGTGAGATTCTCCCTATACTAATACGGAAAAAACAAACATCCATTGACGAACTTCCGGAGAAATTTTACCTCACGTTCTTTCTTTAAAAGTTAGGTAAGAAAAAAGCAAGATTGCGTATTAGTATAAGAAGATAGTATAGATGATAAATGTAATGCAAGAAGAGAGGGGAAATAATGGTAATATACATATTTACATGGTTTTTATATCATGATGCACAAATGGAATCAGTTTGAAAGATAGAAACGTCAGAAGGTATGATTGTTTTTGTTTGCTTAAGTTAAATAGGGAAATTTGAAGGTATTATCTTATACATCAGAAGATTAATTGTATTTAGGTAGGAGAATACATTGTCCACGATCTGTTTTCTAAATCTCTTTTAGTAGGCAGGTGGTAAAAATTGTTCTGCATTTTGTTTAACTGTACAACTTCTGGAATCTCAAAATAGGCGAAATATTACTGAAAAATAGTGATAATAGCTTTCTTTAAAGGGGCTATGACTCGAATCGCGTCATGAGGCTAGAGATACGATAATATTATGGCTGATCGAACAAAAAGTAAACAAACACAACAATCATACTTTTAAATGCCGTAGCCCCTTTAAATGATTCATGCCGTAGCCCCTTTAAATGATCGATCCAAAATATTTATTGAACAATTTTGTATTGAATATGATGTCATTCCAATATGAAGAAACACAACATTTTTGTATATAAACAGACTCATCATGGCAGTATATAGTATGTAAAATCATTTTATGAAACAAAACTGTAAAATGTTTTTACACGCTACACCAGGATATTACTATTACTACTCGATCTGTACTTAGATCTCCGGAAATATTTGCCAGTAAAGCACTCCCCAAGCAGTTATTGTTGTATTATTGTTAACCCATTAGCGATGTGTATAGGGCAATACGGAAAATAATGTTTTCTGATTAGCTTAAATGAACTAAACAACGGGCGTTATTCGCCAATGTAGGTTTGCTTATGGATGCGTTTTTCATATGTTGTTTCTGTTGAAATAGTTACTTGAGTATATCAAGCAACATTTTGTAGAATTTAATTTTTATAGCCAAAATTCCTGTTATTACTACCCGGCCTCCTCACAATAATTGCTACTTTTGGCTGTATTGTGGCTGAGTTCGCAGCTTCAGGCGGCATGTTTGTATTAGTAATAACTGGTTTCTAAGCCAATGAAATTCGCCCATTCCCACTTTTGTAAATAGCACACACGTTAATAAACGGTCAGGGGTGTCCTTCCCACCCACCCACTAAACTAAGAAACGAGGAATGTTCAGTCTGTGCCATTTTTGCATAATTCATGTACACTTAAAGTTTTTCCGCCAAAAAACTACCCCACAAAAGAGGTGCCTCTTTTTGAAAAGATGTTAAAATCTAGCTCGGAACAAGTTTATAGCTCCACTCTTTCAAAGGGTAACCAATAAATATTATAAAGTAGCCAGCTCTATAAAATCTTCTTATACTAATACTAAATCTTGCTTTTTTCTTACCTAACTTTGAAAGAAAGAACTTTAGGAAAATTTTCTCGGGTAGTTCGTCAATGGATGTTTATTGCTTCGTATTAGTATAGGGGGAATCTCCCATTAGGGGAATCTCTAGCTCCATCTTACGGGTTTTTATTACTTCATGGAGTGTTGTGCCTAAAGGAAGACATCATAAAGCCACTCAGAGGAGAACGCAATGCAATGTTTTTTTGCGTTCGAAAGTTCATCAAATTTTCTCAACGTTCATTTCTTATTGAGAATGAAGATGCTGTGTGTATAATTTTTTGTTTTTGTTTTAATTTATTTATTCAACGCTTTAAGTTCAGTAATAAAGAATAACCACATTGATAAGTATCAGTAACTATTCTATCCGACGAGATAGTCGATGTAGACCTATTATGTGTTATCAGTTTATCATTTTCTACCGATGTCTATTTTTTTAATGTATTTGAACGTAGCTTTTTTGTATCAGTTAGTTTTGACTACTATACCGAAATGTGTAGCTAGCAGTTTATTTGTTATTTCATTGTAGTATGTGGATTGTTATTATTAAGGTAAACGAAGGTAGCAAGATCATTATCATATTGTTTTGATAGTATTTGAATGATACCTTTTTTAGATTATAAAATTGAATAGTATACATGATCGTAATGCAAGAAGAGAGTGATTACATACATATTTACATGGTTTTTGTATCATGATCCACAAATCGAGGTTTGGGTTTTGACATTTCCACAATTCATAGTAGAATAAAGAATTGAAAGATAAAAACGTCTGAGAAGGTATTGTTTTTGTTAGCTTTAGTTAATAGGGAAATTTGAAGGTATTTTCATATATAAGACGTTTTATCGTGGTTAGGTAGGAGTATCCATTGGTTAGGTGGTATACGTTGTATTGTCTCTTTTCTAAATCTTTTAGTTCAACTGAAGCCTTTTTGTATAGCCTTTTTGTATATACACAGACTTATCATGGCAGTATTGCGTGTAAAAATCAATTTATGGAAAACTGTAAAATGTTTTTACACGCTACACTAGTAAATCTATAATATAAAATAAAGTTTGGAAACATACAATCTTAGGTAGGCAAACAAAACAAAAGAATTATTATTTTATGAAACAATAAATCACCAGCTGCAAATAAGATTGACTGCTGCATACCAAACGTCATGAAACTGGATTCTCTTATTTATGATTTAAATCTTACCTTTCTGCTGTCGTTGATCACCCATATATAAGCAAATAGCAAGATACCGTCTACAGAACAAATCTGGGTCTATAACGAAAACGTAAAATCATTTTTCAATCATAAACAAAACATCTATCATACTCCTAGCCAATGAATCACAACAATCGCAATAACAACAATTGAGTACTGAAGAGCACAAAGAAGAAAACGCGAAAAATGTAAAATATATTCCCAGTCCTTAAAAACACAAAGACTTCATAAAAAGATTTATATATTATATATAAAATTTATAATATTAAAAATATTTCCTTTTTTACAGAAAGCAATTTTGAAATACCCACTTAGTTGTATCGCAGATGACACCAACATAGACAACAGCAACAATGATACAAAAATATTCATAATTTTATCTTCACTAATTATCACTCAAACCGAGTTGAAAATATGGCAAGTTGAAAGCTCCTACTTCTATTTATACTCAAAAGACTCTACCACGTGACATTATCATACAAAAGCGTAATCGTTTTTAAATACAAATGGAGAAATAATAATGGTGATGGGAAAAACGTCTTATAGCTGTTTTTATGTTGAGACTACTTTATGAATTTTTTGTAAACGACGCCCATAAACAACCCCCATAAATCAATTATTTTATTATGATCACTTTTGGTAAAAGTAAAATAGACGCCTGTTTTTATGCTGGGACTACTTTACCATCTCGTCAAAGGAGGGAGGTAATTCTCGAGTTAAGTTTTTTTCTCAAATTATTTAAAGTTTGAGTTACGACGTCATAATTACGTCATGACAAAAAATGTTAACTCGAGATTTTATTTTTCTTTAAAATCCCAAGTTATATAACTCGAGATTTTAACTTTTGTTAGATTCTCGAGTTATTTTGTAATAATCCTTCAGTATATTTTCTTGAATGGCCATGTTCTTGATCACTCACATTGATATGCCACCTGTAGTAATTTCTAATCCAGAGGACAAGAAGTTGAAACAAGATGCCCTTACAGACAGAGGGATTTCTGCAAAACAGCTGAAACTGATGAAAATTGAAGTATACGTAAAACATGTACACCTTGGAAACACATTAGAATATTTTTATAGCTTCACTGTTTTGTCAGTATAACTTAGAATAATGTCAGAAAAGCAACGGATCATAGTCGCCTTAAAAGTTGAACTTCAAAAAATGAAAAAATAGAAATACGAAAGTTGAATGAGTTTCGTCAAATATAACAATTAAATATAACAATTAAATATAACAATTAAATCTTAGAATCCTGACAAAATAGAGACTGACTAACGACCGAATATTTAAATGTTGAAATGTTGTGAAATATTTTGCAATGAACAAATCAATGGCGAGGTTCTCCCTTATTTTTGCACTTTGATTACAATAAGCTCACTTGCAGAAAGCCTAATGCCCGCCGGGCTCTAGTTTGATTTGTCCGGGCTCTAGTTTGATTTGTCCGAAGAAATTAAAGCGAACTACTGTTTCATTTTTTTGATATTTGAAGAAATTTTTGTGCTCTTTTTCCGCAAAAGAAATATATCAAATTTAATTTAGAAACACTTTAGTTATTTCTTCATTTCTTCTTTTTTTTTTTATAAATTTATGTGAGTTAACACTTGATTATCACAATTTTTTGGATCGATCATGGACTTGACAGAGCTTTCTATTTTCGATAAGAGTACATGCCGAAATACACGTGCCCCATATTTATTATGATTTTCAATAGAAAAGAAATGTTATGAACACGTGATCAAAATATTATGATTTCATCCGTAGCGAGACTATTTAAACATAATCGGGAGGTATAAAAAGAACCTATAGAAGATGAGGCTGTTCTTACAGGTGGTATATTATAACTTATCGTTCATTTGAGGATGTTCTTACAGGTGGTATATTATAACTTATCAAAGGAAATCATTGTTGTAGGCGTGAACGAGAACACATGGAACACTGAAGGATTACAAAATAACTTCGAGTTGTATAACTCAAGAATTTAACTTTAAATAAAATCTTGAGTTAACATTTTTTACATCATAACTCATCATTACATCGAATACTACTCGAGAATGACATGCCTCTTGATAAAGTAGACGGCTCTGTTTAAGTAGAAACAGCTATTGTTTAAGGTTTTGATACTGATATTGATAAAAATAAGTCTTGTATACCATGTAGTAAGCCTGATAAAAGAAAAATGCTTACGGAGAAGATGAGGTATAAGTTTCATAGAGAAAGAAAAAGCACGAGGATATTTCAGAAACAAAAACTAGATATGTGTCTGCACATAAAGTGGTATAGGCTGTGTGATATCAGTTAGTGAAATATGTAGAATGACGGTGTGATGACGTGTGATATCAGTTAGTGAAATAGGTAGAATGACGGTGTGGTGACGTGTGATATCAGTTAGTGAAATATGTAGAATGACGGTATGGTGACGTGTGATATCAGTTAGTGAAATATGTAGAATGACGGTGTGGTGACGTGTGATATCAGTTAGTGAAATATGTAGAATGACGGTGTGGTGACGTGTGATATCAGTTAGTGAAATATGTAGAATGACGGTGTGGTGACGTGTGATATCAGTTAGTGAAATATGTAGAATGACGGTGTGGTGACGTGTGATATCAGTTAGTGAAATAGGTAGAATGACGGTGTGGTGACGTGTGATATCAGTTAGTGAAATAGGTAGAATGACGGTGTGGTGACGTGTGATATCAGTTAGTGAAATAGGTAGAATGACGGTGTGGTGACGTGTGATATCAGTTAGTGAAATATGTAGAATGACGGTGTGATGACGTGTGATATCAGTTAGTGAAATATGTAGAATGACGGTGTGATGACGTGTGATATCAGTTAGTGAAATAGGTAGAATGACGGTGTGGTGACGTGTGATATCAGTTAGTGAAATACGTAGAATGACGGTGTGGTGACGTGTGATATCAGTTAGTGAAATAGGTAGAATGACGGTGTGGTGACGTGTGATATCAGTTAGTGAAAAATGTAGAATGACGGTGTGGTGAAGTGTGATATCAGTTAGTGAAATAGGTAGAATGACGGTGTGGTGACGTGTGATATCAGTTAGTGAAATATGTAGAATGACGGTGTGGTGACGTGTGATATCAGTTAGTGAAATATGTAGAATGACGGTGTGGTGACGTGTGATATCAGTTAGTGAAATATGTAGAATGACGGTGTGGTGACGTGTGATATCAGTTAGTGAAATATGTAGAATGACGGTGTGGTGACGTGTGATATCAGTTAGTGAAATATGTAGAATGACGGTGTGATGACGTGTGATATCAGTTAGTGAAAAATGTAGAATGACGGTGTGGTGACGTGTGATATCAGTTAGTGAAAAATGTAGAATGACGGTGTGGTGACGTGTGATATCAGTTAGTGAAAAATGTAGAATGACGGTGTGGTGACGTGTGATATCAGTTAGTGAAAAATGTAGAATGACGGTGTGGTGACGTGTGATATCAGTTAGTGAAAAATGTAGAATGACGGTGTGGTGACGTGTGATATCAGTTAGTGAAATATGTAGAATGACGGTGTGGTGACGTGTGATATCAGTTAGTGAAATATGTAGAATGACGGTGTGATGACGTGTGATATCAGTTAGTGAAAAATGTAGAATGACGGTGTGGTGACGTGTGATATCAGTTAGTGAAAAATGTAGAATGACGGTGTGGTGACGTGTGATATCAGTTAGTGAAAAATGTAGAATGACGGTGTGGTGACGTGTGATATCAGTTAGTGAAAAATGTAGAATGACGGTGTGGTGACGTGTGATATCAGTTAGTGAAAAATGTAGAATGACGGTGTGGTGACGTGTGATATCAGTTAGTGAAAAATGTAGAATGACGGTGTGGTGACGTGTGATATCAGTTAGTGAAAAATGTAGAATGACGGTGTGGTGACGTGTGATATCAGTTAGTGAAAAATGTAGAATGACGGTGTGGTGACGTGTGATATCAGTTAGTGAAATATGTAGAATGACGGTGTGGTGACGTGTGATATCAGTTAGTGAAATAGGTAGACTGACGGTGTGGTGACGTGTGATATCAGTTAGTGAAAATGTAGAATGACGGTGTGGTGACGTGTGATATCAGTTAGTGAAATATGTAGAATGACGGTGTGGTGACGTGTGATATCAGTTAGTGAAATATGTAGAATGACGGTGTGGTGACGTGTGATATCAGTTAGTGAAATATGTAGAATGACGGTGTGGTGACGTGTGATATCAGTTAGTGAAATAGGTAGAATGACGGTGTGGTGACGTGTGATATCAGTTAGTGAAATATGTAGAATGACGGTGTGGTGACGTGTGATATCAGTTAGTGAAATAGTAGAATAGAATGACGGTGTGGTGACGTGTGATATCAGTTAGTGAAAAATGTAGAATGACGGTGTGGTGACGTGTGATATCAGTTAGTGAAAAATGTAGAATGACGGTGTGGTGACGTGTGATATCAGTTAGTGAAAATGTAGAATGACGGTGTGGTGACGTGTGATATCAGTTAGTGAAATATGTAGAATGACGGTGTGGTGACGTGTGATATCAGTTAGTGAAAAATGTAGAATGACGGTGTGGTGACGTGTGATATCAGTTAGTGAAAAATGTAGAATGACGGTGTGGTGACGTGTGATATCAGTTAGTGAAAAATGTAGAATGACGGTGTGGTGACGTGTGATATCAGTTAGTGAAAAATGTAGAATGACGGTGTGGTGACGTGTGATATCAGTTAGTGAAAAATGTAGAATGACGGTGTGGTGACGTGTGATATCAGTTAGTGAAAAATGTAGAATGACGGTGTGGTGACGTGTGATATCAGTTAGTGAAAAATGTAGAATGACGGTGTGGTGACGTGTGATATCAGTTAGTGAAATATGTAGAATGACGGTGTGGTGACGTGTGATATCAGTTAGTGAAATATGTAGAATGACGGTGTGGTGACGTGTGATATCAGTTAGTGAAATATGTAGAATGACGGTGTGGTGACGTGTGATATCAGTTAGTGAAATATGTAGAATTGCGGTGTGGTGACGGCGTGAAACTATTGCATTGATTGAAAGCGACTTCCCTTCGAAGATAACGACAAAAAATTAATTTATTATTGGTCTGCGCGGAAAGCAGCTGATTTTTCATTAGCGTTTGTACGTCCTTCCGTCCGTCTGTCCGTAATTCCAAGATTTTTTGTCCACAGTTGTAGGCTGATTCCGAAAAACATTGGAATAGAGGCTGTCCACAAACCGTGGTTAATGTATGAATGGTACACTACAACTTATATAAAGTAGTTTAATTATTGTGAATGCGGCCTAAACTACAGAAAACGTGCAATCCTAATTTGTGTTCGAGAGAACGACACAGTGCAGCACTCAAGGTTAGAAAATTCTTACTGCTTTTTTTTATATAATGACATTGATTTTGTGAGAAACTGTTCGATCCCATTTTCGATTTTTATTCCCTCCTCTTCTTCTGTCCCTCCTTTCCCTTTTTTGTGGCCTTTTAAAATTTCACAAATTCCCTGTTGATGAAAATATACAAAAATACACAAATTATTTCCTGGGTGTCTAAAAACAGGTAGCTATATAGCGTTCTCTTAGCTATATAAATTCACTTCACACCCACACCACACACATAATATGGAGTATAGAGAGACCCTGGTTGTAGTGGCAGTTTATGTACTTTTAAAAATTGTTGGGTAGGGTGGGTGTCCGGTCTTGTGTTAACTTCTTAAGACGTGTTTATTCTCCTAATTTTATTTAAAAAAAGAAAAAAAAACATGAATGAAAATTTACATAGTGGATAATGATGGTTGTTGGGGGATGACAAAAATTAAACTTAAATAGCAGCAACCCTATACACAATTTGGACTAATATTTACAGTCAAATAAATCAAAGAAAATAATTGATATTGATATGAAACTTGATATTAGGTAATCTCTTTCCCGTGAAGGAGCGTTATCTTTTTTGTTTCTTTTAAGGTTCTTGTTGTTTTGACTATATCGGTGTATTAACCGATTCCTTTATGCACTAAAAATTCTATTTTTTCCTAATACGCTCTTACTTGTCGGAGCAAATCCGAGAATAAAAGACTTTTATGATCCAAAAGAAAGAAAGGAACTTTGCATTTCCACTTAAGATTGTTAGCTTTCCCTATCAAATCGTGTTCAAGACAATGACTTCATGTAACAGACTTTACAAATCTTTTGCATTTTTATGTAAAAATTCATTCCTTCACAGGTGCGTCAATTTCTTTCAGGCTTTACTGTATATATTCCAAATATATACTTCAAGGTGGAAAAAAATGGATTTCATGTATTCTTAAAATTAAATTCTTGTGAAAGGAAAGAATACTTTTTGCCTCAATGTCTGTCAACATATGCATGGTAATATTTAGTTTAAAAAAAATATGAAGACTTATTATTCGCGAAATTAACGAAATTAAATTCCTGGGAAAAGTTTATTTTATCTCAATTCGTGAAATTAAATTTGCACGAAAACTGCTAACATGGATCAGACTATCGACCTGTAATGGTTCCAAAGAATGATTCATTATGACTCATTTTTGCAGGGCAAGATAATCGTTCATGGAGTGAACTGCAACTAAGCCGAATATTCCTACAACATTTCTTTTTGACCTCAAATTTGTGAATTTTTGCCCATTAACTTTTGGGAGATTATCAAAATATGGGATATTGCAGAATTTCTTTTTAAATTAATGAAATTTCTAAAAATACTTGTGAGAATTAGTTAGAAATTCATCACTAGTGGATCTGAGATTGTATAACAGTTATATAATTTATTTTTTAGGTCCTTTGTTGGTGGCATCATCTCTGGTATTATCTCGTATCTGCTGCCAGAATTCCTCCTCAAAACTTGACCTTGTCAGAATTACCTGGACTTGTCCGAAGTCTTTGAACTTCTTATCGGCCTTATCTGAACTTAACCAGATTTTTTACTTTAAGATATTTCCAAAAAATGATTTCCATTGTTCAATTTTGCATAGCTATCTTTGTCACGTGAGAAGTATATATTCTTCAGTTGTCTTCATATATTCTTCAGTTGTCTTCATATATTCTTCATTTTTTTACTTTGGCACATATTTTGTTACATTGTACTTAACATTTTTTTTATAATAGATTGAGTTCATAATACATGAATAATTGTATTCAATACTCCAGTATAAGGACTTCAGGTTAAAAAACTACAGTTATAAAGGATATCAAATTCGGAATAGAATATAGTTCTTGCCGCCGCAGGAGAAAGGTTGTGAAATTCAGTAAATACATGCGGCGCGGAATGTTATCTGTGTTATAAGTGTTCTAGTTGTCCTTCGTAATGTGTACTACTTTTCTGGTATGCCCAACCGCGCTTGTTTTACTTATGATAAGCGAACCTTCGTATTTTTCTAGATCAGATAAAAAAATGAAACAGACATAACTACCAATGAAATCCCATTCAAAGCCATCTTCAAAAAACAGAGAAAATACTATTAAGTTTATCTGTTCTTACATTTCCAAAATTAAAGTGTTGACTTATTGATTAAATGACGAAAATTTATTTCATATGTTATTATCATTTTTGTTTATAATGGTTTATCTTTTTTAGTGGTCACTCCCTTTTGTAAGCCTCACTTTGTAATAAAGCAAGGCTTTTCGAAAGATTTACTATGAATCTATAAGACTTTCAAAGAAATTGTTCCCTGAGAGCAAAAATTGGTACTGTTGACATCAAGATGACGTCATATTTAAAACACTCAAGGTTGACACTGATAATGTCTTCATGGCGTCATAGGTCTCATTCAAAATGCTACTTTCCTGCAGGGTTGACGTATTGAAGCTTAGTATGCAGGTAAAAGACCTTTGACATTAATTGTTCCCTGCGGAACAAATTTGGTACCGACCTAACCTACCGACAACGTAGAATCAACTTCGATATATAGTTGATAATATGTCACAACGACGAAAAACCAAATTTCGACCCATTTTCGACGTCTAATTCACAACTTTGGTTCTATCGACAGAATTTCGACGCCTTTTCCACGTTCCTTTTCCACTGCAACGACGTCTTCTCCATCAACACATTTTCAACGCAGTTACAACGTTATATTGATAGCGTTGTTCTTGATCATCTATTTTCAACCTCTGTTCGACGTCTCAATTTCAATGTCGTTCCAGCATCAGAATTTTCCACAGCCGAATCCGCCATTATGGGCTAGGAAACACGACGCTACATACTCAACCATACACGCATAGTCATACCGGATATACTGAAATAAGATGTAATTCAAGAAATCACTATTGACTTTGAATTATCATGCCTCTGAAAAACAAAATTCAGACAATCGTGTGCAAAAGTATTGGAACAAAGCTCTTTCTTACATGAATTACCCCTCACCCTCTGAAACAATGTTGAGAACACATGGAAAGACGATTTGGATGGTTCCTGGTCATTTGGAACTCACATCAGCAACTCAACATTGTTTGTTGGAGGGAGGGGGGATTGTTTTGTCCCAATATATTTTCCACACGATTGTACTACGAACAATTCAACCTTATTGTAATAGATGGCACTGTCCTCAAGCAAAAATCAGATGTGGATGACCTAGGCATAAATTTCGACGAGCACCTTTCATTCGAAAAACACATTAACGAAAAAGTGAACAAAGCTAATGCTCTTGTTGGTATGTTACGGCGAACATTTGTCTACCTAGATAAGGATTGTTTCAAGCTGCTGTTCACAAGCATTGTACGCCCCCATCTCGAATATGGTGGTCCTGTGTGGAACCCTCACCTGCAATGACAGATATCCCTCCTCGAAGATGTACAACGACGCGCAACAAAATTGATACCTGGAATGAAAAACTTAAGCTACAAGGAAAGATTGGAAATCATGAACCTTCCGTCCCTGCAATATCGTCGATATAGGGGCGACATGATCGAGATGTATAAGATCACCCATGAACTTTATGATAAAGACGCTATTGGAAATTTTCTTCGCTTTCGATCGCAGGATGGTCAAGAACACAACCTACTTCGTCACGGATTTACGGTCACCCGACAAAAATGTCTTAAAGACGTAAAAAAGTATTCGTTTAAAAATCGAGTTGAGGAACAATGGAACAACCTGCCACCGGACCTTGTGCAAGCACCATCTCTTAATTCATTCAAAAGTCGACTCGATAAGTTATGGAAAAGTGCTGGTATTATGTTCGATATCGATCTGAATCTTGTCGAAACAACAGCCTGTCGACAAACGCGATATCGACAGGTCGTTAAAGATTGAATCTGGTGTTAAAGGCACCATGTGCCTACTTCCAGAAACTTGTATAGTATAATAATATCATAATAATAATAATAATTACTATTACGAATTTTGTAATGGTTCGCCCATTTTTCAGGGTTCTTTTCTCTGCGCAACAAAGTTTCTAGAGATATTTTGTTCTGCTGGAAATGAAGAAAAATTCCGATTCTGATTTTAGGTATTATTTGTTTCTGTTTTTATTAGAACCTACAATCAATTTTTTCTTTTTTCCTTTTTGCAAGACAAATATATATAAACCTAAATCACATCTCATCGATCTTGCGCAAGAGGTAAACAAAGTGCAGATTAGGTACGTAACTAAATATAACATATCACTAAAAAATATAACATATCACTAAAAAGTAAGATCTTTAATAACAAGAAAAAGAGTGAATTTAGAAGATATGAAAAACTTGTAGAATGAATTTTCATGGTTCAAAGTTTCATAATAGTTGATTTCTTCGTTTGTGCGAACCATTCGATCATGATATCCTGACAGTTTAAACACCATGGTTAACATGTCAGTAACTTTAAATCACTCATAGACGACAGACATGATTGGTTTGTGTTTTATAACACGGCTGGAACAACATGTTAGAAGAAGAAGAAGAAGAAGAAGAAGAAGAAGAAGAAGAAGAAGAAGAAGAAGAAGAAGAAGAAGAAGAAGAAGAAGAAGAAGAAGAAGAAGAAGAAGAAGAAGAAGAAGAAGAAGAAGAAGAAGAAGAAGAAGAAGAAGAAGAAGAAGAAGGGGAGCTATGTCTCGATGACCCAGGTTATCTGAACAAATATTTAAGTGAAAATTCCACCGAAAAATACTAAAAATAACAATTCAAATTAAATTCAGCTAAAAATAAAATTATAATAATTATTAATGGAATATGATTAATAATATGATGAATAATTTCACATGAAACAAAGAAAGACAACTTTAATAAAGTTTGAATTTTTTAATTTAGCGGTTTCCACCGAAATATTTTGTCATTATCAGATCCCTTTGTTTAATGGGTTTTGAATTGAATCTGCTCATGTTGTCTTCTCGGATTTTGTCGTTTTCAGCCTGCTCCTGCTTCTGTTTATTTCTGAATTCATCACGTTTATGCAACAAGCATATTTTCCATTCCGGCAAACCAGCATACGGGTCTTTTCTTGCTTCTGCTTGACGTACAGCTTCTTCCTTTATGTAAATTATACATATATGTGTTAAAAAGAAATTCGTGAGCTTTCTGAATACTCTTAAATGTCCTTTTTAACAATTACTACATAATAAATCCGAAGGTTATACTAATGCTAGGTTTTACTATACATAAACAACTTAATCGTTAGCAATTCATTTCTAAACTTTGTTTTCTTAAACCCTTCTTTTCTGGTCAGAAAATGCTGGAAATTCTTCTATGTTTTCCCAATCTTTGAGCGGCTACACAGACTGCTCCTGCCGTTCATTCTTCGAGAGCGTGTGCTCTTCCTTAAAAGAAAAACGTCTGCAGGTCGAGACTTGATTTTAAACGGTTGCCGCGCTGTGACGTCTTTTGTCGATCAAATTGTTGCCATGTGGCATCATTGGGAGGTGAAGAATTAGAAACATATAATTGTAAAATAATTCAGAGATGATAGGGAACAGTGTACTTTTCTTATACGAATTAATTTCAAAACACATTCAAAGATACTAATACATAGATTACTTTCTTTGTCTTCCAGTTACCCTGGCGGCCATCCAGTATATCAAAAGGGCAAGAAGTCCTGGGGCAGAGGTTGACCCTTCCACAGTAAGTGTAAATCTCTTTCAATCTAACCCCCGATCTTCTTGCCACTCCGTAGATACGACGCTGCTCTCTCACGAACGTACATCCTGTCGTCAATTAACACATTAAATAAGGGCTTTCAGAGATAGCAGAGAACCATTATTCCTGAAAACGTTCATGAAAACTATTTTAATGGAAAAGATTTGATTTCTATTTTTCTTTTACCACCTGTAAAAGTCATTTAAATCATTTAAGTCAACATGTAAGTCAACATTTAAGTCAACATTGGTTCTTATAATATTCATATAAGCAATGAAAAACTCTTTCATTAAGAAATAAAGAAACTATTTGTTCAAACAGTGCTACGTCAAATATACTGCTGATACGTATGTAGGATAAAATTAAAACCTATCAACTATGTGAAGGGATAAAAATAGAAACTTCATTTTCTTTTCACTTCGTGGTCAAGCTAGGGGGTATTGTGGCTGTTTAAAGGTGGCTCGTGTATGTTCTGTTAAGTGCGTCCATGTAGGATTATGAAATGTGCTCAAATTACAAAAAGGTGAGAAGAATCGATCCACTCAGTTTATTACTCAGGTGACCAGGATTGATGTCTAAGTGACCAGGATTGATGTCTAAGTGAGTTGTCTAGCTGAGCGGTTGAAGCAGACTTGTGGTTTCTGTTAAAATGCTCTAGGACCTCATACACAGGACCCTCAAGTGAAGAGGCTATCCTAGGTATATCCTAACATGAATAAATAATTTTCCTTAAATTTCCTTTAGGAGTGTTTGACAAATCAAGTCCTTCCCACCCAATAATGATAATTGATGGAGACGCTAATATAATAGTGAATGCAATCTTACCAGCATACGTTGAATGGAATATTATGCTTAAAAATAGTGGCAACTGTAAACAACTGCGATTTTTTAGTATTCCAATGAATGTTTAAAATCACTAAAACACTGTGACTGATATTTATAGCAAAATTAGAATTCATGCAATATTAATTACTTGTAAATATAGATTCAATACCTGCGAAAATCAACACGGAAATTCGTGCAACTGAACAAAATAGACAAAAAATGTTTCGATTTCAACCATTCGTTACCTATGTAAATATTGTGTAGCTAACCGATACCCTGAACCTCTCTGTTCGAGAAACCAAATGTTCCAGCTATCGAATGTTCCAGTCTTTTATGAGAGTCTAATTTCAAAGTGAATTCTAAGATAATTCGAGTTATCGAGTTTTCGAGTTATCGGGATTCTACTGCCGTAATCATAGACCGATTGTCAAAAAAGAATTGCAAATGAGTATCTCCTTCACCTTTACCAGACTAAACTGTATTCACCTAACAACTAAACGTTTGAACTGTATCCACCTAACAACACATGCACCTAGCACATGTACCCAATTAATACTGTTTGGTTACTGTTTACATAAATTGTTTGATACAGACAAAATAACTTGCATTGAAGAGCAGCTGAGAACAAGACCAAACTTACAATGACGTTTTGATTTTTCCTCTGCAGCAAGGATCTCTTCCACTCTGGTGCATTGTTAGGGATTTCTACCAGCTGTGTTCGAACTGATGGATCTAGAAAAAACAAAAATTATGATTAAGATTATGATTATTAAACATTCTTAATATAATGGCACACACGCTATATCACACAGTTGACTTAATTTCCTTTCATTGTGTGTTTAGTTCCAATCTAGATATTGCTTGATCGTTTTATGCACCATCTTAAATATGATTGCCTCACTCAAACAGTTGATTTTGTTCCTTTGACCGAACATAAAAACTAGGCAAGGCCCAAATCGTTTAAAAACTTTTACAAAAACTATTAAATTCTATTGGAAACAACATTTCAGAAGCATTTTGCTTTCTTGTCAATGTTAATTTGATCGATATTTGATCGATATTTGTTTACCGCCTTGGATGACCTGACGATATATTATGCCATATTATGTTCCGTAATGGAGCTTAAGAACACTTAAGAATGCCAAACTCATCCGTAGCAGGAAGCAACCTTTGATTATCAATAACATTCCCAATCACAAAAGTATCCTCTACGATGGAGATCTTGAAATATACAAGCACCAGAACAAAATAGAGCCGAACTCTAGAAACATGAAAAAATTTTATGGAGGAGAGTGTAAAGAATTATCTCCTCCACAATTTTCGATTACCTTTTTAGAGCTTTGGCAATGATAAAAGATGAAAATGACGAAAACGCAATCGGAAAAACTTTGTACATGTCATAACCAGCACTCGTAGTCAACTTAGTACATAAGAATCTCTATAAGGGGGATAGCATTGGGCCATAAAAAAGATGTCTGCTTCATAGAGACTTTACCAATGACAATTTGACTGTAAATCCATCCATCCGTACGTATGTGTCCTTTATACGGAGATGTCCGATTTATAAGGTGTACACTTTATAAAACGCCACTATATAAGTTTTGTGGTGTCTAGTTCTACAGATTAAAATTGCTTTCAAAAATATTGAAAGTAAAATACGTCTTACCTAAATATATGTTGTGTCGCATGTTTACATCCTCAAAATTTGCGTAAGACATACTTTTAACAAGCTTCCTGAAAAAACCTCTTTAAAAGAAAATTACTCGGAATCCTTCTGTCGGCTGAACCACGGCTATAATGAAGAAGGTGTTCCCTCAAACCACTATTTTTGTATTTTTTTCAATCAAATAAATGAATAAAACATGAACATAATGGCGATCACGTGTCCAAACAAGTGCTGTTTTGTTTTAAATATCAATTTGAAATAAAATGTGGATATCCCTTTTTCTTTCTTGACTATATATAAACTCAATTGAAGAACTTTTGGAAACCATCAATGTTTTATTTGAAAATCCGATTGTTTTTCGGTTTCGATTGAGCATTTTAATAATTCATAATGTTTGTTACGTGAATGGTCCTTAAGAGAAGCCGCAGTGATTTGTTCGTGACATCTCCATAAAGTGAAACCGAAGGTGCGACTCCAGTGCACAAATGTATTGAGTTAATTCGTTCGGACACTTGCATAGAGAACACAAAAATATCGCTATCAATTAAAAGATTAGATATTGCGAAATTTTTTAATCAGTCTTGACGAATGATGAATATAAAGAATTGATGGCTGCGCTCTGACGCTTTCAAGGCTTCTTCAAAAGCGTCCGATTTGTGCAGGATTCAAAAACGAATTTTCTTCCATCGTGCCTCCTTGCTGTTGTGGTTTCTCACAATGCTTTATGAAATGCTAGAAACTTGCCTTGAGATAAATGGACATTATATCGTCATGTAGTTGGTTTTGTTTGCTTACAATCTCTTCAAAGTGAATTACTTCTCATTACCTTAAATACTGCCAGAAATTTGGAATTTACGATGTGATTGCCGACTTTTTAAAAACTCGACTCGATGTAACCAACAGGCATGCGACGTCATTTTATCGCCATATAACGTCGAGACGTTGTAAGGACGTCAAAATAATAATAATAATTATTATATAATAACGGATTATATTTCAATTCCAAAATATTTATAATTGGTTATTCTACTGAAATAGCGTAAGATAAGCAGTGATGTATTGGTAAACAATAGAACCCATGCAATTTTAATACTTAGATGTAAATTAGGAAAGCTATGAGTTGAGACATGAAACGAACAGATTGGATGAGATTGGTAGATTGGAGAATAACGAGAGTTCGAATAACATGAGTTCCACTATTTTAGATTTTTTTTTATAGACTTTTTGCTAATGCTTTGTCTAATAAATATGTCCGGGTTGCTTTGCAAAAACATTTGTAGTTTATACTTTTACGACACGATGGTGGTAGATCGTTAAATAATTTCATTTCGGCTTCATACTGGAACGTGGATACGATGTTGTGGTTCCAATCCAGTTTTAATTCCTTCTCTTTAAAGGAGAATTAACGTCAAAAAACAACTTTGGCTAAAATAAAACTTTATCTTTTTACAAATTAAATGGCTTTATCCAAATTTGTTAAAAATTTTTATTTCGCTTTAAATAAGCATTTTAAGTCATGCTCCACAACTAACCGTTATTAGAGTTGTGACGTCACGTATGTCCATCTGTTTTATAATATATATGGACGAAGATAGCATAAGCAGCGTTGAAGGTTCATCCAGTGTCTACGAACTGAGCGAAAGCTTTGAAAGTAGTTCTGATTCAGTTTCCACTGAACAGGATGGCCTATACATGAACGAGCCGGAATATACTGAAGCAGAAATGAAGGCTTTAGGTATTCCAAACGAAGAGCCCACCATGCCCGGTGATAACACAGTGAGTAGTAGCGAAGATGATGACGACAACAATTTGAATTCAAGTCGGTTGGAAAACTTGCACTGGTGTTATTGTCATCATTGTACTCTAATGCCAACGTTAACAGAATCAAAATGTTGTAAGAAGGATTTTCCTGATTTGTTGGATGATAAGCTACAAAACACGTGTTGTATAACTGAGCACAAAGATTTCGATATTATCTGTCTCAATAAAACTGTTCTGGAAACTGCGTACATTCAATTTCAAAGATACAAGAAAAACTTCAAGGACGTCAAAAATTTCACATCTAAGTAAGATTATCTTATTTTATTGGTGAAAACATTTCTAGTATATATTTTTTTTTGCATATTTTTTTCTGAGTTTGTTATATTGCGCACAATCTTTTTTTCATTGTTGTTAAATAAATAGAACAAGCAATGAAAATTTTTTCTTTACACAGAATATAACCTGGTTTTTATAAGATAGTCGCGCTAATGAAAAGACGAACACAAAAAACAAACAAAAAAACGCCTGTCAAATCCTCCAGCTTTATTTAACGTATTCTTTTTTAGAAACTATCGATTCATGGCATACTCTCAATATACAGCCTGGGTACATCATTTTGAAAAGCTTGGGAGAGGAAATCGTGTCGTCATCCCAGCATGTGTTATCAGTAGAATAAGAGGCGAATTCTTGTCTGGGGATAATTCATATGCTGGATTCAAGGAATTTTTAGATTTAGACTTTTAGCCTAGGAGTGTGTCTATTTACCAATTTCTGATCACCAAATCTTATTGGTAGAAACTCTTATAAAAGTGTTTGAATAATGAAGGCTAAGCCTGTCCCTTACCCTCACTAACCCAGACAAAGTTTACAAAGTTTACACTGCGGTAACAGGTGAACAGAAATTGCAACTCGAACTGTATGCTAGTTATCAGTTATAATGTAGTCATTATAATTTTCAAAATAACATATCGTACAATTAGCTTCCTTTCTTTTTGAATCGTGTTAGGACAGTCCGCTTCTCCACAACTTCCCTCACGTCAGGCCTTTGACTGGCGGCGATATTTTGAGGACTTCTCAAAATCCCCGGATCTCTTCTGGTCCACAACCTCAGACAACAGCTCACTGACGAACTCATATGACTTCGGCTTTTTCACCTCTTTTGCCACCCATTCCTTAGATTGCTTAGCAACCTGAATTTTCCACTTCTTTTCACCGATGCTGCCACTTCCTTTGCGCGATTTAACAATTGTGGCTTGGTCTCTGTTGACATTGGCATTGAAGTCGATAGCTGCCAATTTGATTCGGGCGTCCATGACATGGTAATCGAATGCACTTCTTTTTGGTGCGTACATGTTAACAACTGAGTGGAAGACTTCTAAATTCCCAGTGTGATAAGGCTCTGCGAGATTTGGCATGTCAGCTATGTTGCGTTTATCCATAACAACTTTTTCCAAATAATTATAAGCAGCAGAATCTTTTTTTATCCATTTTTTTCTCGACGTTTCAGCTCTTGTGTACCGTTTATGACGGCATTTCGAATATTTAGGATAGATTTTGAACCTATGGCGATTACTTACATGATGCAACACAGATTTCCACATCTGGATTAACATTTCTGGATCACCCTCACAGTTTTCTGCGCACCAAAACAAGTGATTGCCGACAGGCTTGACCCAGTCAGCCAAAATCTTACATCCCTTCCGTTTGGCAAATGGCCTTAATTTTCCTTTGATGTTCTTTGCAAAATGCCACGGGTCATAGCGATGTATGATCTTCCGTCGATTTTCCCTCAGCCACTTGCTTATTTGCTTATTTCTGTCTGTTGCAACGGTACCAACATTGAATGAGTTTTCTTCCAATTGTTCCAAACAGTTTTTGAACCCCTCTAACTCAAGCGGGGCTGATCCCTTCCCTCCTTTTGTCTGTATAGTTGAAGACGCTATGATCTTGTTCGTAGATGCTGCTTGGAACGTATAGGAACAATATTTTGCCGATTTTCCGGGTGAATCGAACCGACCGTCACCCAAAATAGCGGTGGTATTGTTAGCCTCGGCTCTAGCAGCAACAATACTTCTTTCAAATATTTTGTTAATTGCAGGTAAAGCAAGAGTTCTCTGGACTTTGTAGAAAGTATTTGAATTGATAAATTGTAGGCCAGAAAATTCCAAAGGCTTCCTGACTGTTTCATATGTGCTTCCTAACAATAAAGATGAAGTAAAGGGAAGTATGTTGCATTGTTACAACGGACAGAACGTACAAGTAGTAAATTTTTGGAATTCAACAACATTTATTATGTGCCGATTGAGATGATCACAGTTGACGTAGGGAAATAAATATCTTTGAGAAGATAATAGATAAAATATATTGCTAACCTGAAAAAACAATAGCTGATGCTACCAACAAATTAAAGGCTGGTATTTTTCCCACATATGGTTGGCTGGACCAGTGCGTAACCAAGTGACCGTGCGCACACATCGTTCTCACGGACACACTAGTTCCACTTACTATCTTTTTTGTTGACACAGGAACTTCAAAGCACTCAGGGCAAGTTATTCGCTTTAGCAGCTCATCCAATTGTTTTTCTGAAACAACAAACTTGCGATCCTTCAGCACAGATACCTCATCATCAGCTTCCAATCTAATGAACGATGTGTCCACTGTGGAATTACTGCATTGTGTTTCGTTGGGTTCAAAGTCATTATCATTGAAGTACTCAGAGTCATCATTTCCAATCATTGTGGAGCAAGAGGTATTCATAACAACAGAAGAATTTTTTCGATTTTCTCCAGTGAGGGAAAGTATCTCCATGTCAATATATGTCTGAATTCCAATTGACGCTGTTCGATGCGATAATGTCTATACAAATATGAAGTTCAAGATAAGAATAAAAGTGTCTTTGGAAAGGGTCAAAAGAGCCTAAAGGACTTACTGAATGATTGAATGATGAATTTCCGTCACAACTAATGCCTTCAGAATCTCTAGCAGCGCAGGTATCCTGAAATAAACACGTACGCCTGCTATTATTCCTTACGACGTTAGACAGATTGGTTATTTCAAGGACATCTTACCAATATTTCAAAATCGTTTGTATGTGTTCTGATATCAAGTTCGTCGACAGATTGTTGTAATGACGCATCGGGGCAAAGCAGCTTGGCAATGACCTTACAAGAAAAATAATGGAAACTAATGGTTTGGCCACGTGATTGTGTTTTACTTCTTTTGACACTGGCAAGGGATGGAGGGAGGGAGGAAAGTGGTCAAACAAACAAACAAACAAACAAACAAAAAACTGTCGGATTCAATTAGTCCAACGACAATGATAAATAAACAAATGGATGGATAAATCAATGAGTATTAAAATAAACAAAGGAATAAAATAACGAATAAAAAGAGCAAATAAAAAAATGATAAAAACAACGAAAAATGAGGCAAAGCATAAAGTAACAACCAGGTCAATAAAAGTTCTCACGTATATTTGAAATATGATATAAACAGGTGTTTAGTAAAAGATTTAACGCACGTACCTCATCATGTTCCTTCTGAATATTTCTTTTCAATGATGAAGTTCTTTTGCTCTGAGTTGTTTCTCCATTCATATTTATCGTGTTGAACGTTTTGTGATTAAATAATGTGGGGATAGCTCCTGGTTTTAGAGTTGTCTTTTTAGTTGAATAACCAACATATTTTGCCTGTAAATCCTCTTCAAAACAATCTTGATGAAAATGTTCAGCGCATAAATATGTTTTTTTATAATTCGTTGATGTCAACTTGAATTTTATTCCAGTGTTGTGGACCCATCTTTCAGCACGATCTTTTTCTTTCTCTGGGTTGGGAAAGCGATGTAATGAACGTTTCGGGTTTTTCTCACTTACTCTTCCACTGTGATATGAGCATCCATATGCCTTACAAACCGTCATTTCTGTCTTATTAACTTTAAAATTGGAAGCTTATTAAAAAGTGAAAAAAAAATTTAAATTACAAATAGAAAAATACTTTATGCTTTATACTTTATTCATCCGCGTATTCCCTACGACGTAGCTGCATTAACTTCTTTTTCTTTCTTTTATGTTTAAAAACATTTCAATAGTCAATTGAAAAGGAAAAAGTTAATCGATTTCATTTATTGTTAGCGTGATCATAAATGTTAGATCACAAACGCGAACTTAACCTTGGACATACATGACGTCACACTTTCAAAAAGATAGAAAACTTTATTTGGTCATAACTTGATGAAACATGGTGCAATGAAGCTGAAATTTTGAACACAAGTTCTTCTTTCACAATACTATCGAACTATCGAAAAAAAAAGGCACGTTAATTTTGACGTTAATTCTCCTTTAAAGTTCTTCGTTGGTCTCGCTGGTTCGTTGGTTTGCATTGGCAAGAATTTTGACCTGTCTTGGCAATTGAGTGATTTGCATGCAAGTTTAGCAAGACTAAATTCGGCTCGTTCTTTTATTGGTAACCATTTGAGAGCAACAACATCTGAATATCTGGAGTATCGTCCTCTAACAAAGCTGGCTGTGGCATTTTGCACTCTTTGCAATTCATTAAAAAGATAGGCAGGTGCATTGTTAATTATAGCGTTACCATAATCGAGTTTACTTAAAACAAGAGATTGATTGCAAGCTGTTTTCTTAGGTCGAATGGCAAATATCTCTTCAGGAGTGTCAGAGTTTTTATATGTGTTGCATATGCTGATGCTGTAGCTTTGTTGACGTGAAGGTTCCATTTAAGGTCTTCACTAAAGGTTATTCCTAAGAGTTTAAAAGAAGAGACTTGTTCGATTACTTTGCCATTTGATGATTTGATCTAAAAAGTGAGCTGGTGTTTCTTTGCCATTTGTTTGGTGGAAAACAACATTGATTTTGTCTTTTTGGCGTTGAAAATCAGGTTTGTCTCTTTTGACCAAATCTTTAGATCATCGATGTCTTTGGTTATTTGATCCACACATTCTTTCAGTTGTTTTGGTTTGGAATGACGGTATATGCTAGTGTCATCGGCATATTGGACACATTCAGCTGCTATTTTTGTATGCATGCCATGAACATAGATGTTGAAGAGTACTGGACCTAGGATGCTTCCTTGTGGTACACCATTAGTGACTGGCAGTTTTTTAGATGAAATTTCGTTGATTTGGACGTATTGGTACCGGTGAGATAAGTAGTTAGCGAGGATAAGCATCGAGCCTTTTGAAAAATGTAGGGAATGAAGCTTCCTTTGATTGACTGATTTTAGGAATAGGATTAATTTTGGAGATTTTCCATTGTTCTGGAAATGTTCGATTATTTATTGACGAGTTAATGATGTGACATAATGGACTGGTTATTTCATCCACGCTTCATTTATGATATTTAGACGGAATGTAATCAGGACCTGTTGAATTGTCATTGCGAAGGCCGAGAATTGCTTTTTTAACATCAGTATAGGTGACCTCGGCAATATGAAATGCATTATCGTGTTCTGGGAGACTATGGATCAGATCTTGTAACATGTTTTCAGGCTTAGGTTTCGAATTCAAAAGTCTTTCCGCGGTGGTATTAAAATGTCCATTGAGTACGTTAGCATCTGCATCAATTCGTTGTGGATTCGGATGTAAAATACGGTGAATTGTATTCCACACATCTTTCGGACGTTTGGATGACAATGTTCGCTTGTAGAATTTGGATTTAGCAGTTTTTATGAGCCTCTTGATTTCCTTTCTTATATTGCGGAACTTTTCCCAGTCTGATTCTTGTTGTGTAACGTGGGCTTGTTTTCGAAGATGGTCTCTTTCACGCTGCTTTTCCATAATGTTTAACTCTTTAAGCCACGGTGCTGGAGGTCTTGTGAATTTTTGTATGATGATGGGAGCATGTTGATTTAGGCAAGAAAGGAATAGGTTAAATATATCCAGTTTGTCTTCAGGTGTGTCCATGTCATAAACTAGATTCAGTGGTAGTTTTTCAATGTCCGATTTGAAGGAACGAGTGTCAAAGTATTTTTCCTGACGGATGTACTTATAGCGTGTTTCGAACTGCGGTTTTTTGATGTTACACACTATATATGGTGCATCGTGGTCGTGGTAATTTCATCACATGGCAGTACGTCCTCATGATGGATCTTTTCTATGTTCGTGATGATATGGTCTATCAGTTTGGTACCTTTCCTCGTCGGTTTGGTGATGTGTTGTTTAAAACCAAGATGATCTAAAGTTTCTTGATATTGTTTTACAACATTCATTTCTTTATTTAAGAGATTGATATTTGTGTCCCCAGTGATGAGGATGGGACCTGTCCATATAGTGTAAACATATGACAACAGTGAATCGAATTTCTGTGTCCAGATTTGTTTATCTGTTGATATGGAGCTTGGTTGGTAGAAGACAGCGATCAAGAAGGAGTTATTCTTACCCTTGATTTCTAACCACATGTGTTCGATGGTATTGTCCGTTTTAGTTATATCGGATCTCAGTTTATATGAGTATTCTTCCCTTACCAACACCACCACCGCGTTTTTGTGTCCTATTGTTGAATTCGAACTTGTATCCTGGAATGGTTATGTGTTGTAGCAGGGATCGGTTATCCTTTAACCATGTTTCCGAAAGGTAATAATATCGAATTTACATTTGTTAAGCATAAACTCAAATTCGGCAAAGGATGATGCTAAAGATTGAGTATTCAAGTGACAGATGCTAACATTATTTCTATTTTCATTCAGATAGTCCAAATGTTTATCAGTTTCAGGAGTTTTAGGAATGTTTAACGGAGTGGATGGTTAATTGGGTCGATCAGGTATCGATATATCAGTGTCATGAAAAGGTTGCTGGGATAAGAGACAACTGTGGCATGTCCATATTGTTAGTTTTGGAATAGTCTTGGCGACACCTTTTTGGATACATTTCGCATGCGTTACGTTTTTGCAAACTCATGATGACATCGTGTGTGTCTGTGTCCATACCGTCTTGTTTCCACACAGTAACCTGTAGTGAGCCGATCGTTCTGAAGGAGAAGGTCTTTGATTCTTCACTCCAATGTTGTAATTGAAGTGTAACATTTCATCGCTTCTTTGGAAAATCACTTTGTACATTGAAATGTTCACAAAACTGGTTTCTAACAGACTATTAACATGCACATGTGTTTGTTGTTATTTTCCACACCAGTGTTTTCTATGAACTTTCGCTTTGACAATGAATTAGCACAAAAAAGAGACATTGAAGACTCACCATTGTGTGCATCTGGCCCAACAAACAGTAAATGTAAAGCCCAATTCTCATCTCAGACAAAATCACAACTATCTCAGATGATATCTGGGTTCACTCAAGAAATCAGTGTTGTTTTTCTTTATTAATTTATTATCATAAAAATCTTATTTGCATGTGTATAAAATAGAAACATATTTTTTGTTAAGACATAATCTGGGATCCAACCAAACCCTCCGATAAACACACCCTCCTCCTTCAGTTCCCATAATTCATATCATACAACTATCACAATGCAATGCTGTAATTACTTGTTTTTGGAGTTGGTTTCACCATGTACTTAGAAGTATTAACTTTGTTTATGATTCAATTGGGCCATTTTTTAATTTATTTGTCGCTATGCATTGTGTTATTTTTATAATGATAACTGAATTATGGGAACGATAAATGAACACCTCCTTCTTTGAGGGTTTTTTTTGAGTTTTTTTTGAGATAATTACTATAAGAAGTAATAAAGTTAAAACATTTTGGAAACAAAAAATTTCATAAAAACGAGGCTGGATGAACTGACTGAAATTCGGGAAAAGTGTATTGAGCCGGTTTTAAATTTTTTACTACAAACCAAATATTGTAAACAGAGTATTCGATTTTCCTTGTTTCCCATTTCTAGTAGAAACCAAAATCGATTAATTCGATAGAGTAAACGCCGCTTTACGGAGAGAGAGAAGATTTTTTTGTGAACGAGGCAAATGTCATCTAAGTTTGAAAACGAGACGATGTCACCTAATTTTCAAGACGGCCTTATTTATGTTATGAAACCTTCATAGAGTTTACATGGCCAACCTGAATAACTTTTTCATAAACTACGTCACAACATCCATCGCCTCGTTTTTAATGTTTATAATTCAAGTAATTAAGTATTCTTAATATCAATGAAAATGTCTATTTAAAATATCGTTCAATCGGAATTTTAATTCGATTAATATGACAGGTTGAAAATATTGCTTAATAAAGAAATCATTTCATTTGAATCGAGATTTACCCGCGAAATGAACACTTCTGCGCATGTTTGTAAATTATTGCTTAATATAGAAATCATTTCATTTGAAGCGAGATTTACCCGCGAAATGAACACTTCTGCGCATGTTTGTAAATTATTGCTTAATAAAGAAATCATTTCATTTGAAGCGAGATTTACCCGCGAAATGAACACTGTTTGTAAATCTGCCATAAATAAGAATTTAAATAAGAAGAGAATTAGCAGCAAAATTTTACATTTTATTAATTTAACTGAAGGCTTCTGTAAAATGAAAGTTCAAAATGAAAACTTTTAATTTGGGTCATGAGAAAGCTGAACTCTAAACTCCTTGCGAAGACCCGGAACCCCCAAATTCCAACCACCAATCGCGCTCTTTTGTATGAGCAATCATAGAATATCATGGCCCCACACAAATTAATAGGTCATGATTCTTCTGATACCTAAAACGAGGCTGTGTCTGAACAGAACGAAAGTGGCGTAATGAAAGAATTAAATTTTTGTAACGGAATTTCTAAGAGGACCGACTATTTTCAAAAGTGAAACTCTTTTAAAAGTGTTTGAATGAACGAGGCAAAACTTGATGCTTATCCTCACTGGCCCGAACAAATTTTACAAAGTTTACACCACGAACTTTAGTGAAAATGAGACATAAACTGTATGCTAATCTTACTTAAGTTCGCTAAACACAAGGTAACTTAAATTGAGCGATGGTTAAATGGATGAAGTTCAATCTATATAACTAATTAATCATCTCAAAACATCTTTTGAAATCTTTTATATTTTATCAGCTGATTAAACAAAGACATTTTTTAAACACCAAGTTATCAACAAGATACAAATGTTTATAAAAAGACAAATGACAGTCACGTGACAATACCGATGCACAAAAACTGAGATTTCTTTTGCTGTTGGTGTTAATTTCCAAACCAGTTGATATTCATTTGCTTGTGTTTATTTCACAAGTCGAAGTTGAGGTTTGCTACAAATACTCACGTAAATACTATGAAATACAGTATATGTAATCAAAAAATTGCGTTTAAGGGTGAAAATTCACAATGCAATGCTTTGCCGGGCTGGGCATGCGCAAAAGGTTCATTTTCATAAGAATCGCTTTCTCTTGTAATGTTATATTTAGCCTCGTTTCAAAACCGAGATACAGATTCAACAAGTTGAGTGCAGGGTATCAAAAACTCGTTATTTTTCAGTCCTGTGTCCAGCTGGAATTTTATCCGCCAGACGCTGAAATCTCTCCAGGCCCACTAAGAGAACAAATTTTTCTCACAGCTGAAATAGTTTTGGATTAAAAGTAACGTCGATAGCTATTTAAATTCAGATAGAATAATATATTACTATCAGCGCTCTTAATGCAATTAAAACAAAGAAAGTTTAAGACGATAACATGTTGGTAACATAGGCGTGACAGTGATGAAACGCCATATTTGTCGTTGGTATGATATACACAATTAGTTCTAGATCTTAGTGCAGATATGAATTTTGTATCTTAATGGTGATTTGTTTGTTGTTTTGGATGTAAAAGAAGACGATGCTTTGTCGACCAGTTTGATAAACGCTTGCTGGGTTCATCTCTTGAAGAAAATAATTAATTGATCTGCTGATGATGATGGATATGTTTTAATTTGATTTTAACATTGACCTTTCATTATTGCAAGTCGATGAGAGGAGCGGCAAGAATCATTGCTTTGTTATTTTCTCTGCGAACGAAGGTTTATTACCTAAGTCTTAAATAACTGCTGTGGATCGCACAGCTGGAAAGCTGGGATGGATTTATGTTATGCAAGAAAGGGTATTGCATAACAATATTGTAATAAAATGAAATTACATAGAATCAAATTCATGAATAACATTAAAATCGAAAAATTGAATAAGGATTCAAATGGAAATACTATCATATTTTTTTAATCAAGAAATATCTGAATAAAAATAGAATGATAGATTAATTCAATTTATTATAGAAAGCAGTGTTTCTCCGATGTCCTAGGGATATCGGAATTACAGATATCTTCAAATTTTTTATAACCCTGTGAGGTCGCTTATAATCTGTTTGACGGTCTTTTTGAGTGATTGCATATTACCTATATATATATATGAGGTTTTCAAGATTAATATCTGCAGAATCTGGTAAAAGCAGAACGATTGTTGTGTTTGATTTTTCTTAGAGTGACGCTTATAATCTGTTTTATAATCTGCTTGACGGTCTTTTTGAGTGAATCTGATTTCAAATTTGCTATCAGAATACATCTTGCATATTAGCTATATATGTGAAGTTTTCAAGATTAAGATCTGCAGAATCTGGTCGAAGCAGAACGACCGTTGTGTTTGCTTTTTCTTGGAGTGACGATTACCTGCTATATCGTCTTCCATCACATCCAAAATATGTCGGCTATTGTGAAGGAGCACACTTCCATCATTTCTGTTTTCAGTCTACATCACCAATGGACTAATTTACTCGTTCTTCTTTTATGCTTTAAAAGCTAACATTCTCCTCCACAAATATCGACACGCCCTCTAGATCCGCCTCTGGACCTGTAATGTGCCGCCTTAATTGTAGTTTCATTTCATAGGAATATTCCTATAAAAAACGCATTTTGTATTTCTTGCTTACTTGCTTTGGAAATCAACAATGCATTGGTTCACCTACACAATTTTGTTGGCTGGCGTTGGATTAGGTAACAAAAAAATTTTACTTATTTTTTTTAAAGGAATGAAATATATAATGTATATAAATATATAATGTATCAGTAAATAGATAAATTGTCAGTAAGTATCACAGAAGCTTTCTTTCTTTCTTTTTTTTTTTCGACATTCTAGATTGTTTTTTGAACTCTTTTCTACTTCTTACAAAATGATCAAACACGATCAAACACGATCAAACACGATCAAACATGATCAAACACGATCATACCTTTCTATAGCGGACGCCATATTACGAACCCAAAAAAGTTTCCGCTCTGTTCAGAAAGGTTCGCTGTGTTATTGATAGCGCTGGTTGTATCAAATTATTTTCAGGCTCTGTTACTTTGATATTGAGAGGGAACAGATTAAGAGCTATGCACGCGACTATGACTAATGTGAATCGATCCAATCAGCTTAGCACTCACCTTGGAGGTGGTGTAGTTGAGAGGTTGAAGCAGACTTGTGGCTTCCGTAGCACAAATGGGGCTTTTTAATGCTCCTACACAGGACCCCCATCGATAGCAGTTTCATCAAAAGTTCAATCTTTTTTAATATTTCCCTTCTTTTTTTCATCTTTTAGTGGTACAAATATCTGTTTACTTTTTGCCTTCAAATCGGAGAGAAATATTGTTAGTACTTGTAGCAAATCAGCCCAATGCTTTATCATCAACCACATCACACTGACTACTGTCGTGTTCTCTTTCTTCATAGTTGCATGTTCGTTAAAATATGAGAAGATTCTTCACCAGGCGTTATTGAAATCATATAATCGTGACGTCAGACCAGAGAGTGCCCATGAACAACCGGTTCACGTGACCTACGACATGGTCTTGCAATCGCTCACGTCTTTGGTAAATTCTGGGTTTTTCATTCCATTCCTCTGAGATTCCTTTTTTGAGGTTTGGGTGACGCATAGGGTGCCCCCAGTGGGCAAAATCTTCGAAAAGTCTCTGTGACGGAGTGTTTTTTTATTGAAACAGCAGGCGATATTGCTTGCCATTCCTATGGAAAACACTCCTCCTCATAGACTTTTTGAAGATTTTGCTGACTGGGCGAACACTGTCCTTTACAAGATAATTGTTGTTGTTGTTGTTGTTTTTGTTGTTGTTGTTGTTGTTGTTGTTGTTGTTGCAATTAGTGTTGTTGTTGTTTTTTCATCACATACAAAAAGGGTTTCTTATAAATCTCTTAAAATGCTTCAAATAGGAACAATACAATCTGTATCTTTTTTTCATGTATTTCCCTTTTTTTCTTTTAGGACGTGAAACAACAGATTTTAGAAATCAACGCTTTCATAACGCTAGTATGCTTTCACATTCTCTACTAAATTTTTTCCTGTTTGTAGAGAAATAATGATTTAAAATTTAAAGTTTTTTTTCATTAATATTTATTTTACAACATGTTTAGTCCTGGTATGATCCGCAGTTGGTATGGAATGTCAGTGAGATGGATGGTATCGAGCACATTAGAATTGGTTCGGAATTTATCTGGACACCAGATATTGTTTTATACAACAAGTAAAGAAACTGAATAAGTTTTTTTCCTGCTGCTTTGAGAATTTTTGGAGAATTTTTTCAAACGCCCTCAGACGCGTATTTTCCTCGAGTATTAAGGTCAAAAATACTTCCTTATGGCATAATTAACCTACCCAGAATTTTTTCAAGTTATATTGGCATTAGGAACCAGGAAAGGGTTATGTAACGTCAAGGAGATTCTCTCAAGTGTAAAATGCGACCTGTGTTCAATCACTTTTTGTACACCCTCAAAGTTACCAAATTTTAACTGTGGTCTTTTGTTTGACTTCATTAACCTTTTCGTGCCCACAGTTCTCATATGGTTGCAAGCAGTACAAATGACGTCACAGCGCGGAAATTAAATAAGAAATTGAGCCTCAAGGATTCAATGTCAAGATTGTTATTTAACAGAATAGGTTTCCTATCCAAAAATGTACCTTCCACGTTGGAAGTAACGTCTAAAAAATTTCAAGCTGTTTCCTTGAAGACGTGGGAAAGTAAATTCAAAGAAAGTATATGAAAACATTGGCATCTCTTCTCCCTGCAATGAGATTGTTCCAATCAATGCAATGTTGTTTGTATTGATATTTTAGCGCTGACGACAGGAAATATTTTCATTTTGAAATTTACAAAACCAAAGCTCTGGTTGAATACAATGGAACTGTTACATGGAATGCACCGGTTACGTGGAAAGTATCCTGTTCCTGTGACGTCACCTGGTTCCCTTTTGATGAACAGGTTAGTATTTTAAAGAATACAACAGATTGAAAAAGATCTGAAACTCAAATCAACAATATGATAAACGTTTCGGCTAAACTGCGTTAATGAAAACGTGCGAGTGTATCTTGAGATGTTTGACCAAATATTCGTGACCATTAAATGTCGAAGAAGTTCCTGCTTAGGGAATTTTTCTAACGTTCTTTTAAATCATGTTATATCGTATTGCAGGTGTGTTCAATGCAATTCGGTTCGTGGACTTACAGCCAATCACAATTGGCGATACACATAAAAGAAGAGTTTGGGACCCAGGAACATTTTCTTGGAGGTAAAACACTTACTTTATGCAGGCAGGGGAAAACCCACAATGGAGAAGCATATCGCTAAAATCTGTTAAGATTATTTATCTCTGAGTGTGTCTCTGTATATCAATATTAGTGTGTTTGTCTAACTAGATGCGATCTTAATCTATTGTTTCATCATTCGAATTCTTATTATGGATAGGGTTTTTTTTTTTTGTTTTTTGTTTTTTGTTTTTTAGGTGAATTTTTAATCGCAAATGGCGAATGGAAGATCACGGAGGTCAAAAATAAAAATGAAAATGTTTCGTTTCATTGTTGTCCGGAAGCGTTTTCTACCATAACTTACGAACTCCACCTCTCCAGAATGTCGCTCTACTACATGCTGTACATACTCTTGCCCTTATTCTCTCTCGTCTTGCTGTTTCTCCTTGTGTTTCACTTGGAAGATGGTGAACGAATGGGTTTCGGAATTACGGTGCTTCTTAGCATAACAGTATATCTTTTGGTAATTTCAGAGAAATTACCCGAAAAATCGGATAAATATCCCGTTCTTGGGATGTGTTTCATTGTCGAGTTCTATTTTTTGTGCTTGGGCCTTGTTTTATCGGCTCTCAATATCAAACTGTCCAAAAGGTCGTCACGACCACCTGGATTTTTCGTCGAACTTACTGATTCTATTTTTCGGAGAAGTCGAGATGAAGAACAGCACGAAAACGAGGAAGAAGTTCCGATGAAAGAAAACCGAATCGGAAAAGATGCAGAGGAGGTTTTCATCAAGCCAAAAGAGAGAGTAGCTAATAACGAAGAGGATTGGAAGCGAATTGCTCGCTTTTTGGATTATGTTTGCACCGCCAGTTTGCTGTTTGTCATCGTTATGACGCCGGTCATTGTGGCGGCTGCACTGAAAAAATAACAGAAAGGGTAGCTCTGATAATGGAGGTGGAGAACTCACACAATAACTAAACCTCTTAGATTTACAAATGATCGTGTGTGCAGACGACATTGTATAAAAGAACAGATCATATTGTCACTAATCTTGACAGATTTGCTATCAATGTAAAACAATAATGAAATAAATGCATGTGTTATTTCAGAACTGTCCTAGAAAGTTAGTGATCTACCGATTTCAAACCAAACCACTTCCTGTTGACTTAGTCACTTCTCAGGGTTAAAACCTCGTTTATCCAAGAAAAGTATATACGGTTTGAGAAAACGACAGGTCCACAATATACATAGATGTTTCTAGAACCTTTTTTGTTGATTCCTTTGTTGTTTTCTTCTTCGTGCAGTTTGTTATATCAGGAGCACGAAACTCTGTCACACTTTTTACTATTTTCTCAACACCTGTTTCATGTTTTACACCAGTTTTAATGCACGTTAAACACCTCCACCCTCTGAATCAATGTTGAAATGGCAAGGTGAGTCTTTGGAGTGCTATCCAACCAATTGCAAGCACTTGTAGGCCACATTGATGCAAGGAGTGGCGGATTTTGTACGACTTTTTTTGTCCACAATTGTACATTTTCGAAATACAAGGAAGGAATATTGTATCCACATTACCTAATTACATAATTTCAGCGGTCAATAAATTTCCCCAAAAATCTTAGCTCAATTTTATTTCGCCCAAATTCAGTGACGAAAAAAATTTTTTTTCAATGTTTTTTTTGCTGAAAATGGTTTTATGTGTATTATCTGTTATGTTCGTACGGTACATCCCCTTATACGGTACATCGCCTTATAGAGGCATCCTCGTTACTAGGTCATCTTTTAAGGTGGGAGTGTTACTTCCAAGAGACGATGAATATAAAGAGTTTTGCGGAATTTCCAGTTACAAAACCTCAAACACATTTTTGGAAGTGTTTACTTTCTTTAGGTTCAAAAGACGTCTTTGAGGGGGAGTCGACGAAGATGGTTTGCCATTATGAAATCGAAATAAACACTTAAAACTGCTTCTTTAAATTGAAATACCAGGGGTTCATTCGTTTATTTCTGAAACGTAAAATTCTTAAAATGAAGCAAAATACTAAAGTTTGCATTTTTATCATATTACTGCTCCTATCTAAGGCTCGTTTTTCATTTAGCTGCATTTTCCGCTCTAACGATTAAAAGGTCAAGAGGTCAAGTGAATGGCGCATGCGTGTCTAGAAACAAATACCTCTGGCTGAAAAAATTTGTGCTCTCTAAAGCCGGATTTCCATTCAGCAAATTTGTGCGAGCGAGCGGGATATATGCGCCGAACCGAAGGAGCGCAAAGTTCAAAACGTTGGCAACACAAGCAAGTATTACTGCTAAGCCAGCAATTTCTGTAAATGCTCTAAACTGATTGGCTAATATTTTGAGCGCAAAGAGAAAGTTGGAATTTTAAAACTTTCTTGAGTGTTGATTTTTGCGTCTGTGTCCACTCGGTTTTGGAATGTTTTGATATAGTACGCATGCGCATGACATCACTCGACGTTGCTTTTCCACCTACTCACACAAATTCCTTGAATGGAAATTCGGCTTAAGATTGCTGCTGAGTTTTGGCGGCAGAATTCATTCCCTCTCAATCCTCTTTGAGGATTTTATAAACATACAGGTAAAGAAAATTCAATAGATCTGTAGAAGAAAGTGTTACAAACGCTTAATTACCTTTTCGATAATAGTATTTCGTGTATGTAAGTGTTGTCATCATCAAAGTAACAGATGTCTGATTTCTGACAGTTGGAAAAGTAATATTCTCTGTATCGTTCCAATTTTATCGGGATGTGCCATCGGAGTGTGCACAAAATATTGTTCAGCCAATGATGGCGCATAAAACCTTATCCTTCGAACCTGTCAGGGTAAGAGTTAGTTTGTCATTCCTGAATATCATCACTAAATTCATTCGCGTTTTCATCTATTTCGAGCTTAAATATGTGGTGAATTTGAACAAAACCACTTCTGAAATAGTTAATTAGTATTTTACTTTACAGGTAAAGGTTCGTCAATATTTCTCCAAAAGTATGGCACGCTAAACAGGTCAAAAGTATGACATGCTAAACAGGTGAAGATCACTTGTTCCGTCGAACGATCACTTGATCGGGTAACTGCAAATGATTCCACATGCAAACCTTAGAGGTTTAAAGTTTGGAAATCAAAAACATTTAAGTCAATAAAACCTATCACCATTCCTTTCTTTCTCTGGTATCATTCAACAACACAGTAAAGTTTATGACTGATGGGTAATGATTTCGTTTAGCAGCCCAAATGTCAAAAATTGTGGAGGAGCACATAATCCTAATCACCAATGGGATTACTTGCACGTTTTGTAAGGTTTAAAAGTTAACATTCTCCTCCACAAATTTCGACATTCGCCTCTGATATGTCATGGTTTATTGCAGGCTAGAGAGACGATTGTCTCGTGCCAAAAAGAAGTTTTTTGAGGGTGTATAGGCAAAAAGAAGTTGTTTGAGGGAGTATAGGCAAATTGTTTTTTGTCGAAATAAACATATTCTTCTTAGTTGCTGTCGGTTTTCACATTTATATATTATATATTTATTAATATTTATTATTATGATCTAAACTGTAAACCGAGATCGTTACTCCCTGATGTTTTGAAACATTGGGCACTATTCGAAGTTAATGTATTGTGTATATTAGTTCTCAGTTGGCATATTATGGGGAAGTTAAAGCCTGTGATACACGATATCAACAAATTTTGGTTAATTACTATCGCCTAAAAATATGTTCCATAGATGTGACCCGAGGCTTTACACTTAGCCTGGCAGATACGAGATAACTTTTTCAGTCGATAGTAATAAATTGTTCTGTTTTTTGCCTCCAGTAACACTTTTTGTTGCTAGTAACACTTTTTGTTGTTAGTAACACTTTTTGTTGTTAGTAGCACTTTTTGTTGCTAGTATTGATTTGATTTTGTATACTAGTTGTACCAGGTGAGCCAAAAAAAAACTAAATTTTAAATTTTCATATTTATTTTACTTTCTTTTTCTAAATTTTAAGCAAAATTTCGCATTTTTTAAGAATCTGACAAATTTGACAAGTGTTAAAAAGTTTAAGACAAGCGTTTAAAAGTTTAGGTGTGCACTAAACAAACAAACAAACAAACAAATAAAAATATATATAAAAAATGATAAAAAATATAAGAATACTACCTAAAATATTTTTGTTATATTTTCCAACTATTGATTGAAACCGTAAAATTAATCATTAAACAAAAGGGTTACAATCTGGAGAAGATGGCGGCCATTCACTAGCTTTAGCAAATCAACGCTTCAGAACGATGAGAAGGGTTTTGTGCGGAATAAAATGCAATCATTACGTTTAACAAGTTTTTTGTTTCGTAAATACTGGCAATTAGAATGCAATAAATCTTAAATAAGTTTTGTTTTTAATAATTTAATAGTTTCTAATCGTTTATTATTCGTCTTGTGGAGTTCTTCCATCACCAGGTACCAAGTTGAACCAATAGTCTTTTGATACTCTAAATATAATATGTGACACAAGAAATTAAACACCGCTCAATTATTTTGGTTGTAGAGGAAATTTGATTCAACACATTTCAAAATCTGCAAAGTACTTTCAATCTTTCGAATAACGCATGCAATTGTATTCAACATTTTGTCAACTTATTTTCACGTGGTATTTTGATGACCTGCTCAAACTTCGGAAGATGGAAAAGACAAGATGACCAACATGTGGAATGCTTCAGAATCTTACCGCTTGGCAAGTTTATTTCCACTAGCATAGCCTTTTAAAGCTTCAGCATACAAACCCTTGCTGTTTATAGGGAGCTTTCCTCCACGTTCTTCACGTAGCTAGAAGAGAACATAAAGTGATCAAAAGATACATTTAATTTACTTCGTTTCAGAAATATATGAATTTCACTTTAATTTACCTCTTCAGCGACTGCTCTTATATGGTAAGGTACAAATCCACAACAACCACCAATAAATCAGATGCCGGCATCATATGCTTTCCTTGCATGTTTATACATATCCCATCTTGACAATAGCCTCGATTCCAAAGCTATAAATATTCTTGCATTAGTATGTTTTTGAGTGCAATTAACGAGTAATCACGAGTAGCAAGGATTGTTAAAATTTTACGAGTACGGAGGACGAAGAAAATTACACGATGTATCCTTGTTACGAGTGGTTAATTGTTAATTACGAGTTTACATGCAATGGGTAACCATCATAGAAAGTGTGTTTAAAGGCGTGCAACATCAGACACATTGGACACTTTTTTCACGAAATTAACTTTTTGTGTGTTCAACTTGTTTTCCCAAACATAAACAAATAACGTTTATACATGCTGACTTGGGGTAACAAAGGCTGGCCTTTTCATAGTTCAAGCAATGGCATCCATACAGATCAAAAACACTCAAATAAAACATCCTGCAACATTGGAAGGTTTTTTGAATTAGTTAATAACCTTAAAAACCAAGTTTTTGTAGGAGACGTCAACAATATATAGAAACAAAATAGAAAGGAGTAATGGTTGCTTTTTATTGACACGGAGAAGCTTATAGAGAGGTAGCTGATGACACGAAAATACTGGAAAATTTGCAGACAAATCAAAACTGCTTCTTAAGTATCGAGTGGACCCTGAGGCTCACAAAAATCAATACCGGCGTTCAAAATTTTCTTTAAGGAGCTGCACCGGGCGACTTTTATTATTTCGTGACGTCACACCGTAAGAAAAAAATTGATGACATCAAATTTACACAATTAAATACCTTATCGGCTCAAACAAAGTCGGCGGTAACGAAAATTTGGGCCGACGAAAAATTAAGAAATAAAAGATTTAATTTTAAGAGGGAAAACGTTTTATACCATATTAATACCAATTCCCTAAAAGAGAAAATTACCAATTGTTTATAGAAGCCATGAAGAAGAGAAATCTGACAGTGAACCCAAATACAAGCGACTTGTTTGCTACCAGGAATCGGAAAGTGACGCAGAGTTAGTCATTAACATTGATATGAACATTGATATGAACATTATTGTGGAAAATAACGAATGAGCAATAAAACGAAGTATTATATGTTTATTATATGTTTATTATTTGTTTATTATTTATTTATTTGTTTGTTAGTTTTTCTCTTTTGCTTGTTGTTGTAAACGTCATTTTGATTTCAAAGCTATATGAAATTCAGAAAGGCCTAAATTTTTCGTCGGCAAAAATTATTCGTTGGTCTAAGTGACGAAAATTTCTGAAGGCGACGAAAGTTGGGCCGACGAAAATTTAGGCCGACTTTGTTTGGGCCGATAATCGACACATGTTTAGCTATTTATCAAAATTTTAATAAAATCATTATTTACGTTTCACTGGTGACGGTTTTGTACACAATTACAATATATTGTAATCCCCCCTCAGAATCCAATGTTTACGACTTTTGATTACGTGGAAATATTCCAAGCAGGAGAGCGATATAGCGTGAGAGACAGAAAATGGCTAATGAAAATTCTACTTCGAGTTATTCTCACCATCTATGTCTCACGCCATCCAAAAAGAAAAAGAAAGAAGGTTGTATAATTCATGTGCATCAAGGTCCATCGAGACTTCGAAAGTTCACAACAAAAATTGCGCTGGAGAAAGTAAAAAGTGCAAGGTACTTTTTTTTAAATATTTGTTTTTCGTTAATTTTTTTATCATTTTTAAATAACATTATGAATACTTATTTGTATGCGGATTTTTATTCAAGACTAGAATAAGAGGATGCTCGTCTATTTGTAATGTTTCTGCGTAAGCATGAAAGACATCACAACCAGCCATATCCGCATATCATTCCCGTGAAAAAAATGGCGGACATGTAAGTGAAGAGCTAGGCAAAACTTTGACCAAAATTCGAAAGTGCTTCAATTGTCATGAAAATTTGCACACAGAACAATTCAATGATGCTGGTTTCAAATTTGTTAATCGTTTTCCATATTTTTTCCATATGTCTGCAAACTTTGCAGTGTTTTTTTTATTTTTTCATGTCATCAGCTGCCTGTCTATTAGCAATTAAAAAGACCAGAAACCATTGCATTGTGTTGTTGTTATTTAAAACAAGGAAAACAAAAATCAGTTAGTTGGGTAAATAGATCTAAGTTCGAGTTTCCAGAAAGCTAGTCTGCATAATGTATTTTTTAATGTAATTTGTATTCTATAGTGTACAATTAACGATTAATTGGAGTCAAAGTAATCGGTGAGTTGGTGAATTGGGAGTTGGTGAGTCGTGAGTTGAGCATGAGAATCGAGAAACCATGCTATCAAACCATGCTGTAGCAGATGAAGACAGACCGACAACTCGGGCCAATTCATTGTAAAAACATTCAATACGCTGGTCATAGCGATCACTTATTTCATTGTCGTTCTTGTTACAACTACTTTCATATCCGCCATGGCAGTTTTTGGATTTCTGCGTAAGCATAGAAATCCTTTAAAACCGTCCGTGTTTTTCGTTTTTTGTTTTTTTCATCTACTGTCCAAACCTACGCAAGTTGTTTTCTGAAAGTTCATTGGTTATACAGCTAATTTCTGATATCTGATTGACCTATTAAGTTTAGTTAGCCTACTTAAAGCAAGCGGTGAACGCAGACTGAAGTTCACTTTTGTTTTCTCATCTGTGCAAAAACGTCTTTAAAAATGGCGCACAAGTTACGCTCAAACTTTGTAATACTTGGATAGCGTTTGGAAATGGCTTTAGATGAAGAAGTATTCTCACAGAACGTTAAATATAGAAGAATCTATGCCCTGGAAACTGTTAAACTTCTTTATATATAAGTACTAACTGCTTGATATGTTAAAAACGTTTGATGGAGAACGAGAAGAAGCTCCACTCTTGATCTTGAAAGAAGTCAGTGACAGTGTTTACTAAATTGAAACTTGAAAGAAAAAGCTTTTGAAAAGGTAATTCTTTTCATTTACTAAGTAGTTTTATAGTGAATTATAATAGTACAGGGTAATGCTTGGTATTTGTCATCATTTTAAGTTGGGAATAAAGAGTTGGTCATTCGGTCGGTCTATGCAACATTGTATCTATCATTGTATCTCTGATTTTTTTCGAAAGGTAACAAATGAAATTATTAAAGCCTTAACATTTTTTGGATATGTTTCCAAGGTTACATGTTTTCAAGGTAAACGTAAACGTATACACATGGATATACACTTTTCAAATTCATTCAAATTTTATCTTTTGTTATCTTTGATACTTTTCCACTTTAATGTTTAGACTGTCATAAAAAATATACTGTTTCATTTCATTTTGTTTTAAAGGCGAACTTTTAGAAAAAAATGTCAATAAAAATGGGCATAAGAAGAGCCAATAAGGTATAGAAAATGTTTTTTGAAAATTATCAGCAAATAAAGCAGAAATCCTCCTGCCTGCAATGCAAGGTCATCTTGTTTCTTTTTTTCTTACCAGCGAAATCTTTCAAGAACTTTAATGTTCATTACTTCATAATTATGGTGAGGTACATTCTTCATTTCAAATTGTTGTAAAATAAAGCTTTCGTCCTGAATACACCTTTCCGAATTTCTGTTTAAACACCATGTTAATGCTTAGTTATCAAGTTTCGCCTCGTTTCCATGCTTTTTATTGCTTTACATTACTTTTTATTGGCAGCAAAATGGTTTCCTTGTTTATCTCCGATAACCCATCACGCCCTTAGTGGTGATTTTGTGTAAATTTATTCCAGTGATTATAAGTTTCATGACGTCACTAGTAAAATTTTGAATCCGATTTAAAACCGATTTAACGATGATGCATAAAATCGTAAGTTCGTCGCCGGTAAATTTGCATAAAATCGTAAGTTCGTCGCCGGTAAATTGTACAACTCACCAGCTCACGACTCGCCAATTATCCACACTCGATTTATTGTATTATTCAGATCTCGTCAAAGCCAATCAGATCAGTGTAATTTTGTACAGTTGACGATTACATGAAAAAAATCAACCTTACCTACTATGACAAAATCTAGAATATTATACCTAATGGACATTCAGGTGCTTTCTCGAATCCAACTTCAGTTAATGTATCCGTAGTTCGATATGCAACTGGCTGACATAAGTAATGAACCTTTAATCCTTCTTCATCGCAAGCAGATTTCATTCGGCTGACAGTTTCAACACAAGTGTTTGGATCAAATTTGCAGTTTATCTGCTCCTGAAACGAGTTTTTGAGAAATTTTGCATAAGTCAATATTTAAATCATAAAGTTTTTAAAGGTTAAACTATTAGATAAATTATGTTCAAAGTAGAAACTTTTCTAATTAATAGAAATTAATATTGTTTTTCATTGAGGTCAATATTCCTTAAACTAATTTATTTTAAGCAAGCATAATTTCTGTAATAGTTTCCGGTCTAGAGCGAAAATTTAAATTGGAATTGGAATTTTAAGTTCTTTTCATTATTATTATTATTATTATTATTATTATTATTATTATTATTATTATTATTATTATTATTATTATTATTATTATTATTATTATTATTATTATTATTATTATTATTATTATTATTATTATTATTATTATTATTATTGAGTAATATTTATAGAGTCAAGGTAATCGGTGAGGTGTGAGTTGGTGAGTCGTGAGTTGGTGAGTTGAGCATGATTTTGTATCATACCATACTGCAGAAGATGAAGACAGACCGATGACTCGGGCTTGTCAAAGCGATCACTTATTTCATTATCGTTCTTATTACAATTATTTTCATATCCCCCATGGCATTTTGTTATTTTTTTCTTACCAGCGTAATCATTCAAGAACATTAAATAAAAAAAGCAAGTTAACTGCCAGTCATTTAAGGCTAAGAAAGAAAAAAGAAACTGCCGGCCATGCAGACAGGCGTCTCATATATACTGCCACAAGACATTCCAGTGTACACCATGTATATATAGATATGCAGTCATTTCTATTCTATTTTACGATAAAAATAAAAAAGAGCAAGTTAACTGCCAGTCATTTAAGGCTAAGAAAACAAAATCAACTGCCAGTCATGCAGACAGGCGTCTCATATATACTGCCTTCAGCGGCAGATCTAGAGGGTAGTCGCAATTTGTGGAGGAGCACATTAACATAATTTTTGTTTTCAGTCTGTATCACCAATGGAGTTATTTGCATACTTTTCTTTTATACTTTAATAGCTAACATTCTCCTCCACAAATTTCGACTACCCTCTAGATCCGCCACTGACCCTTATGTTATGGATTAAATTCAGGTATGCATGCGTATAATAACAGTACTACTATTATACTATATATAATTGATTCATGCATCAAAACTCTTAATCTTAGGAATTTGCATACTTTATACTTAAAGTATATGTAAATTAATTTTTGTGTGGATTTAACTTGTGGGATGATATTGTGCAGGCCTGAAGATTATTTTTTCCATGCCGGACAAGATGTCCACCGGTAGAACTGTAAACCCGGTCCAGACATTAACATCATCACAGTGTTTTCTCTGTATATATATACGACACTTCAAGCCGTAAGGCTCTTGTTAACGTTCATTTCACCATGAAAACACAAAATGTTTTCAAATTAGTTCAAAAACACCCGGTGGTTATTAGAATTTCTTTGATAATAATAATGATGAATATACACATAAGAATAACAGAAGTGCGAGAGAATGTAGAAGAGAAAAAAAAATAACCCCACGCAATAATGTTTTATTCAAATTACTCTCCCAATTGTTAATAATGACCTCCTCTTATAAACTGTCCATCCAAGTTGCAAAAATGAATAAGCACCTGGGTGGTTTAAAGGAAAATAGAGTTAATAGAATTCAAAAAGTAAATAGCAATACTAATATTACTGAAAACATCCATCGTTTCCAGTATTGTTCTCTGTAAAGTGCATTAGGAAAAAATTGTGCCTAAAAATCTATTTGGTACTGTTTAGAACTCTTGACAAGTCTATGAAAGCATTGCGAATTATGCTACCAAAAAAATTTTCCTTAGTGTGAAGGTTTATCCAATTTCAAATCATGCATGGTAAAAGTCTAAGTAAGCGCTGACCTACAAGCCATAAAGCTCTTGTTGCATTAAAATCTGCTTTTTATGTTTGCTCAATGCATACAAAAAAATTCAAACACTGATTTCATTTGTGAAAATGTCACGATCGTGAAATTTATTAAAGCTGTGTTTCCATTTAGAAAATGTTGGCCAAATGTTGGTAAAATGTAAATTTAATAGTCTGTTATGAATCTAATCAAAATCAAAGTTCATAAAAACATTACTTTTCATTGGCAGCAAAATGTTTTCTACGGTTTATCCTTGTTTATCTCCGATAACCCATCACGCCCTTAGTGATAATTTTGTGTAAATTTATTCCAGTGATTATAAGTTTCATGACGTCACTAGTAAAATTACTAATCGTAGTTGATCCATTTTGGCATCTTTGAATACATCAACTTGTTTTTGAAATTCTTCTTGTACTGTCTTCTTTTTTTCTGGAGTTGGTAAATCGAGATCGTATGAATCCGCATGGGATATTGGTCCAGCTACTAGGCAGCCATATTGATCTGCTGCATTCTTTACTAGCTTACATGCGGCGTTATTTACTTTGGAACACTACAAAAATATATAGTGAAAGTCATTGCGCATGTTCAAACTATCTCTGTCATCAAGCTTTCATGCAATTATCTGAGCATGCCCAACTATGATTTTTTTTAACTGCAAAAATTTAAAAATTGCATAGTGTGTTCTTAGCTTAAGCTGGATAGCCGATGACATACTTGGGTACTCAAAAGACATGGCGGAGCACAAACAAAAATTCCAGAGCATGGCTTAAAAACCAATGTAATAAAGTGTTTGATAGGGAAAAAGACGAGATCCCCATTACGGTGTGATATTTAGTAAGAACAGTGTACCTGATCCCGATACAGTATCGATAAAGTATCGAGCCTGAAAAATGCAAGTGCACCAAGGAATCAACCATCATTGATAGGTATGTGCACCTACCTATCAAACTTCCTAAAAAACTATCCACAAGTAACCGCGAAAAAAAAATCCCACTTTTAATTGGACAGCATCATTCGATAAGCTCAAAAACATAGTGACCAACCTGACGCAACCCCCACAAATAATGTAACTTATCGGTTGATGCTTTGAACAACGCGATTGGGGCAGTACTCCTTCAAGAGAATAATGGCGGACACGACCAACCATTAAGTTATATATCAAGACCACATTTATTTATTTATTTATTTATTTATTTATTTATTTATTTATTTATTTATTTATTTATTTATTTATTTATTTATTTATTTATTTATTTATTTATTTATACAGGATAATAAACTTCAGTTTGTATACAAAAGTAACAAACGCTCAAAAGTAGATTATAATATTATAGTATAGCCTAAGAATTGAAGGTGGCAAATTAAGATGCAAGGATATCCGATTTTATGTCCCTCCTTCGAAAGGCAGTTATTCAAAATAAGGCATGGAACTACACAATTATACAGCTGTTCTCCCATTCATGACACTGGAAGAAATCAGCGCTTCTTTAAAAACGAATGCAGGAAATACGAAAAATTTAAATCAGAATTCTCCGAAAATGATGGGATCCTTCTACGATTAAACCGATCGTCATCCCGAAAGAATTAATAAAACCGCTGTCAGAATAGCACATGAAAGCAATTCTTGAGAACATATGTGTATTGATATGGCATGGATTTTGATGTTGAAAACTGTATCGAAGATTGCCTAGCATGTCAAGCAGTAGCGTTACTACAGAGTATTTTGATAAAGTTGGATGATAAAAAGTAGCAAAATGATACGCACATCAATTCTGTTTTCAGCAGTACGGTGTCTGTTCAAATTGTCATCGGTGCCGTTAAAAGTGAAAGCTTCAAGGACATCCGCTCCACAAAGTGCAAAATCTTCAATATACCGCCTGCTTAAGCAAAATGCACTGCATAAAATATTAAATCGTAATACAGTTAAGATCAGTTATAGTTGTATGAGAAACATCTCTTCTATAATATCATCTCATAACAAAGCGTTGCTAAGCAAAAATGATGAAGAAGTATACGGTTGTAATTGCAGAAAAAAGATTACATGTCCTCTTGAAAACAAATGCCTAACGCCAAAAATAGTTTACAGAGCAGATATATCGAACGACAAAGATCAGGAAAAGAAAGTTTATATCGGATTAGCGGAAACACCTTTTAAGGACCGGTATCGAAACCATGTCAAATCTTTTAAAAATAGAAAATACTCTAAAGAAACAGAACTTTCTAAATACATTTGGGAGTTGAAAGACGATAATAAAGAGCCATTATTAAAATGGAGCATATTGAAAACAATTAAAAGTCCATTGCGATCAAAGTCATGTATATTGTGTTTAAGCGAGAAGTTATTTATAATTAATAAATTTACTGATGGTGATTTATTGAATAAAAGAAATGAACTTGTATCTAAATGTAGACATCAAAACAAGTATTTATTAAGCAATGTGAAATCAGATAGCATGGATTGAACTTTTCAAAAATTTGTTTGCGATTTTTTTTCTGTATGTATGTATTAAATTTGTTATTTATATTGTATCATTTTAGTTAAAAATGTATACCTGAAGATTGGTTAATACCATGAAACACAGTGTCGTGTACAAATGAGTATTTAATTTGTCAACCTCCAAACAACTATATTTTATATATATGTATAAAAAAAGAAAAGTTTTGGATAGGCACTATTTGCGCCATCCACAAGGGTTTGAACGGTTTTCACGATAGGCGCCGAACGAAACGCGCCCAAAAGCATTTAATTAATGATTGGTGACTTTTTAATTTTTAATTTTTACACAGCACTCACTCTTCTATCTTTTTTTATAGTTTCATACCATTTTACCACTCCTTCGCAGTCACCTTTCTTTTAAACTTTTTGATTACTTTTTGATTTCTGTATTTTTGATTTCTGTATTTTTGATTTCTGTATTTTACAGATTTTTAACAAATTCTTTTATTGAAATGACTACATTTTCTGATGACGTTGTAGACGGACGAAAATTTAAATAAAAACAGTTTTACTCATTGAAAATACAGTTGTCATTGTTTTCAATCACTACTGTGTAACTAATATCATTCTTGTATTGAAGCATTGACATATGTACACATATATATATCAATGCATTACCGGTCTCTTTTAGGCCGGCCGTAACTTAACGCCGACCTTTCTCTACGCTGGTCTTTATTTATTGGCGTTATTTTTGAAAATTTCACCGCCAAACTCTCACATAAACAACATCTAACGCTGACCCTTTTTCTAAAATTAACGCCATTAAAGGCGTAAAAACGGCAGAAAGGTGCTTCGACAATTCAACTTGAAGCTCTTTTTACATACAAAGTCTAGTTTAACAAATATTACCAGACTTCTGGTGGATATTCAACACAGACTTCTGGTGTCCAATGACCTGCTGCAACATACCCTCTTCTTTCCAAACCGTATGTTAAGCCACCATCACAGATGATCACCTCACAAGCATTCAAACAATCCAAAATTGTCGGTTTCTAAAACAAACAGGAAACCAAGTATGAATCCTTCGAACTGTAAAAACCGTGTGATAGAAGGAAAATGATGGTTCCTCTGGCAGCAATGGTGTAGTGGATAGCACCTTCAAGTGCTATCTCTATACTCCCCTCTGATTCCCGTTAATATCTTTTAAGCAGATTGATGGAACATGACTGCCAGGAGTTCACTCAAAAAACCATTCTTACACAATTGTTAAAAGTTGCATGCATTTAGAATCGAATTATAGAATTTCAAACAACTTACAAATCAGTTTTCGAGAAAGATTTTGAAATAGAATCTTCATGATAACTTACGTTGGCCATTTGGCAAATTGTGAATTGCGCCGTCTGTCTCTCTTGTGGGAGATATATTCCAACAGGAAGAAATGTTTTTTCTGCAATCGACCTTCAACTTGGTAACCAACCTAGTAACCAACCAAAACAGAACATTCAGGAAACAAATATAAAACTTATAAAAACCTCTTTGAAAAATTCTAAAAGAAAGCCAAAAATAACTATTATAGAACGAAAATTAACTAGAGCGGGTGGGCGGGCGAGAGGGCGGGCATTCTGCAAGTGAGCTTATAGTAACTAAACCTAATATATTCTAATATATACTAATATATTCTACTTATTTGTTCTACATGTTACGCAACCCTTTTATTAAATGTTGCTTGAATCGCCCTTTTATTGGCAAAAATATGAAGAACGATTCACAAATTTGAAACCAACACCATAAAATTGTCCTAAGTGCAAATTTTCATGAAAATTGTAACACTTTGGAAATTTGGACCAAATTGCGCCCAAATTACTCTTTTTGAGCCAAGACATGAAAAGTGATTGACAAATTTGAAACCAGCATAATTGAATTGCGGTGCATGAAAATTTTCATGAAAATTTAAGTACTCTCGAAATTTGGTCCAAATTGTGCCCAAATTACTCTCCAGGTTTTGTCTTTTTGTTTAATTCTCCACATATGTTCGCTATTTTTTTCACGGCAAAGAAATTCGGACGGATCAGTAATCACGCTAGGAAGAAAAACACGGTCGCCGATTGTAATGTCTTTCAGAAAGCCAAAAAGAACAAAAATACATTAACTACGAAAAATTTGGCTGTGACAAATATTTTTTGATATTTAAAATATTTGGTATTTAAGGAATTTAAAAAAAATGAGATGTAAAAAAATGAGATGAAAATCACCGAAAAACATTTCGTCCTTATTGTTTACGTCATTTAAGATCAGCAGACATATTTATACTGTCAAATAAATGCTCCCAATATAAACAAGAAATGCTTCACATAGCAACAAATCGCGTGCAAACTCCCTTGTCCTCCTTTCTCCGAAAATAATATACATGGGACGGGTTGTGAGTCAGGTGGGCCACACAGGTCGTTCAAGAGACCAAAAGTCACGAAGAAGGTCATAGCAGAGACCGTGCGGGTTGCTTTTGCAGATTCCCCAGTTCCTTTATTACAAAAAATTGTTATATTACGCATGCGATAGAATACTTCAACAAGGAAAATTAGATATTTGATATAAAAACAGTATACGTCATAATGGAATTCATCTATTAATTTCAATAAACTTAGTAACTTGCACGACTTCCATTACTCCTTTGTGATCAGCACGTCCTCCTCGGTTACCCGCAGGACCTCCTTTGCGACCCACACAGCTTCCTCGGTTACCCGCAGACCTCCTTTATGACCTGGACAGCCTCCAATACGACATGCACAATTGCAACTGGAAGACTGCAAAATAGACTAGACTGCCAACACAAGTTTAACCCATTTCAAATCAAAACTGCTTGAACCAGTAGCAAAAAAATTCAAAATATAACGCAACAACCAAACACAGTACTTCACCCTGAGCAACATAACCGTATTAAGAATTTTCATAGAATATCGTGGAATTATATAATTCTTTCGGTTAAACAACTTTTTTTCATTTTTTTGTGGATATTTTTCACGGATATTTTTGCGGATGAGATAAAATCAAATATTTCGCGGGAATTAATTTTCGCGGATAAGCAAATGTAGCATATTTTATAAGAATTTATTTTCTTGTATCAAAGAAATTCCAAATTTTTACAACGCACAATGATGAAAATAAAACAGAATATATTTTGCACCTCCGATGATCTTTTACTATGGTACAAATGCTACCAATCCCATCATCTTAAAGTGTTTGTATAGATTAAAAAGAAGAAACGCGTACGGAAAATCTTGTGGGTAGGCATTTGGAAATTGCGCAGGAATTTAATTTTGCGGATTAGGCCATAATCCGGGATTCATATAAATTAATTCCAATGTTCAATAACAAAAGTTCAAAACTTTCTTTTAAGATACCAACGTTTTTCAGTCCAACATGTGATGCATTTCGGATCTATTGACTAAAAAGATTTTCAATCCACCAGCCTTTGGCCATGCATGGGGTGTAGGGAAAAGGGAGTATATATATTATGATTTGAGTCAGTTAAAAGGTGATTGTATATACAGTACAGCCTGAATGAAACTTACATTTAAAGCCAAGGGAGAAGGGGAAAAGTTTTTAAAGGACTCCTTGTAAAAAAAATAATTTGTAATAAAAAAAATGTTGTTCTCAAAATCAAAACATTTATATACATAAAGGTCAAAAATTATTAGATGATATTCCAAGTCACATTGTGTTAATATTCGTGTTCTCTGCTCAATAATTACTGTTTATATTATACATATATATATATATATATAATAAAACAGCATGCTAATTTCAATTTCCAAATTAAATATATTTTTTCCAATAGACGCCCACTCTAGTAGAGTATAAAAGTTTTGTATAAATTATGTATAAACTTTTTATTGCAATTCTTGATGCCCAGCACTGACTGTTCTCAGCATTTTTACCTGTAACATTTTGTTTGCTAGTGTATTATAAAGCTGCAAGGAAAACTACTGTCTGATTTCTTCTGATTTACACTGGAAACATTCGATAATTCTTTTTCTTTTGATGTTTCAGCTCTAACAAAGACTTATGCATTCTCTTTCTTTTCGAAAGCTCTTCATTCAATACAATGGATATCTTTTTGTTCTTTGTGAAGGCGTCGTATTTCGCAGGAACTACGAGTCCAACCTCGCTCTTCCTCTTTCCTATCACTTTAATGGTGGCATAGTTTTCAGCACTAGCTTTCAGAAAAATGGTATATCAGGCTTGATAATTCTATTGGCACATGACTAACCAAAAATGTTCCAAAGATGTTCCCCTCAAATCAACGGGGAATGAAAAAGTCCGAGTCAGTGTGTGCCTTGGCTTGGGATACTTACGAAACTCACATGACTGAAGCTGTGAAAACATTACTCAATCAAATAAATACAAATGATGCTCTTATTCCGATTATTCCGGGTGGACGCACAAAGTATATCCAAGCGCCCGATGTCTCTTGGAATAAGACATTCAAGAATCATATGATGGAATTTTATGATTAATGGTTAGCTTCAGGTGTCCATCGCTTTACAGAAGCAGAAACTTGCTTCACGACATTAGGTAGTTGATTGGATTTTAGAATCATGGAATCGTCTTGATAAAAGTCTCATCATTAATTCGTTTAAATGTTGTGCATTGACATTAAAAAGTAATGGTAGTGAAGACGATTTAATCGAGATTCAAAAAAAAACCCAACCTAATAATGCTGGTTTGAATATGGTGAAGGAGCAGCAAAATTTGTTAAAGAATGCTAAATACTTGAACAGGAACCCTTTTAGAGTCACAGACTCGAACACAGAAGAAGCAAACAACGACGAAAATCTCATCGATAAAGATGATGATAAAGATGAGTTTATAGAAATTTAATAAGTTGTAAATTTGTTAAAATAATGCATAAGATAAAAGAAACTTCTTTGCAAAAATTATTTTTTTTAATAAACGCCCGTGGCGTTTATTGGAGTAAATACGGTATACGCCATTTGAAATATCCTACTTGATAAGTACTGACTTTGGAAAGAAGAAGTTCACTTTATCTACAATTTATGAGCTTTCATCCTAGTGGGATTTTTATAGAAAAATCGTTAAACTTTTATTCAGTTTTCTTTGCAGTTTTCCTGATCATCCAGTTAAAGAGCAAAAAGAACAATTAAGTTGATAAAGGTTACTTTATTAAAAAAAGCAATATAAAGCATATTAGCTATGATTATCCAAGTTATAGCTGGTCAAATCTCGTGTCTGCTAATTCTTGATCTGGTCTGCAAATTTTACCCTTACTCAATGATCGTGAAGAAGAAGAAATGTCTTGTTTTGATGCTCGTGCTGCAGATGAATTTCGAAGTTTTCGTAGCTGCAAGACCTTATTTAATTTTGTTAGTTTAATTACATGCAAGACGAAATGAAAGTACAGAAGTACAAAAAACGAAGGATGGTGTTTTAGAGCACAAGAAAACGAAAGATAAAGATTTTTCAAGACGTTTGAAAATTGTTGAAATTTTTTTACATCATGTACAACATGTGGCGTGTGGATTGTTGATTTCTATGTTAAAAGAGTAACAATTTGTATCATTATTTCATTAAAGCTAATTTGTTATGAAAAATAAGAATTCTGTTATTTATATAGCTATTTTTATTCTCTTATCTCTGTGTTCATTTCTCCTCCCCTCAAAAACGAATTTTGGTGCGACACCATAATTCATAATATCACGTGATCTGTGTCGTAGCCCCTTTAAATAAAAGATTATATGGTTTCAAGCAGCCAAAATATCATTAAAGGTAAGGTAACTCCTCATTTTAAAATAACATGTCAGAGAAACACCCTTAAAATTTTATTTTCAGAAAAAAGCTTTTAACGATTTTTACTAAATTTGACTTTCAGCATGACGCGGCTTTTTGGATTTCTGCGTAAAAAGAAATCCTTTACAATCGTCCGTGTTTTCCTTCGGGTTTTTTTTTTTATCTATTGTCCAAACTTACGCAAAACATCTACGCAAAACATCTACGGGAGAGAAAATATAAGTTGCATAAAAATTACAAGTTAAATGTCTTCTCCTATTATTGATTAGTTAAGAGCTTTTTTATAAATTGAAAAGATCTCTTTGAAATTTTTTTTTAAAAAAAAACAGCTGTTTTACCGACTTTTCTAAAGTGTCTAAACTTTCTCCAAGTAAAATGAGAAAAATGTATTCGCCCGACAAATGATTTTCTGGTTAACTATCCTTCTGCACGCAATGACATCCCGTTTTGATTTCATATCGAGAGTTATTGCATTGTTAAAGCCGGATCTCCACTAGGCGGAAAAATGTCGAGCCGCGAAATATAGAAACACTTTTTATTTTTCGCATGGCGATATTTTCCGCCGAAACATTTTGATTAGCCAATCTATTACAGAAAAAGGTGTTATTAACAATACAATTTTTAAACAGTCCAACCTTTCATAACCAATAAAAAATGGTTGATGAAGAATTATATTATGATAAATCACAAGAATTCAATTATTTCCAACGAAACTGAATTGACCGAATTGTTTAATGATCACTATGGTAATATTGTAGAATATTCTAAGGGCAGTAAGCGACATTAAAGGTACTACTGATCTGGAAATTTTAACAGAAATAAAACACAAATATAAACATGATCCTAGTATAAAAGTAACTAGAGCCCAGGCGGGTATAAGGCTTTCTGCAAGTGAGCTAATTGCAAAGGAAAAGCTTCTTCTTAAAATCCCCCTTTATGCCCAAAATACGAATGACAATTTACAAATTTACAAATGCAAATTTTCATGAAAATTGGAGCACTTTGGATATTAACTTGAAATCGGTACTATTTAATTGTTCTACAAGAAAATTTTCATGAAAATTGAAGCACTTTCAAGTTTTGCCTTACTCTCCACTTACATGTCCGCCATTTTTTCCCCGGCAATGAAATGCACACGTATAGTAATCACGCTAAGTTTGGACACAATGAAAAAAAAAACACAGCCCGTTGTCATGGTTACACAGAAAGCCAATTAATTAATGTAGAAGAAAATAAATCTGAATTTCATGAAGTTGGCGGGAATGAAGTAATAAAACTTTAACATGAATTGAATCCCATGAAATAGAACAAAAACATTCCCTAAAAGACCTAAACGAGCGGCAGTGAGACCTTTAGATGAAAAGGAGGATCTATCTATCAATATCAATATCTATCTATCAATAGTTAGACAACTATAAGTGTTCTAAATGTCTTTTCTTAGTTATATGAGAAAATAATCAAAATTCAAATTACTCCTTTTCTAGATAAAATCTTATCGATTTTTGTCTCAGCCTATAGGACACATTTCAATACACAACATGTTTTATTGCGTCTATTGGAAGAATGGCGAGAAAAATTAGAGAGAACCAGTTTGATCCCATAACATGCATAATTTAAAGCTACCTTTTTTCAATCAGTGTTCTTTTTTCAATCAGTGTTCTTTTTCCAATCAGTGTTCTTTTGGAACGCGAAGTATTCGATCCTTAAGCTGGTATTCCACTAGGCGGGATATTCCGCTTGCAAGCTGGTGGCTTTTGCTTTTTAATAAATTCCGCTAGAAGCGTCCGCGGAAAAGTCGGATCAAGTTCAACCTTTCCGCCGCGGAATATTCCGCAAGCCAATCAAATGGTTCAATTAGTGATCACGTTGAGAAAGTATAAATATATTCCAAAAAATGATTAGAAATTGGAATGGAGATATATGCGAACATCGATAACTTATAATTTATGATAATATATTTCATGATAATGAGTAAAACGTGGAAATGTTTTGAGTCGGACTAGATTAGCTCTTCTTTTATTATATATATATATATATATTTTTGGTTTACCTTTTTTCGTTATTTTTTTTATCCGACTATAAATGAGTTTAATGAATCAGGTTGTTCTAAAAGTTCCCGCCGCTCCATTTCCCCGCCGCTCCCTTTTCCCGCCGCTCCATTTTCCTGCCGCTCCCTTTTCCCGCCGCTCCATTTTCCCGCCGCTCCATTTTCCCGCCGCTCCATTTTCCCGCCGCTTCATTTTCCCGCCGCTACATTTTCCCGCTGCTACATTTTCCCGTCTAGTGGAGATCCGGCTTAAGGCGAGTGTACCGGGTTTTTTTTGTATTACATCAAATTGTAGAGGAAAAAATATTCTCTCCAAAACACTAAACATTGCATATCAAATCTTATTATATCTAATTATTTCCAAAACGATTTGTGCATTCGGCATGATTTGTATAATATATTTGCTATTCATTACATTTTATTCTCAATCTGAAAATCCGGAATCGGTTAGTCGGTTCCATTGTTCATACAATTGCACATCTAAGAATTATGCAGCAAGCTTGACTCGAATGAAATCTTTAAAATGCTTTTCTCAGGAATATTTTTTTCTGGGAGCGAGACATCTATTTTCAACTCCAGTCTCAAAAGTTGAGACAACCAGTAAAGGAGATCTATACCATCATACTCACCAGGAAATGAACTTCAAAACGGTGTTAAGGTTTGCTTTTTAAGTGTTTCTTTCACAAGTTATACCCCCTGAAAGTTGAAAAGAGGTTTTCAAGAAAGCATGGATACAAAATGTTAATAAAAACGGAAAAAGCTATTGGTTAAAAATAAGACCGAATTGGAGTTTGTAGAATAGAATGATATAAAATGTTAATCGGAAACTACTTTTGAGAGTGGAACACATTTTTCAAAAGTCATCCAATTCATTGATGCTATTATACATATCTATCTTAAACAACATTTTATTTGCTCTCAGATAATATTTGTTTTTTTGGAAAAAATTATGCTCAAAAGTCGTCACATAGTGAGGATGAAAGTTTCTTTTTACCCATTTTCACTTCCCGGCAGAAATATAAAACAATGAGATATTTTGTTTGAAAATTTTGAGAAACTCTGTATCCTTAAATGTTAAAAAGGCTAAATTTTCGCTTTTTCATTCATTTTCATTCATTTTTCATTCAAACTGGTGAATAGATAACACATAAATGAAGTGATATCATAAAAGGCCAAACTCGAAAGTATCAAAGGGAATCAAAGTAGTCATTAATCAAATTATTAGAAAGTAAACAATATATATATATATATATATATATAAGCTATTAGGTTTATATACCCTGGGTTTGCCGTAACATGTTTTATGTGGTATGTACTGTATCGCAATATCATGTATCATGTATAGTGTATAATGTATTTTGAATGGTGACAAACTTATATGTGAACTGTACACGAATTTATGCATTTTTGCCACCAGAAATATGCCGTAAAAATTATAAACAACAAAGATCGCTTCACATATACTGATCACATATACTGATCACATATACTGAACTTCTCTTTGAGGAATGACATATTAACGCTTTAATCTTTTTTAATCTAATATATTTATCGTTCCTAAAGACTAACGAGGTAATATTCCATCTCTTACGTTTATTCTGGCCGAATTCGAAGAGCACAATCTCGTGGACCACACTTGTGGAATCTTCTTGTTTCTCCCTCGAGTTCTTTACCACACAAATATAAATAAAATACCTACCGCTCTTCAAGAGCCTGTTCAAAAGGATATAAAAGAATTTAAAAACCTTCTACAATATTTTAATACAAAAACTTAATTTTAGTTTCATCTACACAAGACCTTTACTTCATATCCTTATTGAATATTCTGTAGTTGATAATTCTATAGTTTTTCGTAATGAATGAAAGTTATCCAGACATACCTGAGGATGTAAGGCGTCAACTTGTAATAAGTTATATAACAGAAAATAACTTAGTTTATCAATCTAACCTCAACAATAAATTTTGTTTGGAAATGCAACAAAAGTGGTTGGTTGATGATCACGTGTCTATCTCCTTCACGCAGCGATTCAAAGTCACGTGCCGTTCCATTATACAAACGTTTTTTGAAATGACGCAAAAAATTTCCTCTTAGAATTTTAATGTTATGGAAAACGACATTCGAAATCTTCTAAGGGGGAGAACAAAACATCTGCATGATTTTCTATTGTTGTTGTTGGTAACCAATGGTAACCAATTTTTTTTTTCTGTGAATTTTGGTTTAACCATGTACATTCAGATATCAAAACATTTGAACGAACGAGATTCACTCGGTCACCCAAACATATTTTAAAAATGGATGGATCAGATTGTTCGATAATGGTCAGATTTACCTAGGGTAATCGAGACACGTAAAATAGCAAGAAAATTGTCAGGTATTTCAGAAAAATATAATTATTCATAAAACTATGACATTTAAAAAAAAACAAAAAAAAAAACAGTAAAAAATAATGATAAAAAACAAAACGAAAACGACAATACTTTCCAAAAACCAGGAAAGTAAACAACAAGGAAAGTAAACAACAAGGGCGTATAAGCAAAACAATAAAGGCTGGAATACATGACGATCAATTTAAAACTGACAATCCAGATTGTTGAGTAGGTTTCATAAAAATAGTGATCATGAAGAGTACATTACCGATTTCTAACCAGATAAACTTCTTGGTTAAAAGCTTCTTAAAATCGTCTGAAATAACAAGGCATAGCCCTTACGCTCATTACCCAGACAAATTTAACAAGATTTGCATTACTAGTTTAGCTGTTTTGAATCGGTACATGAACTTTACGCTACACAAGAGGTTTTAGCTCCACTTCCATCTTGTTCAACATTTCAAACTGCTTTTTTTTCTATGAAACGTTCTCCATGAATTTAGATTGTCAATTTTAATTGATCGTGGTATTTCCGCAATTCACCTAAAAACAAAACGAGCTGAAACAAGAATTTATTCCTTTCATAAAAAAAACGGAACAAAAAAACGGAACAGAAACAGGGAAGCTCATAATCCCATAATCTTTCCTGTTTCTTCGTTTTGTTTGGGAGGAGGTGATGAGGAGTTTTTCTAGAAATAATATCTTTCGCAATAGACCTTTTCATAATTACGTCACAAAAACCTATAGCCTCGATTCTAATCTTTATAGTAACCACGTACTTAAGCATAATGAAAGAATCTCGTAAAACATTTTCCCAGGTTTCTCTTTGTAAACGATGCAAGCGTTATTGACATTAAGATTCGAAACGAGGCAAGAGATGTTGCGACATCATTTATGAGAACCAAAAATGAAACTAACAAGGATAATATTATAGTATAAAGAATAATTATGAACAATAATATAAAATGTGAGCAGGGAGCTTGCGAGAACGATCGTTACATGAAAAAAGAAAACAACAACCATAAAATACAGTGTGTGTGTGTTTGAGTTGCTGTGAATATTAAACTGCAAACAGTGAGTGAAAGAAAAGACCTCAACATAACAGATGTGTCTGAAATTGCAAATACCAAAAGATCTGTATGAAAATCAAGTGTTGGTATAACTAACGAAAGCACTCATTCTGGTTTTCTTAATTTTGTTTGGCTAAATCAGAGTGTTTTCAAATTATTAGATGGACACACTCTCTTAAAATCAGAAGTGAGGGAACAACATAACTGAACAGCTTTTTTTTCGAAAATAAAATAATGCGTAGGACAGTACGACGTTTATATGCTTAGAAAAGATTTGGCCAAACGTAAATACATTTATACATTTTTACATTCCGTTTTTTTCGTATTTATATCTAAAGTTTATTTTGCAGAACAATCTTAAATAACAATCGTTAAAATCGATGACCATGCCTCTCTCGCGCATGTGTAACAAAGCAGGCTAACACGTCTGTATACTGTAATAATTTGCGGAATGTAATTTGCTACCACTGGACATATAACGACTACTGTTACAGAAATTAGTTTGAGAAGCAAGCACAAAACATCCGTACGCTTATCTTGCGTCTCTAGGTTCATGTCTGCTTCGGTGTTACATCTGCGGCTCTGGTTCGGGTTGGTTACCGTACATCGGGTTTTGGAATGTTGACGTGGCTTTTTGATATATTGGATTCTCGCCCTAAGAACGAACGAAGGGTAAACAAGAATTAAGCTAAGACAAGAATTTGTAACAAGAATTTCCATTTTAGTTTTCAACTCGAATAGAAAAAAACATGCTCGACGAAGTAACTCGTTTTTTTAAAGAAGAAAAATCAGGTCAAATATAACAACTTATGGAGGCTTACCGAATCCCATTTTGGATTTTGGCGGTCTTTTTCAAACTTGGCAAACTCCCTTCGATCCTATCAAAATATAAAAGTGAAATAAAAAGTGAAATAGGTTGTGTTATAACATCAGCAATATGAACAACATTACGTCATTTAGATAGGAAATGAATGGCAGAAATGAATGGCAGAATATTCCACAACACCTGAATAGTAGCCAGCAACTTCCATATCAATAACAAAGCTAAACCGATACCGACAATGCCGGCGATCACACCCAAGATGATGGCCAAAATGTCGGGTTCAGCTGGACATACTGAAAAAGAAAAACAGCATGAAAGGAGCATTCGCGTAACAATCACAACCTTTCAGAAAATTCAGCCGTTCTCATCGAAGCCTTGACTACCTAATGGTATTAAGTATAACTTTCTGTGTGGTCTTATATGGCTAACAAACTTACTTCTATCCTCTTGAACAATAAGTCGGACTTCTTCTGTGATGTTATTTTTATCGAAGGTGAACACGAACGAGCAGTCATCCTCATCACGAGCGATACAACGACGATCTAAGATACGCAAAACAAACAGAGTTGGCGTCATGAAAGAAAATGCGGACGACATTCTTAATACGAAAAGCAAACCAAGTCGGTGACAAAAATACAAGTTACATAATTGACGCTAGCAAGTAGATTTTAGGATTATCTTAGATAATCTGATGGTCTCCATAATGATTAAACTAGTTTATGAAATACTTAAGCAGCCATATCACTAGTGATACCATTTTCTTTAAGTTTAACCTAACTACGCAGGCTTATACAAACCTTTTTCTTACAACAGGATTTAAGGTGAACAAAACACGACATGGAACAAAACGAACACCACATGAAACGAACAAACAGTTCCCACCTTCTGGTACTTTCTTTACAGTTTCGAAGGTCGTGATATTCCATTTCGCACATTCTACGTTGCATTCGCTTGGTGACAGATCACTTGTCTCCAGAACAAGACATCTTACACACTCGCGATAGTCTTGACAAGGATCGGGACAATTCTACCAAAACAAAAAACAAATTACAATTGTAAACAACAACAAAAAACCAATATGAGGAGCAGTGAGAAATGAGATTGAGAGCATAAAGTACGTACCGATACACACTCTTGACAGAGATCACCTACATACCCTGCGTCACATCGGCATCTATTGCAAGCACATGTTCCTCTACCATTGCAAGTCACCTACAAAAAAGCAGACTGAAACTCAAATATGTGTCAACTTTATTGGTTTTTGAGCTCGGGGCTCAAAAAAATCAAACTGCTCTCCTATAAACATTTACTGCACAAAAATTGGAAAAGTGTGACCCTGGCTACAGAGAAGAAAGAATTGGAAAAGTGTGATCCTGGCTACAGAGAAGAAAGAACCTTTGAATAATAAATACTATAAGCAACTTGTTTGCACTCGTTCTTTTGGTAGGAAAGTCTCTTAATTTCGTTTGGTTAAATAAGTAAAGTTTGGAGTCTCGTTCTTTCAAACTTTTTTATAGAATGTGAAAGTGATTTCAAATTGTGGGTTGCACACCCCCTACTTGTTTATATATAATAACGACATTACCCCCTGACTATCTTCACATTGATCGGTTCCTTTCGGACATTCGTCTGCGCATGTATCGCCTTGCCAGCTAGGGTCACACGTGCACGTTCCACAATCACATGTTCCATGGTCGGGTCCACCACACACTAATTTGTTGGATCTTCCACAAGTCATGTTACTACACTCACAGTACTTCCCATAAATATACTCGATTTCTCCATTTTTTTTCGGCTAAAAATTATTATTGAACAAGATTACAAAAATAATCGTAGTGACACTGCAGCCTTACAAATAAGTGCAAAAGGTCCTCATTACACCCAGTCAAATCTCAGAAAAACAATCGTGAAGCGTTGACATTCCGTACTTACAGGCGGTTGCTCACAACGGCAGTCACCACAGTCGCAGAAACCTTTTCCACTGCATACTGGACGTTCGGAGCTGTCAGAGTAAAAATAAATAATTACAGGATATCAACGAGTCAGGAAATTAACGCAAACAACCCCTCTTCCGCGTTAATTAAGTTATAACTTAATTTCCTACCAGCGTTAATTGTGTGGTCATTAATGGCATTTGGGCTGACTTAAAATAAAATATGGCTATGAAATATAGTTCCACAACAAAGAAATCGAAAATATTTTGAATGCTTTTTATGTCTTTCCCTGATCTTTATTCCACCTTAATTTTCTGCTACCAGAATGCGATTTGAGATTCACGCTATTTTTCTGCATGTTAAATTTGTGACTTAATAAATGTAATAAAATACTAAAGATGTAATAAAAGTAGAATTTAAAAAAAGTAAATGCATTACAATACGAAAATTCAGGTCCCTCATTCGGACACAGTTATTATACCAACAACTGCAAGCAAGGGCATTGAATTTCATAAACATAGAAATATCTCTCAAAACACAACTCAAAATTACAGACCCACACAAACTTTGGTTCCTCGCTTCTTCAAGTGTGCACTGACAAAACCTTCCCCCAAAGAGAGTCCTAAACAGAGAATCACATGACAGTCTTTACATTACGTTTGCTGACAAGAATAAGCCATGAATAACAATTTTCCTCACGGATCACAAAAACACATTCCACAACTGAGATTGCCACGGCTTGTACAATGAGTACTGTTCACAACCTATAAAATTTGATTGATTCAGTCAATATGAAATATGAACATATCAGAGGCAGATCTAGAGTGTGTGTCGGAATTTGTGGAGGAGAATGTTAGCTATTAAAGCATAAAAGAAGAACGAGCAAATTAGTCCATTGGTGAATTAGAGTGATAACAGAAACGATGTAAATGTGCTCTTCCAGAATTCTTGACATACCTCTGGATCCATCGCTGCATATAAAAACATGGAGACTGTTGAGGAAAGATTTTGCAAAACCTAATTAATAAACCTAAATAATAATTTCACAACAAAGAAAACTTTTCCTTTCCTACCGTATCATTACAATTACAATCACAAAGTAATTCCACATTGACCAAAATATCATCAAAATTTGTTTCTATCTTGAACCTAGAGAAAAAAATGTTTTGGAGATCAAAATGTTTTGGAGATCATAATGTAGAGGGAAAGTGTTGTTAAAACGAAGGAAAAAGTTTCATGCTGAAAGTCATAGCGGACAGTGGTCAGAACAATACATGGATGGGTTCTGAAATAGTGAGTTGAGACTCCACAATCCCTTTACCAGCAAAAATAGTGACGAAAAATTTGAATGGTTCACTTTTTCAAGTTGATAATAATAATAATAATGGAATAGCAAAAAAAAAAAAAAACAACAAAAATAAGATAAAGAAATACATGAATGACGTACTGTAAGTTTTGTTTGTCTTTCTGTGTGCAATCTTTCGCTTCCATCTCAACTTGAAAAGTAACCTAAAACAACAACCATGGTTGAGAAATATTAGTTTTGTTCAAAGTTTCAAATGCCAATTAGAATTTGGATTGATATTATATCACTTTTATAGCATCAAATCTTTGAACCCCTTGGATATAATTTTTTTAATTAGACCCCATTAATAGCTAACACATACACTGACAGAAAAAATTAACTTTAATAATAGAATATGGGGTCTACTTTCATATGCAACATGTTTATAAGCGTTTATCAATGTTTTAACATTCATTTAACGTTTAACTGTTTAATTTTTGAGTTTCCATTGAGGTTTATTTTTTTATATTCTCAAACCATTTCTGAACAACATTTGTTATGGTTACATTGAAAATAAAAAGTATACGTCACAATAGATTCATATAGAAGATGCAGTCAGAGTTTATGAACAGTGTTCCATACCTCCTCACCAATAGCAATGTTATTACAAAACGCCTCTTTTTTCGCTTCAGGAAGTGGAACATCCCTACACAACACAATAAAATCATTGATTGGACTAAAAAACACATTTTTAAGAAAGGGGAGGAAACCGAAGTACGCAATCTACAGATTCTTGTAAGATGAAAATAGTGGAAAAAATAGTGAAATGCAACATTTCAATCTCATTCAGAAGAGCATGTCAGAAAACAAAATTATCTACTGTTGCTTCCATAAAACTCTTTAAAAATAGTATGAAAGAATCATTGAAAAAACCCTAAGCAATATCTATGTATGGTAGGATCATATTCACCCAACCAAACTACTTACTGCCCACATTTGGTAGCATATTTCACTGAAATTCCATCGGGAAGATCTTTACTTGTTCCAATTTTGACAAGCTTCGCAATTTTTTCGTAAGCCTCTTTAATCAGGGGAACAACATTGGAGGAGTCTTTATTTAATCTATCTGCCACAGCACCAGAACCTTCGCCAAAGAATTCCGCAACCTTTTTATACAGATCTGAGTTTCCAGTCGTTGCAAATATAGGAACTATTGCATTTTCGAACATAGCTGACCGTATGTGTGACAACGAAGGATAGTCGAACTTATTCCAGCCTGTGTAATTACCATCCACGAGATGGCAGGCACCATCATTTGGAGTAATGACACCACCTAACAACCCATCTCCAGAGTAATGAAACAAAGCATCTGTTGTTACGATAACAATTCTTCTTGCTTTTTGCTTTCCTCTCCATTTAATGTCATTGGTGCATGCAACAACCTGCATCAAAGCTTCTAATGAACCTTCGGGACCATCAACATTAAATGAGATCTTTACGCTATCAATAGTTTCTGCAAAACGGCTTGGGTTTTCATCCAATGGCAAGTAATTCTTATAACCAAATGTATATTGAAGATCGCCATTGGCTTCTTGAATTTTACTTCGAATTTCAGCTTGGCTAGTCTGTGCATATGGCCCGAGTGGTTTATCAACGAAGCCACCAAAACCAAGACGAAAATTTGTAGTAATGTTTTTCATTTCCTGACCTATGATAACAGAAATTGATGGAGGGGTCAGCATTGCATAAAATAAATTAAATAAAAAAACTGGTCCAGTTAAAAACTTGTTAAAAATCTGAAAAATCTATAAATAAATGCAACCTTCAACTTTCAAAGCCGATATTTTTGTTTTTGTTTTTTGTTTGCTAAGAAGCAAATTTTGAAAAGTGATTTCAACTTATCAACTTATTTGGATAATAATTTTAACAGGCTGACACCATTTTCAGAGATTCCATAAGTTGGCTTCAGTACAAAATTTCAAGTCATAAAGTTTTTAGCTCATTCATTACTCGAGAAAGATGTGAATATTTTTTTTTGTATAAAAAGTTTTATTAACTGATTAACTTTATAGAGGAACCAATACCAATACCAAAACTCTTCCAAAATGTGTCTAATGATCTCATCAAGTGAGATGTGTACTGTGTAAAAGCTCAAGGTGGAGGAGAACAAATTACAAGAATGTATATATATATATATATATATATATCAACACATGACAAACTTTAATTGCTTGTGTTGTTGATTGCATGACTTCGAAATCAGTCCCACAAAATGTTTTGAAAAGGTTTTTTTAGCATTTCTCTACCTCTTTGTACTTAATAAACCACATGAGAAACTTTTGTCACTAAAATCATGAAAAAATTAAAAAACTTGGACTACAAGGGTCTTTGCTTGGATTCTTATATAAATACGTGGAAATAACCAAAAGTATCCAACCCGATATTTTCTACAAAATGTAACAAATAAAGATTGATTGAGTGCAGCAATGGTGTTAGTAGTAGATAGTACTTTCAAGTGTGACGACTAAGGCCAGAGTTCGATTCTCAGTCATGTTGCATTCCACACTGCTTCCCACTTACTTATCTATTTAGGTAGAAAAGCTTTTCAAAAGATAAAAATAGCGATCTGATTTGACTTACGTAGCTTTTCGCCTAAGGTCTTAATTTGCTTAAGATCATCTCTCATTGAATAGGACAAGTCCATAAGATAATAAAGATCAATAGGGAAATTTTTGGGCGTCTTCACTTTCACATCAAGAGTTGTAATTTGACCTGAAAGAAACAAAAAAGGAAGTTAACTAAAAAGAAAAAACACATTAGATTGTTTAGATTTGACTGTTTTGATTAGACTGTGGCATTCTATACCTTCAGTTTAAGGTTCAATTTTGACATGGTACTACATTATGCTGTTAGTCTTTTTTAAATCCAATTCAATTAATGGTTAGATAAAAATGTGACCATAAAAACAAATAAAAATCCTCCATCCCTAGTTCTGAAGTAGTGAATGACATTTTGAGAAGTGAAAATATTGCCACACTTTTCTGGATTGTAACATGGATTGACACAATTACTGAAACAAAACTTAAAGAGTCTCGCTACGGATGAAATCTAATATTTAATTTCTATTTCTTCCGTAAGCAGGCTTCTTTAATAAGTTTGTTGTTTTCTTAATGTGGGCAATCAAGGCAAGTGTTAATATTGGCAAGGAAGAATGGCTGTTCAGATCTGAACTAGATTTTTTTTCTTACTTTTGTTCTTTTTTCTTATGGATCAATGTTAAGTGACTCATATCAAGATATTAGTTATTTGCTTATTTTTTGACCCAGAGGCACCAGTATCCATAAAATTCTTTCTCAACATGAAGAATAATAATGACTTTTTAGTTTTTCTTAGTGTCATAATATTGTGTATATCTGAGATTAGTGCACCAACCATTACATACTTTTTACCATGCTGATGACACAGAAATTTTTTTTGATAAAAATAATGTCGTACATGGGTAGTTTATTTTACTGAAACAAATGATGTGATTATGAAGGAGCACATGCTCAAATCAACAGACAATGGAGCCATAAATTCAAAGCTTACATTCTCAATATTGCTACACAGAAAACACATATTTAAATTACAATACGTTAAAGAAAATAGCAAACCTGGTCTTAATTTCACTGAGATTTCTTGTGGAGATACTCTGGTTTCTCCAACCAAATCAGCTGCCTACAAGTGAACAAATTCATTTCGAGTAAACATAACCTCAACTACTGATAGACACGAATACAATAGCTTGGCTTGACTGTATTCACATGCAGTAATAAGGTCACATAATTTAAGTATTCGTTCTGCGAAATACACAACAGCTTTAGGTTTCCCCATTCAGCTTTCACAAGACAATGTTATTACTTCCCAATGCTAAAACTTCAAATTTGGTGAAATAAATCAGATAGGCTTCTTAAACAAGATTTACAATGGGAATAAAATTGTTTCATTGTTTGATTTGATTTTCTTAGAACTCTAAGCCGAGGACTAAAGATTTTTCATGCAGTTGTTTAAGACTTAGCACATCATAATAACATATTGTTTAGAACCTGATGGTAAGTTTCACACAACAACCAATGATAGATTGTTCTTCTGTGCACTGTTTCATATATTATAGGATTTCTCAGAAATACACAGTCTTTTATCAATAATTACTTAACTTTATTTAACACACTTCTTAATCAATGATTAATGTTTACAAAAGCTCCAATGTCTAAACATTTTCTTAATTAATTTGCAAGTTGTGTATTTGCAATTTGTGTATTAAGTGGATAAAAATGCATACTCAAACCTCTGCACATAGCGGACACTTTTTGCAGGAATGGATGGATGCCAAACCTCGACTTAACATACAGCCTTACACCAGACACTTTCTTTGTTCCCAATAGAGAGCTTGAAATATACAGTACATCCCAAAAGAAACTTTACACAATCACGAAGGAATGAATTTTTGCATGAAAAGACGAAATATTTCGTTTACAGTTTTGTCTGGTCTATATAGTAATTATTATATAAAACCTATTCATTTTGAACAACACAATTTGTTTAGACACACAATTTCATTCCTGCTGTACTGTACTTTGGTTTTAGGTTGTTAACCATCTGGCATCAGACAAAGGAGTTCAATACTATTTTTTGATATTAAATAATTACCTTATCTATGGTATTTGATGATGGAGGATTGCTGATGCTCCCACACTGTTGTCGATCATGGTGCTCCAAAAAATCACATTTTCTATAATAACTGTCTACAGTGCTGTTATAGTACTAAAACAAACAAAGGGAACAGTTTCTTTATTCAAAATGAAGAGAAACTAAAAAACTAAAACACAAAACAAAACAGAAAAACAGATACTTACTATATCTTTACACCAAGCGCATTTGGGATTGGAGGATATACACAAACCACAATCAGACTTTGTTTGACATTCATTAAATATAGCTGCAAGAGAGGTGATATTTCCAAAGTGAAAACTACATCTGAATATTCATAATTTACACCTTCTTTCACGATTATTCCTTTTATTTTTCAATCTTTTTTGTTGGCCCTATTTTCAATACCCATTAGACAATCTGTCTAAGTCAAAAAGGAAAATGAGCTGTTTTTGAAGGCTGTGATACACTATCATTTTTAACTATCATTTTCACTATCATTTTTGCCATGTTAAAGTACCAAACAAACTGATTAGGGTTTCAAATGATTTAAGAAGCTTCCTATTCTCTCCTTTTTCAGAGTGACACTACCTATTTCACACATTTCAAATAAAAAACGTTGAATAAAAATGTTTAACTTTTAAAATCAACAATCATTAAAACTGCTATTCTTCATCATTTTTCTAATTACACTGTCATTTTTTAATGATCATAAAAATAATCATTGAGAATTAACATTTCTTATAGCCTAGAGATTTTTTAGGTCAATAGACATTCAGTTTAAGGGGCAACAACAGGAATCACGCAATCTTACGAATTATGGTGCAGTACCAACATTCAACCGAAGGGGAGGGATGCGATAACATTACGGCAGACAGTAAAAGGTAAACAAACACAAATATCACGTGATTCAATCGTAGCTCCTTTAACCAGGACGAGTAAATCCCCATCATGGTCGGAAATTCATAATCAAATATATACTTACCATTAATTCGAAAAATTCCTAGATAAAGTACAAAAAGTGGTACGGGTTGAATCAGCTGCATGTTTTTACTTTGGATTTGTTGTATTTATTTTGCATATGGAGCTAAAGAAAAAGCAGATGAATATGGTGAGAAATTATCTGCATATATTTATCCAATTAGCAAAAACAATTATTAAATTAAGAAGGCAATCTTCTGGTTTCTATAATTATATTTCAATTATATTTTCAACTCCAAAATGATTTATATAGGAACATCAGAGAAAGTAGAATCTACCAGGTTGAATGGGAACGAATTGAGAGGTTTCAAAAGAACATCAGATGTTTAAAGTCAATAGAATTCATTTGAAATATTGATAAGAAGGAAGTTCTGTCAAGTCTAATCTTTTTAATATCTTGCAACCAAACAAAATGTTTCTGGAATGAATAAGAAAATGTTCAATATGACAGACTGTATAATAACAAGTATTGTCCAAAAATAATAATAATAATTCTAAAAATAAACAAGTGATTCCTTTTACATGATAAAAAATTTTATGATGGAATATTTTAAGTTTAATTTTTTAACAGGAAATGAATGTATAAAATTCTGTTATAGTTGAGTGAGTGAAGAGATATTATTTTCATAAACAATGTGATGTGTAGTCAATAAATATTTTTGGAATGACAAATCATATGTAGTTAAGTTTTAAATTATTTAATAGAATTAATTGTTATATAATGAATGTTGAAGATGAAAAGAACAAACTATGAAATTTAAAATTATTATATATATATATATATATATATATATATATATATAATCCATACTAAAGGATTATGAGCAAAATCACTCAACTATCTGTATTATTTGAAAATAATAGTATTCTGTTTATATTTCTAAATAATGAAATTAGTTTCTCTATATAGATAAAAGTATAAGAAAAAATTACAAATCCATTTTTCATTGTTGAGAGTATGATACCATGTATACAACTTAGAATTCTGTTCTCTTAGAATGCTTAGGAAGTTTCAACATGCAACATGCTTATAGAAGAATCGATTATATACGTGACTTATAAAACATACATAAAGGATATAATACTTATAAAGTATTAAGGGAAAATCTCCCATATTCATGTGAGGTTTCAGTTAATGATGTACTGTATCAAAAACTTTCATAAATTTCTTTTAACAGATATGTCAATATTGATGATCAAGGTGAATTCTTACAAGCACACCCAAACGATCTTAGGTTATTGAAAGCTCTTTATATATACAGTAAAAACTTTTCCCTGTTTATTTGGCTCTCACAGAGGAGCCATATTTCGTTATCACATTAGCATTTTCTGTCTACATATGCATTTTGTTTGATTTCTTACACAGGGTATATAAACTTGTGTTAAACCAAAAAAACACATCTATAATAATAAACACATACAACCAACAAAAACAAACATATGCTTACCAAAATTCATAAATATATGCTACATATATATATGGTTATAATCATTAACTGATGTTATCACATGGAACGAATACTGCTTAATATTAATAAGTAGGTTTACCCAATTCTTCAAGAATTAAGAGCCGAAGGCAAAAAAGAATAGTGACAAAAAAGTGTGTTTTATTTTAGTGGATATCTTTTCTATACAATGTCTGTAAACCAATAGAACAGTACATTCAATGAGTTAATTAATTATTAATATATATGGTTAAGTTCTTTTTCTTTTATTCATTTTTTAGAAAAATTATTTTCTTCCTTTTGTTGTTTTATGTTTATTAAAGTAAAGATAAGGATAATTTTTGGCTAGTTGTACATAAATTATTCAAAACATATTAGTCTATGGGTAAGATAAGGGTGAACACAAAAACAGATCCACAAAAAACTATCAAAGCAATTTTTCATCCACAAAGTTCCGTAAACAAAGGTAAAAATGAATGATAGAAACAGCTTGGAAATAACGGAAACAAAAAGAATAAAAAAGTAGCTCGTGAATATAAAGAAATAAATACAGAGCAAGAACATGATATGATATTTCAATTAACAAATACATAAAAAGTTAGCAATGTCACCGCTCTTTATAAACATATCATAACAAACACACCCGCTTCCTATCGAGCGTTTTAGTGCTACCATTTTGAACATTCGCTGGATCTCCATTTGTGGGATGGAGAGTGTGTGTTCATTCAAAAATACAAAGGCTGAGGAAAAAGCGGGAATTTTGAACTTTGCGAAGTTTTTTCTTATTTCCATCCTTCCAGAACAACGCGGAAAATAAGCGAAAAAGTGTCAAATTCGCAACCTGTCTTTCATTTGCCTTTTTTTGTTTATGTTCCCCGTTTTTCTGTCACACTGCGAAAGCCACAGCTGATAAAAATATCAAAGGATGCCATGTTTTAAAACTAAATATTCGTTGCCATCTCCCTCCCAATTATTGAAAGTGGCCACACTACAATATTTGTAGTAAGTTGAATAGTATTCTACCCTTTACGATATTCCCTTACCAAACCTGGGTAATTCTAGATACCGTAAAATCCCCGTTGAAAATTCCCCAGTCCGTCCAAATTTTAAAACCCTTCCAGATAATAAAAACTGAAGTTTGGAAATGAGTCAAAGTAATCGGTTAGTTTTGAGTTGGTGAGTCGTGAGTTGAGCATGATTTTGTATCATATCATACTGCAGAAGATGAAGATGGACTGACGACTCGGGCTTATCAAAGCGATCACTTATTTCATTATCGTTCTTATTACAATTATTTTCATATCCCCCATGGCATTTTTTTTTTCTTACCAGCGTGATCTTTCAAGAACTTGAAGGTTCATTACTTTATAATGAGACCCGGAAAACCCGAGTTACAAAATCGAGTTATAAAGTCGAGTTATTAACTTAAAATTTTTAATGTTCGATATCACTTCGAGGTACTAGCTCGAAAATATATTTCTCGCTTCTGCAACTTAAGTTATTAACACGAAATTAAAAAAGCCAAATTTTACTTTTTAAAAAAATCAAGTCGAGTTACTAACTCGAGAATAAAGTTTTAAATTATTTTTCTCGAGTTATCGTCTGCTTAATTTTCAAAATATTTTGGATAGCAAAAACAATTATTTTTCAAATATTATAAACAATTTTTTCAAAATAATCATGTCGAGTCATCATCGAAATCAAATCATATCCACCACCAATCCCCCGCCCGAATCTTTTAAAGCAATATAATATTCTCGAGTTAGTAACTCGACTTTATTTATTTGAAAAAGTAATTTGGAGTTAGTAACTCGAAATCAAAATTTGCCTTTTATATTTTCAAGTTAGTAACTCGAAGAATAAAATTTCAAGTTAATAACTCGAATTATGACGTCATAATCCATAACTCGACTTTATAACTCGGGTTTTCCGGGCCTCCTTTATAATTATGCAGAAGGTACATTCTTCATTTTAAATCGTGAAATAAAGTTTTTGTTCCAGATTTTGGAAATTTCTGAAGACCAATCTACTATCTTGAAAAGGGTCTGGCACGAGGAGAAACCTGGTAAATATAATATAAAGAGTTCTGGAAATTCATGTGGGAAATAAAGTAATCGAGCAAAGTTTTAAAACGTTTAAAAAGATATGGATACACAAAGCTCGATGAATGTAAATATGTAGTAATAAGTAAAATTACTAATCATAGTTAATTCTCTATAAAAGTCTACTTTTCAATCCGATTTACCGATGATGCATAAAATCGTCGCCGGTTAATTGTACAACTCACCAACGCGGCTAAATTGTACGACCCACCGATTATCGACACTCTTTGGAAATTAAAGAGTTGAAAGATTCAAGTAACGTTTTTAAAAAATGCTTTTAAATTCATTTTCAACCTCTCCTTGAACGCATGAAGACTTCAATAGGTGGGTCAAGTTATAATAAATAAACAAGCCTGGGAACTAGTAATACACTACTATCAATTGCAATGGAAAATCACTATGTTCAATTCAAGCATAGTTTATATTATTCACCAGAATTACGTTATCATAAAAATACAAATTTATAAAAAAACTTAAGACTCCTATCAACATCGTATCAAAAAAATGAACATTTCTCACAATACAGTTGTATGACATCACACAACTACCGCAATGCATTTCTGTAATGACTTTGTGTTTGGCTGAACGTTAGTCAGAAATATAATTGTGTTAGTTGTATGACGTCATATATCAGTCAATAAAATTCAAAAATTGTTCGCTTTGGGATTTGTTTCTCATGTTAATGTTAACATAAACGCATAGAAGCCCCTAATGCCTTATTACCTCACTAGGTTGTAGTAAACACTTTGTTAGTTTGTCTTGCGATAACGAGTTTATGGTTACGTCGTGCCGGAAGGATGAGCCAATTGCGTAAAAAACATTTTTTGTTTCTCATCTGGATATTGGATTCTCATCTGGGGGATCACACTACTAATTTGATTTCTTTTCGATGACGATGTTGTTTCAAACAATCGTTAGGTAGACCTGATTTTTTTAAGTGCCGCCCATCCATTTGAAGAGCACATTCGTGTGAGTATCTTATCTCATCAGATTAGAGTACAAAAAACAAAGAAGAATTATATAACGAGAAAACCAGAATTAATCTATAAATAATTTATTTTATCATATTAGAATCTGTCTCGCCATTTTGATGTGAATAAACATGTATGTAAGGACAAAATTAAATTTGACAATTGGAGAGTCATGGAGGAATATTTGAAAAAGGCGAGTTTCATGTTTCACTTTGACTTAAAGCAAGGTTATCACCAGATTGATATATTTGAAGAGCATCAAACGTATTTGAGATTCTCCTGTTTTACCTTTCGGTTTAACATCTGCTCCGTTCATTTTCACTAAAGTAATTCGTTCTTTGGTGGAATATTGGAGGCAAAAAGCAATTTGTATATTTGAACGATGGCTTTGGCATCGCCAATTCTTATGAAACATGCCTGAAAAATTCTTATTTCGTTCAAGAAAGTTTACCGAAAAGTGGTTTTGTGAACATTGAAAAAAGTCTATGGAATTCTCAGCAAAATGTAACTTGGTTAGGTGTAAGAGCCGATTTGCATAAAAACCTTTTTACTATCCCTCAGATGAGAATTATCTCTATCCTAGGTTGCGTAAACGAAGTGATTAAAAACTTAACATATTCATCAGCGAGAAATTTAGCGAGACTGTGTGGTAAAATTGTTTCTACTAAATTTGTTCTTTAAACTACATTAACTAGATATTTTTTGTCAAGTCATCATAATGTCAAGAGAAGAAACATTTGGCGTAACGTTTTTACTCAGAAGAAATAAAATCATTTCGAATGAAAAAATCAATGGTTTCTCTTGAAGAGGAGAAGCTAAATTTTGATTTGAAACGAGGCTGCACAGAACGAAAGTGATACACTTTATCACATCTTCTGACAGATTTTTACAAAGTGGAAGCACAAATATCTGAAGTTGTATGAAAAAATAAGTTACTCGTAAATATACCATAATGCGTAGCTATAAATTCAGTTGAGACATGATATGAAACAGGTTGAAAATAATGAGAAGACCGCGCTTGCATTGTTGATGCATTAAACGAAACCTTACGATTTTTTCAATAATTCGTTCTCTTCACCCTCCACCACAGGCTTCAAATCTTCTTCACCCTCCCCCACAGGCTTCAAATCGTCATTTTCTTCCTTTTTTCCTTCTACTGATTCCTCTTCAGGATCTTGGGTAATCAAGACAAGTTTTCCAACTGTATTGCCAGACTCTAAATCCCGATGTGCATTACCAACATCGCGAAGTTTATATTCCGTTACCTTGGCCACCTTTATGCTACCATCGCCAATCCACTGAAAAAGTTCGTCTAGAGCTTCTCGAATAAGCTCTCGTTCGCCAAACATCCCGCTCAGATTGAAAGCCATCAGCGATTTGTTATCTGTGGTCATCTGAAGAACATAACAACATTAATCAGTGTGCGAGTGTTTTTAATGAAATCACATCAAGTAAAGGAAATTGTAATCAAATAAACTTTCGACACAAAAAATAATTTCGTCTGTGTTTCAAATGAATTGTGTTTGAGGGATACCTTTAAATAAACTCTAATAAAGGCGGATAATGCAGGAGTTACTACTCGAGTTAGCAGTTATGACGTCATAATTGTCATTTTTCCATTTTGCTAACTTAAAGTAAGAAAAACATAAATTCATTCGAGTTACTAATTCGATATTGGAAAAACAAATTCTTTTTAACGCATGTGCAGTGATTAAAAAATCATTCGAGCATAAAGATGTTTGCGAGCGACAGCGTAAGATTGATTCCTACTTTAGTGATCACTATATTTGCATTGATTGGCAGTTTTGAAAGCTCAAGGTTTACCAAAGTAAACATGGCGAGCCAGAACGGTGAACTAGAAATTATGATCGAAAAAACATTCAATTTGTTGCTTGGTGATGGAGAATTAATCTTCTAAAGTATCCTTGCTGTTGAACCTCAGTTATCCGAATTCCTCGGTTATTCAAACTCGATCCCTTTAGCTCCGCTTAAGTAACTCTCATAGTTTACCCCGACTTATTCGAAACCTCAGTTATTCGCACTAATTAGCTCGGTCCAGTCCGTCCAGTCCGATTTCGAAAAAAACCCGGTGTATTCAGAGGTTCAACTGCATTTGATAAAAGTATTATTCCTTCTCATACATCTCCGACGTAGGTAGAATGAAAAGCAGAGTAAATGTTTTTCTTTAATCAAAATTTCCTGTTTATAGCTGCCATTTTTTCATGTCAATATTTTCTTCAACGCGACAGACTTCGATCATCGATCGATTATTTTCTTGAGTTAGGCGTCATAATAGACGTGATGACAAAACTAACCCCTTCAGATAGTTTCTTATTATCAGAGGTACGTCTGGAAATGAGACATTATCGGTCTGTGAATGTTTTATTAATCTTGATGTTGAAAGACTACAATTTAGAGGAGGAAAATTTCCTTTTCTAAAACGTCCTTTATGTTGTTGAGAAATTTTATTTGATGGGTCCATAGACTTTATATACGGGAACAGTTTTTTAATTGAGAAAATGAGAAATGTCTAAAATTCAGTTTCAACTCGCCTACCGATGAAATAGTTATCAAAGCCTACCTGTAACGGATGGAATGTTGGAGTCTTACGATATCTCAAACCAATCTTCAGCCATTCCATCAAACCGATTTGACCAGTTCCAGCCACTGTGGAGCGTGGCATCAGGGTTGCACCACCTAACGAATACATTTCACAATCACCAAGAAACATTTAAAACATAACAGAATCTACACCCCAACAAGAATGTCTCTAAACAAGTTCCCCCCTTCTCATACTTTTTTACTCTATGTTAATAATGGCGAATTTTTTTTTATACATCGATATCGATTTTTTTCTTCCAGAATGTTTTTTATACATCAATATTTGGTCAAACTATGCTAACCGCCTCGTTTTGATGCGATAATTTGATGAAAATTATCACATTGTCCCACAGCAATTTGTAGCTAAGAAAAATATACAATGAAATAAGTACCACATCAAAACGAGGCGGTTACAATTTTTCTTCGCCTTTTGTGGAATTTATTTTTGCGGATAAGGGAAAAAAACAAAAAAACATTGGCGTTTAAACTGAAACGAAATGAAATGAAATTGGGAAGTGTGTATTTATATGGAAGACTAAATAACAGGTTTCCCAGGAAAAAAAAAACGGAATGACGGAATTGGAAAATAGGCGACAAACAAACATATTTTGCACAAGTATGAACTAAGTTTAACCCTTCACATTTCCTCCAGAAATCTTTCCTGGGTGTTAATTAAATTTGGACTGGGTGCTACAACAGAGGGGGAGTTTATTAAAAAATGTAAAGATTTCTACAAGAGCAAAACCTTAAATTAAAAAAAATCCGTCAAGAAAAAAAAAAAAAAAAGATTTATCGTATTTTTCTTACTAAAGTTCTAGAAAATGCTGAAATGAATCAAATCATCAAAAGTGTATATTTTCTCTTGTGGGGGTCTTTCATTGGCTCTTATGTGGATTTTTCTCATTTTATCTTATAAACGGCCCATTTCTTATAGTGGGGCGTTTAATAGAAGTGTACGTTTAAAAGAGAGTAAGTGTTAAAAAGACAATTCAAGCGAACAGAAGTGCTTTACAAAACGTACCATATGACACCAATCTTCCACCAAGGGAGAGCAGCTTATAATCTTCAGATAGACTTTCTCCACCGTTGGCATTAAAAATTGCTTTATAGCCCTTCACTGACAGATCAGCAGCTGTTTCCCAAAGATTCTGTGAGGATTTGTCAATAACAGAATCACAACCTATCAAAGATAAGGCTTCAATTGAGAACTGTTGTATTAACTAGGGTCAACTTACAGCTTTTCCCATTGATGATTCGCTTGATAATGTTGTTCTCTGCACTTTCTACAAAACCAAATCCTTAATCGCTCTGCCGATCAAATCAGAATGGATCGTATGTATATCAAATCCACTTTTTTAAACAGGAACATCAGCCAAACATTTCGTATCGAATTAGATAAAAAACTGCACTTTTACCTAATTCCTTTGCCAGCGCCACTTTTTCACTTCGACCAACAACGCCCACAATATGACAACCAATCTTTGTTTTAGCCATTTGCACCAGCATACTACCAACTCCACCCGCTGCAGAATGAATTAGCACCGAATCGTTTTTTCGTAATTTGCAGAGCTCAAACATAGCATACCAAGCTGTAATGCCAGTACATAGAAATCCAGCTGCCTCTGCCATACTTAAACCATTAGGAACTTTGCGAATTTGTTCTTGTGGTACTAAGATTGTCTTTGAGTAGGAACCGAACAAACTTGCACCAGCTACTTTATCACCAACCACAAAACCAGTAACATTGGCACCAATTTTCTTCACTGTGCCACTGAATTCAAATCCTGGTGTTATAGGCCAACCAACCATTTCTTTAGCGGTAGAATATAAACCCCACCTGATGATGCAATCAGCATAGTTTACACCACATGCGTGAGTTTCCACGACAACACAGGCTGAAGCATCAATACCTGAAAAAATAAAACACTTTTTCTTTAGATCCAGAAGTCTTGCATATATGTTTTCAATGTTTCCTCGTCAGCAACCTCATACACAACCTCCCCCCAAAACCAATGTTACCTTTTTATTTGGCGCAAGACTAACTTTTTACAATTTGAAAACCATAAAAGAAAATGGTTGTCTGTTGTCAAGAGTGTTTTGTCAGACATTGCTTTCGGGCAATGTTGTTTTCAATGACTTTAGCTAGTGGAATGGTCGAGAATATGTTCATTGCTTTCAGAATTAAACGAAATAGATTAATAATTCTCAGATAACGGGATGCTGACTGTTCTGTACCGAAAAATAATGCCCGATGTCAAAAATCCAAAAATTCGATTTTATATATATTTGTAGATGTTCAATCACTTCTGCAAAATTATGACGATTATTAAGTTTTCTTAGTTTGATGTTTAAACATCACATTGCTTGGAAAGTTTTATTATTTTGTTTACATTTGAAACTACCATTTTTAGCGGGCATTATCGATCTGTAATAACTTGTTAATAAGCCAACTCCTTTCGTAATACTCTCCAGGTAATAAACACATAACAATCAAATCATTTAGAGAATCTAATGTACCATCAAGCTTGATATTGGCACCTTCTGTGTACCCACTCTCTGGTAATTCACAATATTGCAGTTGATCATAACCACCACTTGCAGAAATACGTATCATATTTTTAAAATGTTCACTAAGTAATAGAAGGAAACAAGGAAGACATGACAAAATGAACATTGGCTAGTGATACCTTCAAGAGAATAATTTTTATGAAGTCTGAAGTTTTTTAAAGGATTGGTTCGGTTAAAAAAATATTTTTTTAAAAAGAGTCTAATAAAATTCTCCTTCAAAAAACAAACCTAATGATATATACATTTAACATAATAAATTATTCATAACGTTCAGAACTTGCTCTCTTTTGTATGGCTTTTTAAACGAACCTTTTTGCTTACGTCACTTCGGCAGATGTGAAAACTTGAAAGTAGTTTTAGTTGTTAAAAGATTAAAAAGTTGAAACATACATAGAATTGAGTCGAAATTTTATTTAGAAAGTTTTTTAAAATGCAATCTGATTCTGAGAGCAGTATTTATACAAGTAGTGAATATGTAAGCAGTGGGAATGAAGCAGATTCGGAAGGTGAAAAAGCTCTAAGTCGAAAAGATATAGACGAAATGATCGAAAAAATTAAAATTTTCATCCATATATGTATGAACCTGAAAAAGAAGTTTCAAGTACGAGCTCATTGGACCAATCAGCTTCTTCAGAATCTTATTATTCCGAAGATGCTTTAACTAGCAGAATTGGAAATCTTGAATGGTGTAAGTGCCACAAATGTAAGGAGGAGAAGAGGGAAATCGATTGTTTGTGTTGCCAAGAAGTAGCTGCGTTAAATTCTAAATTTGACACTGAGGAAATTAATTGTATCGTTACTTTACCTGAATTTGCAACACTTTGTTTGAATGAATCAGTGTTAAAAAACGTTTTAACAGGACATGTTTCTAGAGGGGACTATTTGGAAAATCAATGCACGAATCGTTCGTTGAGATATGCTTCTTTTTGTCTGGCTTCGGTGCTGAGGCAATATTTTTTGGAATAGCTGGGATAACGGGTAGTGGTAGAGTCTTCTTGTCACGAGCTAGCTGGATTGTTTCACGGACCATATTGTGCAAATAGGTACGATATTTTCCCTCTTTGATGGGTTTCGTTCAATATTTTAGGATCCAAAACGATACTCTGCAAAACTTCAAAGGCCTCGGTATTCGGCAAAATCCATTCTTTGGCCTTTGTCTCCTTTTTTGTTAACCGTGGATGTATGCACCTTTTGAATTTCTTATGACCTGTCCATCTATGTTTGTTTTGGACATGAAAAAGAACGCTTATCCATTTTTCACGTAACAACTCTGCATCACCTTCACAGGTAGCACAACACCACCAGAAATGGTTCCCAATAGATTTGATCCACTTTGCGATAATTTTGCAGGATGCTTTTTTGGCTGCTGCAGTTAATCTTTTCTTTATGTTCTTTGAGAACGCCATACATCAAATTGATGGTCAATATCAGGTTGTTCTTCACGCAGATGCTTCCGAATTCCTGTATGTCGATCAGTGGTGATTTGGGTGGGTATTATTTCTTCGCCTTTAATTTTTGACAATAACTTCTTAAAACCAAATTTCTCCATCCTATTCGAATTACCAGCCTCTGTGACTTGAGTCAACGAAAATGCAAAAATCCTGTTAGTGATTTTATCCATAAATGAATAGGTTAGATATTTTGCATTGTGACCAGGACTATCGCATCTCCCATCACCACTCAAGTCGTAAACACCGAGCTTTTTCATGTCATCATAAATTTCATTGATCCCTCGTTGTAGTTCCTGTTGACCACGCCAAATAGATAATGTTTTTGAATGGCATAATAACTTGTCTTTGATAGCCACTGAATACCGGCCAAGTCAAAAAATTTAGCAAGTCTCTTATAAGTGTTCGCACTAAAAAGAACAGACGCTGCACTGGTGAGATTTCCAATGGAATAATGGTTGCAATTCGGTTGCGATTTCCATGTTGTTTTATGTCCTTCTAGACACTTCATTTTGATAACTAATCGTGATCTTTTGTAAGCTATGTTTGTGATGATCGTCGTTAAGATGCAAGAAGGAAAAAGACAACGTTTTAATAAAATTAGCAACGAAGTCCAATAAACAATAAAATCAATTTTTGATGGTGTTATAGATATGTCTTGAGGGTATTCCTGATCACTCTTATTTTCTTCATTATATTTATCATCGCTTACACCACTCTCATCTTTGTCCTCTGTTTCTGAGTCTGAAGATGAAATTGGTACAAATTGTCGACCTTGAGGTGTGATTTCAGCGTCTGTTTGTGTTTCCTTAGTGTTGCATTCGAAATCGAAACTTTGAACCAACTCATGATGTTGAAGATGCCTTCACAAAGTTGACGTTTCGCCCTTGCTTTTACACTTGATTCACTCGATTTTCGCTTTTGTGGTTGTTTATTCTTGTTGTAATCAAACAATGTAGGAACAGCTTCAGCCTTCAGCAAGCGTCGTGGTGGCAACCCAAGGAGTTCGTTCTAAAAAAACAAATCAAAGAATCGAAAAAAATAAAAAGTCTATCAATAATCATAATTAACCCTGAAATCAAACTGAGAAACCTTATTGAAGCAAAGATAAAACGTAGAAGAAAACATAGAACAATTTTATTACCTCTTTCGAAACTATCTTCGTCAAAATGTAAATGGCATAACTTCTTATCTTTTGGTAAATTTTCCCTTTTTATGTTTTGCAACCATCTTTTCTTGAGATTTTCATCTTTAGGCAGTCCATAAAAACTGATGTTTTGGACTCTGTTTGCCATAAAAGTGTTACTATTACAATTACCTGCTATACATCAGGGCATTTTGATTCAAAAAATTGTAAACGATAGAACTTCTCATAAAAAAATATTCACTTTATAAATATACGTTTCTTTACCTCTCCTCTCTCTTCACTAATTTTTGTTTGAAAATTTCTCTTGTTAGATAGCCATCTGCTGAAGTGACGTCACGAATATTAAATCAGTTTTAAAAGAAGGGGCTTTCTGTAAACAATGAAAAAAATTCTCAAAAAAGAAAATATATTTTTTGAGTAATCAAAATACGCTGATTTCATTTTTTATAAAAAAACTTTGATATTAAATGGCATTTTTACCGAACCAATCCTTTAGAGTCAATGACTAATCTGTTTGGAAAGGTTGGTTATACTGTCTTTTTGAAACTTTATAGCTTTATTATGAGTAATCGAATCAACAATATTCAGACGGGACAAGGTTAGGATGGTTCAGTGAAAGTTAATTGGAAGTTCTAAATCTATTACCCAAGTAAATGAAAAAGTTGATGGAAATATATTTTTTATCTGATGATACATTTGCTAGTGAGGTGATTTCCCGTGTACTTATTATAACAGGTACAAGATTCTAATGAGAGAGGTATCACATACAAAACCACAAACCGACCTCTCAAAATATTGATCCCATATCATAATACTGAACTTCTTCTCTTGTCAATTCATGTTAGAAATCATCAGAGGCCGTCACCATTTTCACTGGAAGTTTATTAAGTTGTTTTTTAGGTTTGACACAACATAAATGTTTCAGATTTCTGAGCATGACCGGTTTTTATACAAAAAAAAATATTATTATACTTTCTAAATAAACAGCAAATATGTACATACAAATCATCTGTTCACAATTCAATTAATCTGCTTTTTTTTTTTCATTCCATGAAATGTGGATATTCCATTGTGTTGTGAATGGATAACATTTCCACATTATTATGTATTCACTTGGTGATAATGAAGAAAAATGGCATATGCGATGAAATAACAGTTGAAGTCTGCTTCAATTTCAATTCGTCAACTTGAAATTGTGCGCTATCAATCTGCGACATTAGAAGTAAGATGGTAAACCAAGGTGCCAGCAGCTAACAGTGTTTGTTGACCGTATTTTTGCATATCATGAACTTGCTCAAAATGACCCCATTTCTCAATCTAAACGTGGAGAGAAAACCCCAATTGAGTTCAGTTAATGAATATACCATTGAGAGAGTCTGTGCTTATGATGAAATTTGAAAAGAATTGAAATCAGTTCTCTCGATAAGTGTCTGTTATGTTACTACATAAAAAAAATTAATGACCAAGTCAATTTTCTACAAACAATGCACACACACATTCTTGTAGGCAATTGAACAGAGACTTAAGGTGAAATTCTAAAAAAAAATTGCCTTTAGATAAGTATTTCTTTAGTTTCAAGTTTTTGTATCTCATTGAAAATAATGTCATTAATATGGAACAAAATTCTCAAACAGAGTTTTCAAGTGATGTGCTAGTCTTGAGGTTGGAGATGAATCAGCTATGGAATATAAAGATCTAACCCTTTAAAAAGAACACAACGAAATAAACAACACAAACAGTGTTCGATCAATAAATAATTGTTAATTGTTGTCCGATATTTTCCTGGAGAGGCTCCTTAAAAAATGTAAACAAAAAATAAAGAATACTATGTTCAGTCTATGAAACAATGAATATTGGTCACCTGAAACTCTAACTCGAGCCTTGAAAGGGAAATTGCCTCTTCAATAGAAATATGACGCTTCAAAACAGCCATTGGTAAAATGAATGATTGAATGCTATCAATAGCTGTTTGCAAACCTGAAAGAAGTAATAATAAAATCATTTTTATAAAAGTAAAGTAAAAACATAACAATTACGAACTCTAATGTAAGTGTTCCGGTAGATAAAAGAACTTATAACTAAACATTCTTTAATCAAATGAAAGATACCGTTCAACTGCCATTTGTTCATTGAAAGCATTTGCTGTTTTAATGTCTCAATTGTTTCTACGGGCTGAACTTGTTGAAATAGCTTGTCTGTAGCAATCACTTCAACCTGATACCTGCAAGAAAACGGTATTGGCATATTAGACATTTTCATCAAAAACGTAAAAAATGTAAACAAAGTAACAAAATGATAAGGAAGACTCTACATTGCAAGCACAGAAAATATAAGAAAACGGAAGGAGAATATGTTATTCTTTTAAATATTAGAACAAAAACGGTTTGGCAGGGCTATAATTCTTCTCTTATGTTGCCAGGTACAAAATTAGCCTGTCAATACTTGGGAAAATATTGACCTTGGTCGCTCGTATGGACCTCACTACCTCCATGACGTCACAACCTCGGTCAATTTTTCCTGTATTGACCGGCTAAATGGTTAAAAAGCCACTATTAGAGTAAAATAAGATATAGTGTATGATAAAGTAATATCTAATATCTTCATTACAGAATTGTGATAATTGATGTCATCCGCTGCTTCAATAAATGTTCGAAATTGTGAGATGATGTTAAAATTAGAAAAAACAACTTCTGAATAAAATCAAATCAATTGGACTTCATGATGATATCTAATGAATTAGATGAAAGCAGCTCACTGCTGCTGATTATGAAGTTAGTGACGTTTACTTCTGCAGTAGTAGAAGTTGTGAGGGTCCTAAACATGATTGGGCTTTAGAAAGAAATTGGAAGAAGTTGGAATACTTCAGCAGTCTATTGACAGACTTGAAAAAAAAAATATCACTTTTATGAATACCCACAAAAACAATGCTTTGAATGATGAATTCATCTTAACATCTAGTTTGAAAAAAGAATGAAAGCCCTTACAGGCACAAGGATTTCTGCACCATCCATTGGCTGATCAGTTTATCATTTACCAAAAAAAAAACCTCTTAGAAAACGGTAAACAAGATCTTTTACCGTTACTTCTACACACTGGCTTCAATCATCCATTCATTCAATCATTCAATCATCTACTCTCTTAGAAAAGCTTCCTTCTTTATATAAAGATATATGTCACTTTATAAAGAATCAAAAATGATAACATAAGCTTCCTTTAAAAATTATTTTTGTTGGCAATACTCGAAATTTTTCTAGAAGATTTAATTGACAATTACACTATAAGGCAATAGGGAGTATTACCATCTTGTAGAGCTCGAAATACTGATCAAGAAAATGTATAGGATCATGTCTACGACGAACCGTTACAGAGATTACAAAGATTTTAATGACGTCATAGAGAGCCGTCCCAAATATTTTCCCCAAATATTTTTGTCACCCAGTCGCCAATGTTGAGGACCCAAAAAACATCAGTTATTGGTTCCTATTGGTTCTCAAGATAATTTTCCCTAAATCTGCCTTCGATTTAGGTCGCACCACATTGCATTGCCACTGGTGTCAAAATAATTTGTGTGATCTTACGTTGCTGACTCCCTGATCTCTCTCACTACTTGTGTCTACCATTTTGCGTGACAGGCAAACAAACAAACAAACAAACAAACAAACAAACAAACAAACAAACAAACAAAGGATTCAATAGGTTTTTACAAATTGACACACTATTCCAAATCTAATATGCATGCTAAAAGCGTTTTATATTATTACATACATATAATAACATACAAATTAAATAGTTTCTTTAATTCACTGAAAAAATATACTGAAAGATACAGAAAAACAATTTGATATAATAATACATTTTGACATCTTTTTTAGACAGAAAAAACCCGGAAGAACACAGATGATTGTAATGGCTATCTTGCTTACGCACAAATCCAATTACTTTCTTGTAACTTATTTTGAAAAAAATTTAAAATTACCCATAACTGGATTTGAACCAGCATTGTTCCTGAGTACAAAGTCAATACCTTTAGCCATTCGACCATTTATGCTTTACAATTGATCACGTTTTACAAAAGATAAACAGTTCGAAAGGCATTGAAAGACACACAACTACTTCAAATCAACTGTACACACTTAAACAATTATAAACAGATTTTATAAGTATTTTCTTCCTGTTTGAATTTTAATATACAAAACGATATTGACAGTTAAAGGGAATACATATTTGACGGAAATAAATATACGTTAAGCCATGCCCACCATTTTCTTTCATGGCAAAGATAAGGATAAGGTGCCAAATTGACCTAATTAGCATATTGACAGTTCCACTAGTTTGGACAGAGAAACAAAGAAAAACAAGGACAGTTGTAATGGCTTTGCAGAAATATGCACCTGAGGAGCAACAACATATATCTGCTTAGAGATGCATGAAAACAATAATGTGCATGACCATATGGAAGAATATGAAGGATAAAAGATAGCTTCCTTTCAAGACATTAAAGAGCTTGAATCTGACGGATTACTCAATACATCAGAAAGTATCATTAGCATTATTTCTGGCTCATGCCTTGGTATCTTAGCTTAGATGCCAAAATAAGATCTTACACTTCAGAAAACCAATCACGAATCGGCTGCCAATGTTTCCTTTGCAGAGTAATAAGTTCTTCTGGCTGATCAGCCAACGTACTAAAATACAGAAGGATAAAAGATAAATAATGTTCCCTGATAATTAATAAATAATAATGGTGAAAAGCTAATACCAAATAGTGTCAGTATGTAGAAATTCAAGAAGTGCCTCCACCAACACCATTTTGGAGACTTGTGTAGGATTATCAATAGTAGTGTTGCAAATTGTTGTCTAAAAGAGACAAGAAGTGATTGCAGCATAGTTGGTACTGCACATCCCAATCTACGCATTTTATTTGGTTATATCTCCAGACTGATTATTGTAATTTAATGTCTCTTTTGTCCCAAACACAAAATATTTAACGATGAATTTCTGTTGATTGATCTTACCAATGGCATTGAGTGCATATCGATTTCGTCTTTTTGTAGATGCCACTCATGTGCTACTGCAAGGGCTAGTTCTTCGGTTGGAGCATGAAGTTTGTTTAGTAATGGTGTTTTGATTGTTTTATTGTCTAACTGTATTAAGAACCCATCTAAACAAATCAAAATGTCCTGTAATGACAGTATAGTCAGAAAGAAACATGTTCAGTCAGTGTTAGCATTTTAGGCAACATATACCTGGTGTTGTTTGGATGTTGACGTTTTTGTAAAACCTTTTTTTAAGAGCTAAAATGAAATTATGAAATCTTAGACTCTTGCTGATGACATGTGAATTCACTACACTGGAAAAAGAAGCAACAACAACAATTACAAAAACCAACAGTCACAATCACCACAACCATGGTTGTAACTCACTACTCACAGGAAGACAGTTCCCTTCATAGTTTAAAAGCTTAAATTTCATGATGAGGGATGTTTCTACTGCCAGGCCCTGATCTAGAAATGAAGAGCAGTGTCTGCTAGAAACAAAAGAGCACTTTTTCAGAACTTTATGAAATTTTAAGTTAGTCCAGTCTTTGCCTCCAATGCGACGTAAATGTATCACTCTAAAATTAAAGTGGTATGCACAATGCGTATTATATATAAGAGATGAATAAATATGGATAATAAACAACGCGTGGAAGAAAATATGTATGGTTTAGAAAAGCAGAAACGTGTACTGTACTGGAAACTGAAGAAAATCTTAATTATTTATGTTACCGTTATTAAATGGTTGCACAGAAGAAGTAACATGTCCTTTGAAGATTAAATAAACTGAGGAGAAAAGGAACGGGAAGATACATCCGTGTTCAACCATATATTCTTTTCTTAACAAAACAATTTTCAAAACAAGTTAGAGATAAAACACGAAACAGTGGAATAATAAAGTATATGGATAATATAATATGGATGGAGACACTCCTGATTAGTCTAGTACTTATTACAGAGAGGAGACCACTATGATCCAAGCATCATAATAAAGAAGAGACTCAAATAAGTAAAATAATGCAAGCATTAAGGGTAGTAAGATACTGATTCCACAGGTAAGAAGTATAATTATGAATGTAATCTTATGTGATGAAAGTTATGGTTTGAAAATGAAAGAAGAAGTTTATTCCAATGTGTGATTGACTGAAAAACTATTGTGTTTAAACCTTCCTTAACAGTTTCACAGGAAGGGTTGTAAAGTAATCCCAAAGAATCACCCCCAGTTAAATGAGTTGCTGGATAAACACTAAGATTTAAAGTTGCAGATATTTTAGAGGTTGAAGAGTTGTTGCAAATAATCATGTTAGTTGAGAAAATTAACGTTTTTGCAACTTGAAAATAGGAAGGGTTCTGGTTTTGTGCGCACATTTGATAAGAATATCTAGATGTGATTCAAATAGACCATTGTAAATAGAAGAGTCTTATCAGGTACAAGATAGTTGCCATAGTTTCAATAGTTTGGGTATAGTTTAAACATAGTGTCAAAGATGTGTTTGGAGAACATATCTCTATAAGTTCATATCTACAAAGGAATATCTTAGACCACCGGGTGAGCAATCATAACCCTATTTCTTTAATTTAACAGGGGCTCATCTTGAGGGGTTTAGCAAATATCAGTTTACCTTTTAAATAGGACATCATTCTTGTGTTAAGAATCTGTGGGAGGAACTTCCGGTGGATTTGTTTGGATAAAGAAAGCATCGTGAATTCCCCTAACAGCAGACAGTGTTGATCAAAATACCTGCATAGCAAATTAAGACTTATATTAATTATTTTCTTTGGAATTCAAAAATACCCAATTTATATACGACCTGTCTACATGCCCGGCAGCCAGTCAACAAATCTGAATAAACTAGATGCCCAACAGTATTGATTTTATATCGTGCCGTGCATGAAAATGAGAGACACTACAAAATTCAAACCATAAGACTCAACGATGATAACCACGAAATATGCAGTGTTCAAGTAGACTTGAGAACTTTATAATTGTGCACATGTAAAAACAGTGTAATTTTTGACACTTTCAAGTTGAGTGAGTGTATGTACATATGTCTTATCTTAAAACAAATATAATCATTCCTTAAAGCGTTTTTCTTTGAAATGCTTTCCAAAAATGTCACTAACATCAGGCCGTGGAGTAAATGCAATATTTTTAGGACCATGAAGCCTTTTCTGTGCTTTTTTTGAGGGAGCCTTTACTTTCACTCCATTTTCCTTTTGTTCAACAATATCATCTATAATTCTATTAATGAAGTCAAAGCCTTTTTTCTCTTTTACTGGCTTTGCTACCCAATCCTTGCTCGATTTACTGCAAACAAATTTCCACTTTCTATCTCCTAAAGCTTCCTATTCTTTCTCTTTTGGTCACATCTTGTTACCTTCCAACATTATTGTTATGGTCCAGTATAGCCAACTTTAGGTGTACATCCATCATGGGAGCATAACATGTCAGTAGTGAATGGAAGACTTCAATATCACTAGTATGAAAAGGCTTTATGATATGTCTTCCAAACCCTGCGATCTTTGCGTACAGCTAATTTACAGCGTAATTTAGCCTTGATGTTTTTTACAAAATGCCAAGGGTCATATCTATGTAAGATATTAGGACGATTTTCAGGTATCCATTTAGCCACTTGCCTGTTCCTGTCAGTTGCCACCTTATCTTTGGGATACTTGTCATCCTGAAGTGTCGTAAGCATGATTGAAATACAGCAAGTTCTAGAGGAGCAGAACCTTTTCCATTGATCGTTTGTACTGTCTTATAAGGTACAATTTTCTTGGAAGATGGAGATTGGAAGCTGTAAGTCCGGTACTTTACAGACTTCCCAGGTGCATCAAATCAACCAACTCCCAAAACAGTGTCATTGAATCTTGTTTCTTCACGAGGTTCTGCGATTTTTTTATCGTAATGTTTATTAAACAGTTGGTAAAATAAATAAGTGTTTAATACTATAGTAACCCAAAGTATTGTGCTATTTTTCTAGAACGCTCATACGTACCACCTAAAAAGGGACACTTTCATAAAGTAATTCTTTTAGTTTCAAAATTTATATCTTCCATAGTATCCATATCTATACATCACTGTGGTCTCAGCGCAGCACACTTGGGGGGGGGGTTTGTAACAAATTAACAATTTGAAATGGTTGCAATATGTTCAAACTGAATGAAAGAAATATAAATCTAATAAATATCTGAATTGACCAAAATATACAAACTGACAAAGAGAAATGAAATGACTAGAAATAAATCTAAGCTAAGCCTAATGTTTGTGAGAAAACAAATACTAAAGAAAAGAAAAGAAAAGAACAAAGCTCACCAGCTGGCCAAATGTGATGACTGGCAGTGACCAGTGAAATATAGTAGATTGAGTTATTAAGTTGATTGAAAACGTCCTTGCATCTCAAACATCAAAATGAAAATAAGTAAGTTTTAAAAAGTGAGAAACAAAATATATACTAGGAGAGATAATTGCTCCCAAATTATATATGACAAAAGAAAATACTAAACAAAAGAAAGTGATTCGGGAATAAATTAACAAAGAAATATACTAACACAAAAAAAATATCTTGAGAGTAAATGAATAAAAGAAAGTATAGTATAAAGAAAATAATTACCTAATAATATGATGTAAGGATAAAATGTAAAGAAACAAAATGGTAGACAAATTAAATTTTAAAACTAGAAACATGATTTTTATAGATTTTTTCTAGCTTTATACTCTTCTTCTCTTATCAGAAGAGTACTGTTTATATGACAATCACTTTATTTAATATGTTTATTACCTAAACAGAATATTGCAGCAGAAACCAGAAGATTAAATGCTGGCACTTTACCAAAAAGAGGTTGACTTCCAATCAATGCAACATTGGAAGGTTGTTTTTTTAATTAGTTGTAGTGTTAATTTCGTTAATTTCGTGAAAAAAATAATTCCAATGTTGCGCACACGTTATAAATACCATGAAAAGTTCTTGAAAATTTACGTACACAGTTAGAAGTGTCAGGACCAAAAAGCCCGCTCCTGATATATGGTTAAGGGTGGTCAAAAAACAAATATTCTTCTCCCATGTGCAAATGCTAACTAACCTTGGCGTTGTTCACGTGCTTTTCTGCAGATTTTCGATGTGATGCATCGTTTTAGCCTATGAACTTGTTCTGTTGGTCGGTAGAGTTGTAGGGCAGACTCTTTAGAACTTTTAGTGTATGAAGACCACGAAACCATAATGGCAGATCAAAATGAAAATTTTTGAATATACAATCCGTTGTTATAGATTCAAAAGCAGGTCGGGAATACATCTATTTCAGAGTAGTAGTATCAATAATGTAAACATTTTTCTGATGTTATTAGTATCATAACAGTCATATATTTTACAATCGCCGCTCTATCTATCCACCTCCAAAAAGGTTAGCTAAGTTGTTATAAAAGTGTATTTTTTTCAAACTGTCTTTATACCCGGAAGTTTTTCGTGTCCGGCAGTGTACCATCTAAATGATTTTGTTGTTCTTTAAAAGAAAAGTAAAAGGTTAAACTGGTGGACACATAGCAAAGGTTAAAAAGTGTTAATGAGTGTTAGTAAAGTTAAAGGGATTCCTGCGTCCAAAATGATTTTTCGATATATGATAGAGCTCAAAAAGTTGTTTAACAAGTCTCTTTTCAGTATTATATAATTCTCTATAGTTTTTGAGATATTTCCTTTTTAAAATCTTACATTTAATTTATGCAGTGCATAATTATGATGTAATAAGATAGTTGCTAACATTTATCATCACTATAACTTTTGATATAATGAATATTACATCTTTTAGATAGATATTAGAGAATAAGGAATTCTACTGAGTTGAATGATAGGAGAATGAAGTTACAATATTTACTCGTTCAAAAGTTACGCACATCAACAAAATACTATCTTATTACATCATAATTATGCGTTACATAATTTGGTGATTTTTAAATCGAAATACCAGCCCAAGAAAATAGAATTTCTAAAAACTGTAAAAAGACTTTTCAAACAACTTTTTGAGTTCTATCATCCCTCAAAATATCATATTGGACGCAGGAATCCCTTTAAGAGAAAACAAAAGAAACTGCCAGACAAACTGAAAAAAGCAAATTATGTAAGGTAGTTTCATCTAAGTTCGACATGCTTCTATATTCAACACATGTTAATATTGAAGCGATTAATCAACGGAAAAAAATGAAAAACATTAAAAAAGTAAGTACTTTTGACCCAATAGTTTAAATTTGAAATATCGCTTAATAATTGGGGGCAAATTCAAGATGAGTCTGAAACCTCTTTAAACAAATCCAAACACAAAAAACACGAATGAAATGAAGTTGTTGATATTCACACGTGCTGTTATGGCCACATCTTGTTTACTATTGGAAGCAAAGATTGGCCATGGTACTTCAAAATCATGACTTTTAAATCCCTGTTTTGAAAGCAGATTTCCATATAGGAGAGGTTTTCCCTTCCCCGGTGCGATATTTTGTTTTCGACATGCTTAATAACCAGCTGATTATCAGAGTTTGTTTGCATCGTGATGTAATAGTTATGAAAATGTTACGAGCATCTTCAAGGGTAATTAGCGGTAAAGAAAAGAAATATCACCTCTAGTGTTTCCTTTGGGATTATTACGGCACGTGGTTTTTACAATATCTCATTTGTTATTCCACTGTTCTGTGTTTTATCTCTAAATTGTTTTGAAAATTGTTGTGTCGAATAAAGATTATATGGTTGAACACGGACGTATCCTCCCGTTCCTTTTCTCCTCCGTTTATCTATCTTCAAAGTAAAGAAATGTCTTTATCTTTTTATTACTAATGTTGTTTGGATATTGTATTTCATATCTTACATCCTTTTGAACGTAAATTAGGTTTCCTTTTTAATTTATTGGATTGTAAAGTTGTTGTGTCGAACTTAGATGAAACTACCTTATGGCTTTTTAATAAAATCAGTTAAAAATAAAATCTTTGAAACCATTTTTAAAGGAAATAGATATATACCAATTTTGGCGACAACAATCCTATTAATAGCTACGACAACAATAAAAAACATGTTCGGTTTGTTGGGGGTCAACTGCAACTGGGGAGGAAAACCAAGGTTTACCCATTATAAATTACTGGTACAGTCCCACAAATGAAATTATAGTAATGGCAAAGAAATTTCTTTTCTGGTTAGACGAGTATAACAAATATATATTGATTGCTACCCTCATGACTCCACAAAATGGAAAGTAGTAATATAAGAAGAAGAGAAAATGCACACTGTATTAATAAAGTGAATCGTTTATGAATAAGTGTGCATTTGGGACAATAGAGTAGGTTTGGTCCATATTGTGTATACATAATATTACACAATGATTGGCATGTCATGATCGGCAAGTATTAACCAACTAAGGCCTTGTGTATGTGTATATATATGAATGATAAATGTTTGAAATAATCTTACTTATGAATTTGTTTTTTTTGACATATGAAACAATCACATTTTATTATTTTTGTTGAAGGAAACATGACAGCAGGTAGCGTTGCTGTACCAACTATTGTACCGTTAAAAGCACCAGGAAGTGGAACCACAGGTTCACGCAAATGGATGATAGATACTGGAACTCTCGTGGAGCTTCACAGTAATACCAAAGAATGCTTGTTATTCTATACACTTGATGGAAGTAAACCTGACCCATTTAAAAAAATTGGTGAAAGAACTACATATCAGTATTTGGAACCATTTACTTTAAAAGCTGGCAAAAGAACAGTTAAAGCTGTTGCTATTTTAAGGGATGGCTCAAAAGAGAGCTCTGTAAACACAAAAGTATTTCAAGTAGAAATTGCTGAGGAGAACAGTGACGACAATGAGGACTTGTTAAACACAACATGGGAGAAAAAAATATTGAAAGAAGAAAAGTCCAAGGTGGAACGCTCCATGTTCAAGAAAGTAATTCCAAATAGTAGTAAAGAAATAAAAAAAGACCCGAAAAGTGTTGTGGAGAGAGTGATGACTGACTCAACACCAGAACAATATGTTTATGATCCACGTTTTGATTCAAACCAAATGGAAGATTTGATGATGCGTTGCCTAAGGTGTAATACTATTCGACCATCTGATCGTTATGCTCGTTTTTGTCATGGTTGCAGTGCCTCTCTCCCCCCTCCACCTGGTGGCATGAGAAGTCCAGTCCTTCCAATACCCACTCGAACGTTTCCTTGCGAACATTGTAATTCTATGCTTCCTGTGGATGCATTATTTTGTAGTGCTTGTGAGACCAATGTACGTGTCAGCCACAAAAAGAACCTGCTTAAAAATACTTGCCTTAACTGTGGTACCAAAAATCCACCTGAGACCTCTGTTTGTATTGTTTGTGAAGTCATACTTCAAAAAGGTTGTTTGCCAGTGAAAGAGGCCCCTAATCCCTCTTCAGACTTTGTTATTTGTCCTTTGTGTACACGAATTAACAGTGCAAATGCACGTTTTTGTGATTGGTGTGGAAAACGACCCTTACCAGCAACTGCCACTACATCATGTCAGCGTTGTTTTGTTGAAAATGTGATTGATGCTAAGTTCTGTTGCTCCTGCGGTAAGACAATGCTTCCACCGACACGGAAAGAATTCCAAGAAACACTCCAACGTGGTGAGGTTGCTGTTAAATCTGAGAGTGGATCTGTAAAAGAGTTAATTAGAGACGCCAGTGATAACAACCATAACTGGAAAACAATCCCATTCCAACCAGTAGCAAGAAGACGTTCCAAAAATGTTGCAGTTCAAGTGGGCGATGATTTGGAGTCTAGTTTTTCTAAAATATCTTTGAAGCCTGACAGCAAGGCTAGCCCTGGGAAAGGTTATTGGAGACAGCAACTTCAGCATATTATCCAACACCTGAAAGTATATGCTCAAAATAACATTGAGTTTCGAGATAATATGAGCAGCCAAGTGTTGATGGGCTTGATTTCTAGTTCGGGTACAAACAACGAAGAGGAATCAATGTTTACATTGACTTTAACATTTGCTGCTCAAAGTGAACACAATGCTAAAAAAAACATCAAAAATTCGAAATCTTCAGGTACCACGCTGATAAATGCATTATCCACTAATTCTAAATTTAAAAATGGAAATGGTTCTAGACCATCATCAGCAAGGAGTAGGCCATCATCTGCTGTTAATTCTCGACCAACATCGGGTTCATCTCGGCCAGGATCAGGACGCAAAAATAAAAAGGTCACTCAGAAAAGTTTGGGGAAAGAAAAGATTGCTGCCAAACTAGCAAAATTGTCGGATACAAGTCTTCAGCTGTTGAACATGATCAAATCTTCAAAGCAGTTAAACCCTGAAAAAGTTCAAGATTTAATTGATGCAGATGATACTGATATAAACTTGAAGGACGAAAACGATATTCCATTGTTGAAACTTTGTGTTCTCAACAAGCACTTTGATATTCTTCAGTTAATATTGAATGCTGGTATTGATGTCAATCAAACGTCAGCGATTAAAGAAACTACAGCATTACACGAAGCCGTGTTTTTGGGAATTCAGGGTAGAGAGGCTGTAGAAGTTTTGCTTGACAACGGGGCATCACCTGATGTTAAAGACAAAAAAGGAAAGACCCCGTATGATCATGCTCTTGACACTGGTTCTGAAGGAATTGTTAGTAAGTTTACTAAGCATATGAAATCAGACTTATTAAAGGATGTGGTAAAATTGTAAATATAAATATATATCATGTTTTTATGTAAATTAGAATTCTTCTTATTGCACTTATGCTGTTTGAAATTTTATTTTATTCAGTTCACTTAAGGACATAAATTTTCAAAAACATAAATTTTCACACAACAAATTTTCGTGGAATTTATTGATAATGCTTCATTGCAAAAGGTTTTTCCACAAATTTCGAATTTCTTTTTCTGATTTTTGTGTGTTTTTATGTTTAAATTAAGCAGACATAAGAAAGAAAGAAGTAATTGTTTTTTAATTATATTTCAAAATGCCTTCAAATTATTTGAAAAAAAATTGCTAATTCATAAAAATATACATTTTACAGGAATTGTTTTTGTTATTAATCTGCTATTCAATTCGTCAGTCACAAAATTAAATTACAAAAAATCATTGTGAAAATAAATTCACTGTTTTGTTCCGGAAAATTTTTGTCCTAAAGGTAGCTTTTGTTTTGTGGTGAATTTTGTTCTATTTGATTATTATGGATGGTGTTTTAAAAAGTTTTTCTGCAATAATAATAACTTAAGTCACAGATTTATTATGTTATCTAGTTTACTCAAGTAATATCTCTCCAAATAAGAATTAATCTTATCTGTGTAAGTCTGTGTAAGTACTTTAAATAGGTGACCTTAATTATTCTCAGTCTGAGAGTCATTTATTACAACTAACTGATGAAGCTCGATTTCTTTCATTTTTGTGAATCAAAAACCTGTCCTGTATGCAATTTGCTCATGTAACTTGGGCTAATTTCTGTATTTTCTAATTTTCTATTATTTCACTGTTGTTTATGATACAGTTAATATGTTTTTAGATGTCTAAGATGTTCCCACTTAAGGCTGGGGATTGAATTTTAAGTAGGAAAAGGAGCATTAGAGCCTTTAAAGTAAACAAAGTAAACAATTTTAAAGTAAACAAGGTACATTGGTTTGTAAGTTTACCTCAGTAACTGAATTTCTAATAGGGGAATTGAAACTGAATTTGTTCCATCAAAATATGTTATTCATACTAATTTTGCCGCATACTGTATTTCCTCGAATGAATGCCAAAATTTCCAAATTGTGAAATTAATGCCCAGGACACCTATTTCGGAAAATATGGTACAAAACCTGTGGTGGAAATTTGTACAGTTATTATGTTCAAAAAATTACATTTAAGTATGCCAAAATTAGTAACCCAATCAATCTGGATAGTTGAGTGTGTAGATGGTACACTCATTACTTCCACTCCATAGGGATGGATATTATATTTTATAGATCTGCAGAATGCAAGTTTGTCATCACACATTCAATAGAACTGGATTTTTAAATACATTTTTTTATGCAATGTTTTTGTAAAGTTTCCTGCTTGTGTTGAGAAAGACATTGAAATTATGTTATATTATCCAAACTTCTTCAAAACCAATTTATGGGGGTAAAAATTCAAATAGATTTTATTTAAGAGGCTCTCCATATTCCAAGGCTTCGATATTCCGATGCTTCGATATCCCAACACTGATATTCTGCCAGCATTTAGGTTGTTATAAACAGGGTAGTTATTGAGGTTAGTATTGAGGTTGGTATTGGTTACTATGGTTTATGCATTGATCTGAATATGGTTTTTGTGTTCCTGTGTTTCAAGGCATTTTCATTAAATGTGAATTAACCCAAATTGCAGCTAATCAGATAGCCGTAACAAAAGAACAGGGACATTATCTGTGCAGATATTTTCACCATTTTTGACTAAATAGCATACCAGGACCCATTTTGATGACTTTGTTTGTTCTTTTTCAGTATTACTTTTAGTACTATGTTATTTACAGTTATAATTTTAGTTTTATCAAAAAAGAACACTTGAAGTATGCAAAGAGCTCATTTTGTTTGTTGATGTTGTGATCATGTGATCATGTATAGCGTATTCATCACATGGATAATTATGTAATCAAGGAACGACAAGATCCGGATAAGGTTGAAGCCTGTCAACCTCATGAACTTGTTCTCACAAAAACATTAAGGTTCCATAATGCAGTCCGTTCTGCTACACATTTGCTGAAACAACATGAGAAAGTATGTCTGATTGGTGTGGGAATCCACACAACGAAAGCCGCTAATGTGGCAGAAGAACTTAAAGCGAAATTTCAAGTCTATCAAAGGAATACTATATACTTCATGGAATTAAAAGACACCTGGATTCCCGCATCAAACGATAAAGGACTAGACAACCTGGAAGTTCTTCGAAATATTCCCTCAATAAATATTTTACTGTCCAAAACTAAAATTGAGGAGAGTGTTTCATTTAAGAATGAAGACAGGTTGCATGATGAAATGATTGCCAATCTGAAGAAAGAATTCAAAAAGACACACAGTAGCAATTCCAAAACATGAAATTTTGACATTTAATTATGGCAACAACAAAAATCTGTACCTCAGCTTGAAGTCAATGGAAAGTAATGATTCTGTTGTTGTTTTTATCGTCATAATGAGTGTACACAACAGGAATACCTATTTCTTAAATTATGTTTGAGGTTGTGCTTTAGTTTCTAATGCACTTTAAATAAAAGGTTTTTTCAAGTTCTGATTTTGTGTTTTTGATGTCAAAAGGATTATTTTTTTATTTTAAATACTTTTGTGATGTTTAAGGCTTTTAGATGTATATAACCAATGATTCTGCCCTATACATGTTGCAGAAGCTTTATTAACTAGCATTACTTGTAGCTAAATCAGTTTATACAAAATAAAATTTATTAATTGAAATCACAGGGACATTTCTCTGAAACAAAGAAGGATTTTTCCATAATGATGTGTTCCCATTATGTATTTCCGATTGTTTCATGATTATTTATGTGAATATTGTTTTTTTAAGGCTGAACAAATTGTTTGTTGTTTTTTCTGAAACATTTTTGACTACTCCCTGTAGTGATGTTTTTGTTTTGTTTTGTTTTTGTTCTTCCTGATATATTTACTTTGTGTTGTAGCAAAGTTGATCAACTAGGGTTTACTTTAAGAGATGAAATTGAAAAAAACCTGAAAATTTAACTTAACCTACTAAGATGCCTCGTCCTGTGAAACCTGATAGACCTGTTATTGCTGAGCCAGTTGTTGAGGTATAGATTTAATCGGATTGTTTTTCACTTTTTTTAATATAAATATTATAAATATTATTCAAGTATTTTGAGATAAAAAATATCAATCTCGATAGAAAATTATTCAAAAAATGTATTTAATGACATTCTTATCTACATTTTGTTCTTTGTGTTTCCTTTCACTTTTGAGTTTTTCAGTCCAAATTTTGTGCCCCAAATAGTATTGAGATGTCCCTTAATAAGTGTGTTGTGTTGGTTATTTGTGCTTCCATGTTTATGATAACTCAATTTTACTATCTGTCGCATAATTTCTATGAGCTTTCAACTGTTACATTTAGCCCATACAAGGAACAACTATTGTTGTTATTCATCCTGGCTCCACGTTTCTCCAATTAGGACGAGCGACTGATCATTTCCCGCAAGCTGTCCCACATGTCATTGCCAGAAGAAATAACGATGGAAATACGGACACAAAGATGAGAAGAAGGATATTTCATCGAAACGAGACACAGGTGATTTCTAAGAAAGCCATGCCTATCATATCATATAGCCAATTGGTTTGTTTTGTTATATAAGGTGACCTCTCAACTTTATGTTTGAAAAAAACATCAAAAATATAAATTTATTCAGTTTATACACATTCATTGAAAACAAATTGAAAATATCACAGAAAATGTGGCACCCTTCATAGGTGTCAAGAAACACTTTCAAGGTTTTTTCCAACTATGTAACAAAAATGAAAAAATTATCTGGAGATTTCTTTCATTTGATTTCTAGTCACTTTTCTTGTATATTTTTTTCAGCATGAACAAATGACAGAGAAGATGACACAAGGTTTAAAATCAACAAAGACGTTAATTCAACAGATGAGAATTAGTGGCGGATTTCGAAAACCAAGAACTACACCTTCCGAGGTAACTGAGCATTTGGTTGCATCTGTACATTCTTACATATACATTCCTTCCTAACTTTGTAGTATTCATTTTATTCCTGAGACCGTGAAATAAATATTGTACAAGCTGTAACTAATTTCCCCCTCCAATCTAAGTAAATTGCCAAAATCCATTGCACTCGCTGTTGAATTCTGAAATCCAGAAATTTTTCTGTTAATTTAAAAATTTTAGACATCAAAATGTTTAAGCAAAATTATTTCTGCGTTTGGAAAACCTTGGTTTGTTACAATTCTCGTTTATACAACACTCATTTATACCACACTCTACCTCAATCAAAGTACTTCAGATGATGTTGGCCTTGTTATTTCTGCATGCACCTTGTATGCAACTTTTTAAAAAGTTTGACAGTTACTCCTAATTTGTTTGTGTTTTTAAAGGTTGCTTCATACAACAACCAAGTTCATCCTGTCATGAATGACGTGGATGGTTCCATCGAATGGACGGACACTTCTCAGATGCCCGATTACTTTATTGGTGAGCAGGTATACAATTTTGTTTCAATATGGTTTTAGTAAATCACACATAAATGGTTGGTTAAGCGCAATAAAAAATTTCTTTTGTTGAAAAATGTTTTTTTTGAAACTATTCCAACAAAAGGTCAATATTGACCCTCTTACCTTCAGGTGACTTCTTTTTTGTTATAATTATGACATCCTTTTGTTGGTTCCGGTAATAAAGTTGGCATTCAGAGAGAACTGGTGATAAATTAAAATTATAAAATCATTTGAAAATCTATTGACATACCGAACGTAACTAAGGACGTAACTAAGGTAAATGACTTGAATAAAACATGTGTATCAAATTGAATATATTTATATTGTTTATCAGTCTAGTATTCATAATATATAATTAGAGTTTATCATGTCATAGACCGGTTGTTTTTGTTTGCGACGTTTCGACAGTTACTACTGTCATCATCGGGCGTTTGTAAATGAATAATATAAAGTTTATATATGTTTTCAGTAGGATCAAAACTGTCGAAACGTCGCAAACAAAAACAACCGGTCTATGACATGATAAACTCTAATTATATAAAACATGTGTATTTTCCGAAATTACCTGCTGGAGAGGGGAACGCTGATTAAAACTGGCACTTATTACAAATTTTTGGGGTGCTTATTCGAGAGAGGTGCTAAGTAGATGAAATGTGATATATCACGTGTTGATACGTTCTTATCTCGTAGGCCTTAAATCTTCAACCTAATGCGCCTTATGTATGTCACTGGCCAATTTTACATGGCCAATTGAATATTCATGAAAAGATTTATGGTTCACTGACATCAATAGCAGCTGATCTGGAGACACTCTGGGGGAGTGCTATTGAGACGTATTTGCACATACCGTTAAAAGACTTGCCCCATTATAGAGCCGTGTTGTTGGTTCCTGACATTTTTCAACGAAACCATGTGAAAACCCAAATCGATGTGATACTCAATCGGTTAGGATTTTCTTGTGTGATTATTGCACAGGTAGATCATTTTTCACTAGCGTTACATTAGCTGCCAAAAACGTTGACAAGGGGTTGGATGTTTTGAATTTCTATAATATTAACCCACATATTATCACACTGTCTGTATGCACATTTCACGGTCGTTATTATGTAGGAGATCTCGTTACTGTGATAGAAGTGTTTAGTTGTGACAGTATTATTCACGGGACATTTTCTGTTACCTGTATTGAAGGATTCCGTCTGCGGAGCATTTGGAAGTGGTTTGCCATCGGCATGCGTTGTTGATGTTGGTGCTCAGAAGACGAGTATATGTTGTGTTGAGGATGGCATTTCCCTCCCTTCAACCAGGTAAATGTACAGGTATACATATCGCGTCAGATGGGATCTCTACGCACACGCACACGCATTGCGAATTTCTCAACCACTGGGACTTTGAAATAGTTCCATGTTTTACTTTTCATTCCGTTACGATGGGAAACTGAATTGGAATCAACTTGAGTTGAGTACATGCTTAGAAAACATGACAAAACCAGAAAATCAGTCAACCAAAGCACTTTTGGTTTGAAACGTAACTATTCCTGTCCTCGTTCAAAGTTTGTTATAATCATCCTCAACATACATTAACAACTGTTCCATACCAATCCGATCCGATCCGATTCGGGGCTTTCTGATGACACTTTTAATACAGTAATTAAATTGATTATTTTTATTTCTTGCAGAATGATGTTTCGTTACGGTGGTGACGATATCACCAGATGTTTCTACCGTCTCTTGAAGATGGTAAGGCTTCTTCTGCAGTCTGTCTCTTTTATGGTATACCTCACCAAAAAATATCACGAAATGGTTGTCGTTACTTTTTTGACAATCTGAGTTTTTTTCTTCCAGTCGAATTTTCCTTACAAGAAAATAAATGTTTACGATCCGTTGGATGTTTCATTACTGAACGAACTGAAAGAAACGTTTTGCCATTTGAGTTTGGTAAGTAACAGATGACGTAATGTTATTGATCTTTGACGTTCAGCAAATATAGTTATAGATATTTCTTAGAAAACTGTTTAGACTTATATAATCGAATGTCTTCTTTAGGATATACCTTCTGGCCAAGTACACGAATTTCAAGTGATTCGACCCCACGAAAAAGTGCGTGTATATAAACTCAGACTTGGTGATGAACCTATCGCTGCACCAGTGGTAAGATTTCTTCCAAAGTAGCACAATGTAACTGGAGCCTAAAACGATAGAAATCATGTAGCACAATGTAACTGCAGCCTAAAACGATAGATCATGTACGCATTACACAATCCATCACATTTCTGAAAAATGGAAATCTGAAAAGCTCTTATTGTGCACTCACTTTGATCACATCATAATGATAATTACTTCATATTGGTTGTAGTTCGTCTTGTGATCAAAGTGAGTGCACAGTTGGCTTAGTTAAAAGATGAGAAAAAACAGGTTTCCAAATCAGGTTAAGTGTGGTTAAATTTAAATGTTTTTTTATTAAAGTCGATGTTTGTACCAGACGTATTGGGGATCGAAAATGAAGAGCTGATAAGAACATTCCCAGAAGTTCTGGAACATGATGCTGAAGATTTGATGGACGATAGATATCTGCTAGAGGTAAATCACGAGCACGTAAAAGATCAACCGTTTTCTTTTAAAGGCACGTACGTACCTGCGTACCTACGTACGTACTCACTAATGCCGCTCGACAGAAAAAACTATTAAGTTTTCATCAAACGATTATTTACAATTTTTTCGCAAATTTGGACGGTGTAAGACTATGGACCAAATTTTTTACACTAGCCTCATACACTATTTTATAAGCAACACGAAGCTCAAATTTTTCAAAAACGAAGCAACTGAATTACTTCTCCCACCAAGCAACAAAAAACTCCGAAAAAACCCCGAAAAATAACCTGGAAAACGAAGCGAAAAACCAAACCGAAAGAAAAAAAGGGTAGACTTTGTACTTTACACGTAGATAGACAACAAGCAACAAGTAAGCAACGAATCACCCTGGAAGACAGCAACTTAAAGAACATTGAGCTTCTTGTTGCTTATAAGAAGCGTAATCATTCATTTGTGTCATCGTAAGAAGAAGGTCATAAACATGTTATTCTTATCATCATCTTTTGAAGTCGTTTCGTTTGCTATCTGGAAACTTTCTAGAAACGTGACGTAGATACCAAGAAAACGAAAGGAGAAACCGACGGTGCCGATCTGCAATCCCAGGAAATCAACGTGTCACAGACTATTGCAAAAGAACACGCTAGACTGGAGCATTTACGTTATGAAGGAATGCCATTAGACCAGGCTATCATGTACAGCATTGAACAGTGTAGTATGTAGATTATTTGTTGTTGTTGTTGTTGTTGATTTTGTTGATGTTGTTGTTTATATTGACGCGATTCAGCGGACATCCCTTATAGCGGACACCTCTTTATAGCTGACACGTTTTACAGAACGGATGCCTTTTCTCCTCGAAGTCCAAACTTATATTTAACAGAGAGTTTTTTGCGGATACTATTTTTTGTCTCGATGGTCTCGATGATGTAGAGAGGTTTGACTAATTTGATGACGTCAGAAATTTGTTTTTCAGATAATCAAGAAACGAAACGAAAGATGTACAGTACTGTATTACTTCTTGGTGGCGGGATGAATTTTAAGGGAGCTGACGACTTCTTATTAAAACGACTTCAATATCATCTACCTCAACATTATCACTTTCTCAAAGAACAAATGGAAGTCATCATAAGACCAAAGGTGAATGATTCAATTGAACCCAAAACGAGCAAACAGAGAATTCGATCGATTTTTCGTTGTCTGCACTATCTTATTGGGCGTTTCAATACCATATTGGACGTTGTAATACCTTATTGGGCGTAATTTTCTTGGCTGAAGTCTAAAAACGATGGGAAATTTCTAAAATAACGCCAATAACGATCGGTGTAAAAGGGGTGGGTAATACATTATGAAAGCCGGTGGGAAGAAATAAAGTATTGAATTGTTTTGTAAACATCAAAATCGCTTGAATTGACCCTTCCTATAATTCAGTTATCCCTGTAAACAGCTCCCACAATGCATTGCTAAGTTGTCCTTGTTCAATGGTGGAAAACGTTTGCGAACAAAACTCTTATTTTCACTGCATGTTAGGGTTTGGTTCAAACCGAGTAATTATTGCATTGCATTGCGGTAGATGTAGTATTGAAAAGTGAATTATGGGAACGTGTTGTAAAAGTAGCTTAACGCGGTTGACAGAGTCGCTTTGTTGTGGAAGATCAAAATATTCTGCATGTTCGTTCCTCCTTTCTTACAGGAGAACGACCCGCAAACTGCATGTTGGAAAGGTGGCACTGTGTTGAGTATACTGGACAGTTCACAGGAGTTATGGATATCGCGAAAAGAATGGAACTTGTACGGTGTGCGTGTACTTAGGGAAAGATGTGGCTTTCAATGGAGCACTAATGTGGACAAAGTGTAGCTATAATATGTGTAGGTAATATGTCTGGAGGAACATGTAGGATGGAGAGCACGCTTTGGATCTGAGAAGACATGCTTTTTTGAAAGAATTCTTTAACGAATTAGAAGTAAATAAGATGGAAGAAATACATCCCCGCCCCTAACAATGACGGGCGTGAACATACAAACATTGGTTGTTATGTACAGTTATGTACAGGCCTGTAAAATTATGTTTAATGATTTAAGCTGTGGATGTAATGTAAACTTCCTTCGTTTAACAAAAAAGAAACTTCTCTTCTTCAACCCACAATACGCATTTCGATTTATCTGTGCCACAATTTTTATTTTGCAGTGCGTGAAAAGGCTTCCAGTTTTTACTGATGATCATCTGCTAATGAGAGTTTGCTTTTAAGATTTCAATTGTAACTCGTTTGGAATCAATTGAAAACTTCAATGTTTTGTAAATTAAGAAAGTCAGGTATTTATGTCTCTGGCGTTAAGTAAAGCTTGATTTACACGAAAGCTGCATCTTGTCTTTCATGTTTGCTTTTAACTAGCTGATTAAACAGTTTACAATCTTCGGTTTTTTTTTTCTTTCCTTTTATATTTGGATATATTGAGGTAAGGGAAAAGCAAATGCAGTTTAAACATCGTATAAAGTGTTGTCTCATTTATATTCTGCTTGGCTTACCATTCCTATGGCGAATCTACTATTTCAGTTCACACGACCAACAGGATACATATATTTCAGTTCAATCGACAAACTCGGTGCGTGCTGAGTATGTTGCCAAGACTACTTCGAAATACAATACAATGAACCTAGTTCGGAAGACTACTCATTTAATAAATGTTGAACTATCAAGGAGGATAACAGATCGATTGTTTAAACACATTTCATTGATGAACCATAGTCGTCTGCGTTCTGAATCTGAAGAGGATGTGTTTCAAAAAGACAGCGTATGGACACTGTACAACATGAACGAGAGAAGTATGGATGGGGAAGTGTCATTCCCACCCTCGAAACATGAATGTGAATTATGGAGATACGACCGCGCAAACTGGACCCTGGTGTATTTCGAGAAAACCATTATCGCAAATGAATCTTGTACGTTTCCTTACAACGAAACTATTAAAAAAATCATCAAAAGTAACGGAGATGTAGTGTGGAAAGGCTGTACCAATAGAACACCACCTTGCAAAGAAAGTTCGCACTATGACTCAAAAAGAAATATTCGCATCAACACACCACCGTGTTGTCGGGCTCATATTATGGAGATAATGAAAAATATTGTATCCTTGTTCAATGAGCATAATATAACGTATGTGCTGTCTTTTGGAGGTGTAATCGGCTTTTATAGACACCGTCATATGATACCATACGATGTGGATTTAGATCTTTTAGTTGATAGTAAATACTGGAAACATCCCAATCTCCGTAAAACGTTTAATTTGCTCTCGAAGAAATATGGCTACGCAATTGTACCACAAAGAGACCGAAAGCTGAAAATCCAACTCAGTAGTATTAATACATTGTCTGTAGACTTATGGGGATATTCAAAAATCACCCTTAACAACAGTAATACTAGAAAAATATACATCGATGAGGTATCATGGGTGCTACAAAACGAAGTGGATATTTTTCCCGCTCAATTAGCAAATTTTGGAGGGGTTCCGGTTTATATTCCGAGAAATCCGATTCGGTTTCTAGACAAGTTGTATGGAGTAGGCAAATGGAAAACACCTCTTAAGTGTACGGCGAAGAAGGATGGGAACTGTGTAACGTGATTAGCCCCATCTACGTCTGATGGCGCGTTCGTAGCAACCATGGATGTTTGTTGTTCTGTAAAGGTATTAGTTGCAGTGAAACCTCTGTAAAATGAAATCGCATTGCATTAAATATGCACGTGTATTGGTTGAAATTTCTCATGTGATCAAAAGGAATTAAAATATCAAAGCAAAAATATGCAATAACATAATATGTTTCTGATGACTGTAGTGTCAAAAACAAGCATATGTGTATTTCCCTTCACCAATGCATCTTTACAGTCAAACCTGTACATAGCGGACACCTACGGTTTCAACAAAAATTTCCATGCAGCGCGTGTGAGTAACATGATTCACCATTTGTCAGATGCATATTTTCGTGATAAAACACAATTACAAAATTGTGTGAGCAGCGCCCACACGCACCTAGATTTAAAAACTATTATAGAAAGTTTCCCTAAGGGAATGGCTTAACTCAATTTGAAATTATTAACTCAATCGTCAATTTTAGAAAAATACTTATTAAATAAATTCGTTCCATCTTATCTCTCAAGAGGAAACATTTACAGTCTGCAATGTCTAGGTGTTCGCTACATCGAGGTTTTCTTATATTAGGCTGTCGACTAGAGATGATCACCAAAAATTGAAAAACTTGTTGATAATATAGTGGATAGGATGTATGAAGTAAAAATAGATTTTGTTTTTATAATCCAATACTTCTTGTTTTAAAAAAAATCCTGTTTAATGTCCGCTATCTACAGGCAAAATTGGTACTCCTTGTCCGAAAAAGTTCCTTATCCATTATGTACTGGTGTCTGCTGTATAGCATGTCTGCTATGTACAGGGTTTTTAAGATGCGTTTTCATGTTTCTGCTGTATAGATGATCCACGAACACATCTATTTCACAAGTTCGCCAACTTGTACATCACAACCTAGTAAACCCTAGGTACTCGGGATTTTTTCGTCATTCAAAAGTTTTGGGATTTGTTCAAATCGCGTTATACGCGAGGTGTTTGAAATGCAGAGCGTTCGTGTGGACATTTTTTTAGCCTGGAAGTTACATGATCAAAAATCACAGCCTTGACTGTTCGCATCAATATGCGCTGCCATTCTCAGAAGCGAATGTGAATGTGTGATGTATAATTAGTTTCTACGGTATGCATATTTCTTTGAATGACGTTTTTGCTCCTTATCATTATTCATAGTGTTATTCATATAAACTCAGCATTACTCAACAACATTATCCAGGACAATTCAGCACTGTTCAATTATTATATACATCGTCTCTCTATTTGTCTCAACTGCTATTAATTAGTTATGCTTCTTGTTGTTCTTTCATTCACTCCTCCACCAGTGCCACTTCCGTTTCCAGTTTCCTGTTTGGGAAAGGGTTTGAGTAAGGTAGAATTACATAGAATAAGCTTATCTGTAATTTTACTTCAGATTTGCATGCTGCTACCGATCCACAGCACTAAGATTAGATATATATTTTATTTTCATGTTCATAGAGACTCCTTCTTCGAGAGAATAATAATAAATGCACCACCATAATGTTGATAGGCAATGATTGGATATTCCATGTTGAAACATGGAAAGTCATCTAATAATGTGTCCTTTATGTAATGTCTTGATTTGGAGAACAACATTTTTTATTACTAAATTATTTTTATACAAGGAGTCATTTAAGATGATGCTGTCAATTAAAAAACTTCTCCCTCCCCCCTTGGCTTTAAACGTAAAGTTTTATTCAGGCTGTACTGTATATACAATCACCTTTTAACTGACTCACGCAATATTTATACTCCCTTTCCACCACACCCCTTCGTGGACAAAATGAATCTTTTTTGGTGACAGATTCGAAATGTAGCACAGGTTGACTGAAAATGTTGGTATATTAACTGAAAGTTTTGAACTTTTGTTATTGAACATACCTTGAGGGAATTACTTTTTACCGGAATTAATTTTGGTGAATCCCGGATTTTGGTCCAATCTGCAAAATTAAATTCCGCGAAAAATCCATTTCACACTGATATGTGAAAACAGTTTCCTGCAAAATTTCCAAATAATGCCAACCCACAAAAATTAATTCAAAATTTTGAAAACTTTTTTCAAAATTTACCAGTGATTTTCTGTAAACACGCTTCTTCTTTTCACTGCATACAAACACTTTAAACATGATGGGATTGGTAGTATTTGTATTATAGTAAAAAATCATCAAAGGTGCAAAATAGATTGTGTTTCATTTTCATCATTGCGTGTTTTCTTTAATCCAAGAAAACAACTTTCTGTACAATATGCCACATTTGCTTACCCACGAATATTAATTCCTGCGAAATATTTGATATGGTCTCATCCGACAAATATCTGTGAAAAATATTCACAAAAAAATGAAGAAAAGTTGTTTAACCGCAAGAATTATATAATTCCACAATATTCTATGGAAATCCTTAATACGGTTAGGTTGCTCAGGGTGAAGTACCGTGTTTGGTTGCGTTATATTTTGAAATTTTTTGCTACTGGTTCAAGCAGTTTTGATTTGAAATGGGTTAAACTTGTGTTGGCGGTCTAGCTATTTGGCAGTCTTCCGGTTGCAGACCGGGTTATGCGGGTCATAAAGGAAGTCCTGCAGGTAACCAAGGATACTGTTTGGGTCGCAAAGGCGGTCCTGCGGGTAACCGAGGAGGCCGTGCTATTCACAAAGGAGGCCATGTTGGTCGTAATGGAAGTTGTGCGAGTTACTAAGCTTATTAAAATTAATAGATGAATTCCATTACGACGTATACTGTTTTGATATCAAATATCTAATTTTCCTTATTGAAGTATTCTATCAAATGCGTAACATAACAATTTTTTGTAATAAAGAAACTGAGGAGTCTGCAAAAGCAATCCGCATGGCCTCTGCTACGACCTGCATGGCCGCTTGAACGACCGTGTTGCCTGCATGGCCCACAACCCGTCCCTTTAGGTTAACCCATGAGTTGGTTTATTTTTGCGATGAAAAACCTACCTTTCATTTAAATCATTGATATTATTTTAGGAGAATGGAGGGTAAGGGAGTTTGCAATATGAAAACCTTAAGGAGATGAATTTGAGCCCTTGTGGTTGCTAAACAAATTAAATTATGATCCAATTCCAAAAAACTAGGTTACTTATAACAATTGTGTAGTGAATGATAGTTGCATAATAGTTGTGATTTTCATAGCACTTATATTGGAACTATACTATCACTATCATTTGCAGCTGGATAAAACTTTCTTAGTGAAATTCCTAAACATTTAGGGGATCAGCCGGTCAATCCTTATCCTTCCATAATTCCTATATTTTGTATATTTTGACAATTATAAAAGCTCAATATAAAAAGTTTTCATTTTTTTACTAAGTGTAAACAGTTTTGTGAGAAGTATGATGCTGAGTGAAGATTATATTAAGAAGAGTTCATCTGCTGTGTTTTCTTGTTATTTGTTTCTGATTTTGAGGCTCTATAGAAATGAAAAGTATTAGCCCAGTAAAAAATAAATAAATCGGTTTTTTCCCGAATTTTTCTTATCCTGAAAAACGACACAAGAATGAATTTATTAGACAAAAACTTTTCCGTTATATTGCTGTAGTCTAAACAGTCACCATCATCGCGTTCATCTACAACACGCGATTTGTTGCTATGCGAAGCATTTCTTGTTTGGTTTGAAATAAATTTCTTAAAGATTAGACTGGCTGAAATTGTGCTAACATATTTTAACAAGAAATCGAGATCTGCGCGTATTATGTATGATCAAAATCCAGCAAAGTTTATCCAGCTCACTCCAGAGCATGAAGTGAAATAGTTCACCTGTCTTCCCACGGTATATCCAAACACCTTCTGACAATCAAGTGATCATGGTTTGAGTGAAAAGTTCGGACAGTTTTATTTAAATGTCCGAAAAATATACAAATACGACTCTTTGACATTAAATAAACAAAGTAAATCTATAAAACGCTACCAGTTAAGATTCCAGAAATTTTTCTAAACGCATAAATCATCCAAATATCAACTCATCAGGAAACAAAAAGAAAATTTCGTTTTGTTATTAGACTGTCGTTTCCTTCTCAAATGTAGAGTAACACAATCTATGTTGTTAATAGCAACCAAGAAATTGTTCGAAGGGTGTGTGTAGATGAATTGGCATAGGATGAACATTTGTAGATTCATAAAAATATCTGAAACCGATTTTAATTTATATACGAAAATGTTCTAGAAAAGTGAAGTTCGCTACAAATCATTCTTGATCACACCAAGAGTGATATATAACAATGCAAACAGTATCCTTCTCGCTTGTTCACATGTTACATTTGAAAGTACTGCTACCGACGTGATGGCATTTCTCCAACATAAACAGCCGTATCTGGTTCACATTCGAAATAGCGTTGTCAGAACAGACCAGGATAATTCGTTCATTTTTGTCACGACTTCCGTGACGTCAGTGTCGTAAGAAGAATACGACTTTTAAGATTATCTGTTCAAGGTATGAAATGCGAACAAACTTTCTTCGTGCAAACTCTTCAAGTAATTTAATTTCTGGCAAACCTAAACAATGAAACCATGTAAGATAAACACCAATAAGAAATAATTTCCTAGATTTACTATTGCAAGAGTTGTACAAAACGAAAGTGACGTCATATAAAAAATAGTCTTATAATTTGCATGAGAGCCTAATAACAAGTATTGTCTCGATTTAAATTAGAACAATAACGACGTCCCCTAAGAAGTTGTAATGTCTAAGGCGTTTTACTCCGTTCTAAGTGGTTTTAAAAATTACTCCGTACTTAAGCCCAATAGAATAATAAATTTCTCTTTGTAAACGAAACAAGCGTCATTGATAGATTGAAAACGAGGCGATAGATGTTGTAACATCTACTTGTGACATCTCGATTATCCTACTTTTTCGGAAATCTTTTTAGTATGCATGTAAATGCAACAATAACCAAACAAAGAAAACAAAAAAATGAATATTTGAAGAAGTGTAACAAGCAATTTATGACAAATATTTCTAACGCCCAATTTTTTCATTCTCGCTCGTTTCGAGTATACCTGGTATGCATGGTATAGTAGAACTTATTGCCCCTTTTTACGTCGGCCTAAATTTAACGTCAGTCTTTATTGGCGTTATTTTTGAAAAGTCCACGGTCAAACTCTCACAGACAAACAGCTAACGCCTAAAGACCTTTTGACGCCCAAGTCATGCAAATTAACGCCATTGAAACGGCCGGTGTAAAAGGGCCCTTACTTTGACAGCAATCCGCTCGCTATCACAACGAACAACTGTTCGGTCTTCGTACACTTCGCTGTGGATGTTAAAATGACGCTGACGATTGAAAAACATTTCGATCGCATGATATCGACCTAAACAAAACAACAAATTAAATGGTTCTAGTGTCATGGTACTTCCCCGACTGACGGAGCCCCACGGTCAATTTCCAAAACGAAACTCGTGTTATATCCAGTCAGATGGTAATGTCCAGTTCAGCTACTTCAAGAAAATGTCCATGTTAACACTATGGTTGTTGTTGTTGTTTATTTGCAACATCACATCATGGCGTGGAAACCATTTGGAAGGCTTGAAAGATTTTTTTTAAGTAGAATAATTCAGCTTTTATGTCGAAATGACCTCAGGAATGGTCTGTGCGACAATTCAAAGATTGAGAAAATGTCGCAGAATTTCGATCAGTTTTGGAAAACGATAAATTAAGACAATTTTAAAATTATTTAAAGCATTAAAATAATACTCAAATTGAGTAAATGTTTGACACATGATACTATTGATAACTATTGCACTTCAAATTAAGTCATAAAACAGGACAGGATCATAAAACTGTCTCCATATGGATTCCAGTAATACGATGACACAAACAAACAGATAAGACTTACCTTCGTGAATGTAGTTGGTGTCTAACAATCTTGCGTATTCCACGTGTAAAAATATGTTCTCCGTTGATGGAGGTCCAGATTTCACGAAATATACACCTTTGCTAGTGAGCAAAGCTTTCAACTTATCACCACCAGGTCGAATCTGCTCCATTACAATGAATCTGAAACCAAAAACAAATCATGTGTCATTTAAATATAGCATAGTTTCAACAGGCCCAAACTTCAGTTTAAAGTTCGTATGATGGCCTGTATGATGGCCTGCTCTACTGTCACTGATTAGGATGTAAATGGCTTTAAGAAATAAAAAACAGCAAAACAGAAATAAAAAAACATGTAACCTGCGACCGCTTAAAATGATGACATTCTGCGGATCAAATTTACAGGCTTTACCGCCTGTTTAGTTACGGTCCAAAATACTTAAAAGACACCAGGACTAGTCAAAATGTTTCGGCCAAAAAAGCTTACTTCTCGCTTAGAATTCCTTCATTGAACTTCAACAAAATTTCTTGTCCTTCACTCGCCATCTTGTTGTATTTACCAAGCACACCACCATGTTCGAAACAGTTGCGCCTCATACGTACAGGCAATGGCACGGGTACAACACTCTCCGTGGTCGTTCGAACGGCAGCAGCAGTTCCGGAGGCTAAATCCAATACACCTGCAACAGGTTTAGCAACAGTTCCAACCAAACCTTTACCAATGCCAGTAAAAAGACCCTAAATCCAAAACAAGGCTGAGTTTACTGACTTGACAAAAACATAGAAATTTGGGAAAGGTGTATATTTTATTAGGTCCACAAAAAATAAACCGACTTTCCGATCCAAGCTTGCAGTTCGTCCATGGGCAGAAACAAAACAAACAAAACAAACAAAATGGTGGAAAAGAAGCGCTGCAACTCACAGGCAATCCATTCTCAGTGATCCCTTCAATAGGCTGTGTGACCAAGCCAGTGAGACCACCAATCACACCCATACCTAAACCTTTCAAGCCAGCAGAAAAATGCGAAGAACTTGTACCGGCACGTGATGCTCGCAATGAATCACGGGATTCCTGAGACTTGTTACCCATGGAAGCAGACCACAGACCGTCTGCTATAACGCTAGTCATCTAAAGAAACGGCAGAAAACATGGCATCAGCCTATAAACATAAGTAACCATTGAAACGGATCTAAATTATAAAATTCGTTGACATTTTCTGGTCAAATGAGACGCAAAAATCATCGGAATTATCATACCGAAATTGATTGAAAAAATTTATCATATGTAAGTAGACGACAATCAAAAATAAAAGTGAACATGCCGAAGCGTCATTCTACATTAAGGAGCTTACGCGAATGTTTTTCTTGATTGATTTCATTTTTAAAAGAAAGTCTACTACATCATTTGGAAATTTTTGTCAGATGATTACATGATTAGAAGTTTTGCACGTTCTACACACATCGTGATGATATGGCATGTTTTGAAGTCGTAGTAAAAACAAAGACTAAATATTCGTCAAGAAACAACGTAATACGTCAAAACGAGGTCTGTATGTGCAACTGAGTCGGAATGTGACACATTAACATGGATATGACTTATAAACATGAATTATAGGGGAAGGTGTAGGGCGGATGACTCACTGGATTTGTTATGAGTGGTGTCAAAGAAACGCTCACTGGATTTGTTTTTAGCTATTTCAAAAGTTTCCAACCTCCTACCTTGGCTGCACTATCTGAAAATCCGTGAGCAACATTTACAAACAAACCCCCAACATTGCCTTTCTTAATCAATCCTTGCACACCAGTAGAGAAATCTTGAATGAAGCCCATCGGATTACCAAGTATGTCCAGCGATCCGAGTAACACAGCTGCCTGGCTGATAAACGTTTGCTTGTAATAATGTAGAACGTGATCAAGTAGCATTTGTACAGCTTCGAATACGCTATGACGTTGATATGGTTCAAAAGATATTACCGCTGACTCGAAGTTTACCAATGGAATTCCTACAGAGGGAGAGAGCAATCGTGTGAACGGTTTTTTGCACGGGGGAATACCGTGTGAACGGGGCTGCCCACAAGCGAACATTCTTCATCTTTTAACGGATTGAAGGTTCAGCAATGATGTTTGTTTTCCATTAACAAGATCAACAAAGAATTTTTGAACAGTATCTCACCTAAACCTTTTTTCAACGTGACAAGCTCATCTTCTAACTTGCCAGTAACAACCAAACTCATTGTCAAGTCACCTTGATGAAACACAATGTCCTCGAAAAAATACTTCTTCTCATTGGTCTTTCTTCTTGCATCGATGTAGCGACTATCTAAGATGACTTTGCTCGTCATATCCTCACTCTCTTCGACGGTGGAGTGCAGTTTCTGGACCGCTTGGATGAGCTTCAACAACAAACGATCTTCTAGTTTCAAATGAAGATTGCATACATCCACTTGAACAGTCTAAAGAACAGAAAGAAAATTCTTGCATAATGTTTTCATATTGATCGGATCATTTCTTCTTGCGATTGCCTTCTTATAGGGACAATATAACAATAGAATTGAACAATTATCTTGATGGTGGTATAGCTTATATGAAAAGTTTTCCAGGAGCAACGGCTTCTAACATCAATCATTATACAATTCCAATTCTTAAAAAACAAGTTTTATCTTTTTGATAAATCAGAGATAAGAATGCATCACTTATGCTTATGGAAGTTATGGAAAGACGGATTGTATATCTGTGCTTATAGAGGAGCCGAGCTATTAGAAGTTATAAGTTAATGACCCTTGCCTACAAAACATGAACGTTCATTACAAACTAGAAACAAGACTACCTTGAACACAAGCAATTCGTAAATCTTGTCCCTTTCCATATTTACACGTACTTCGAGATTGTTCCGTCGGCTACCACTTTTCGATGCTTGAGGAGATGAGAACAAACAAACTGGCACTTGGCTTCCATACAATTGATTGTCAATTTGTACGGAACCGATTTGAAGGTCGATATTGTTGCGTACATTATCGAAGTTGGCATAGAAATTAATCGAGGAGAGTGTTACAAAGAGAAGCTCCTCTGGAATAAAATTGATGACCGAGATACCAACACCCGACGCTAACGAAACCACAATCTGGAAAAAAAGAATTGGTATTACGATAAATATATAATATATAAATATATAATAGAAAAAAAAAGAATATAAATCGATAACAACAAAATATACAGAAATATTGGTGGTGTTGTTTTTAAGGTTACTTCCAGACCTTTCCAGTCTCTAGTGAAATCTTTCTCACATAAGGAGTATGTTTTTTTTAAACTGGGGAATAGAGAATTCTTCTCCTGATCTTCTTTAAAACGCTGTATCTGTATCTGTATCTGTCCAGTTGTTTCTTTTAAACTTTAAATGCTGTTAATAACTCTTTAATTTTCTTTTTAAAAATGATGACCAAGCAGTTGGTTGGGACATTACCTAAAGGCCAATCTGCACTAGGTGGAAAATGTCGCTGCGGACAATTTTTATCGTTGCACCGAAAAGTAGAAATGGTTTCTACTTTTCGTTCAATCTACATTTCCCCCCGCGACTTTCATTGTTTTCGAGGTGGAATGAATTTCTTGGGATTAATCGAAATTAGTGACGGTTCGTCCTGCGTTCATTTTTATTCCTTCTTGACTGCAAGAGATGAAAATGAAAGAGGAAGGCTGTAATCGTCTGTAAGGTCCTTCAACAAGCACATTTTTATTTCGACATAACAACTTAAGTAAATTAAAATACATAACAACGTCATTATAACAGTAGCATGTGAACAACATGTGAACAACATGTGAACAACATGTGAACAAGCGGTTTCAGGCCGATTAAACGTACACAAAGAATGTGCACAAAGAAAAACAAATTGGTTTTACCTCGGTTGACGTGACTTTTGAACTGTCATCATCATTTGTTGTTAAAACATTAGAGTGTGATCGTCCAATCACCAGCCAGGGATCCTCCACCTGCTCCTGGTGGGCATCGGACACTTCAATCACCTGTGTTGGTCCATTCGAGTACAATCGTACAGAAAGAACACCGGAACCAGGTCTCAACTTTTGACGCGTGATACAAGTAAGTGGGTACGGTTGGGAGCCAGTCTTTCGTGCCAGTATAACAGGTAAACCTGGACGAGGGTTCAAATCAATCAACTGTACAACGTAGTTGGCCAGACCACACCTCAAATGATTGGAATCGAAGTACCAAGTCTGTGTTTTGGTTCTTTGAGGATTCAGAAAATTAAGGACTAGACGGAACTGCTGTTTTCCGTCATCCAGGTATCTATCATCGATGTCGAGAACTAAAGAGGAGCTTTTCTTATCTTTTCTACTTGATGAATCGAAATGAACTAGATTGCCATCAGCATTCATTCTCCACAGTTGGGAACGTTTGTGTTCACATTTCCTTGCCAGTATCACATGTCTACCATCACTAACATCAAGCACCAACTGATGGTCAGTATTTTGTGTCGAATCATGCTTGGAACAAGAGTGACTAGAAAGAAGCAGTAATATTAGCTAGCTTCAAAAGTGTCTTAAATTGTAAAAACATCAAAATACACTGTCAAATGTATCTGGTCAATTTTTTATTCCCTTTCAGATGATTTAGAGAGAATCTCCAGATGGACCAATTAACCTTTCCTGAAAATCAGTTTAAACACCGTATTATGGCTTAACACAAGCAAGTCTTGCCTCATTCCTATGCATTTTATTCATGTTCCTGAGTAGCTTAAAACTATTAAGGTATTGAAAATGAGGCAAAATCTTGTTGATTAGGCCATAATGGAAATTCGGGAAATTCATTTTGACATTAGTCAACCGAAACAATTTAAACCTTAGAGAACTTACTTTATTCAACCGAAACAATTTAAAACTTAGAGAACTTACTTTATTCAACCGAAACAATTTAAAACTTAGAACTTACTTTATTCAACCGAAACAATTTAAAACTTAGAGAACTTACTGGTAAAAGGTGTGTGAGAAAGAAATAAAAATTGCATTCTGGTAGTACAACTTGTTCAGATGTGTTCCATCGTGTTTCAAGAAATACGTCTGTGCACTCTCTTGATAAACACTAAGTACAAGATAGGGTGGCAATAAAGGTTCATCCAATACATAGTCTCTTGCTTCTTTTGCTTTCACGACAGTCCGCATTTGAGCTGCGGTGACATTTTCCTGCCAGTAGAATACACCGACGTCGGATGTGTTGATAATCCGATAAGGCGGTGGGAAACTAGCGGCGTCGGAGAGTGTGCAACGGTACGTACCACCAATGAAGGTAATATGTACTCGTAATAAAAAATCATTTGATCGTTTCGTAGACTTGATATTTAAATGGTACACTGTTTCAAAGTCAAGACGAAAGCCACCCGACCATAGCATAGAGTCGTCGTCACCAAGACGTGCATAAACTATTCTGTCCAAGTCAGCACGAGACCAGTGGAAGTTTGTGACAGTACCAGGAAAGCAAATCACAGCGTCAGCGGGTACTTGGTTGGTTTGGTCATCAACTAAGTATCTCTGTGCGATCGCTACTAAACGAACAGTTTGATTGTCCAGTTGAAATCGTGGGACGAAAGAGACGATCCTGGTACGAGAGAATAAACCTTTTCCCCAATTCATCACGATACCCACATCATAACTTTTTCCAGGCCGATCTCTTCCTTGTTTCAGGTACAAAGTACGATTCTGTGTATCTTTTTCCAAAGAGAACGGCTTACACCATAAAGGAGTCAAGCCCTGATTAGGTTGATATTTTCTGCCCAATCTCATCTGAAGATGAAAAGAATATTCACTACTGACGTATGAGAATGGTAATGGTAACAGGCTGCGCGCTTCCTCGTGTTCATCAAATTGTCCAGCAACTTCTGCAGCGTCGTCCTCGCGTTTCAACATGATCGGAAGTCCAGTTTTGTTGATAAGCCAATATGGTGCAAACACTGAGATCTAATAGAAGTAAATTATCAATAATACAAAAAAACCCAAATAGTTTGAGATCATGTCACCACAAAACAACGACATAGGAAGATATGTTATAGACTTGATGTAGTTATTGACGCTGATGTATATTAAGATATCTGTACTTAAAGATTATGAACTGTTATAAGTAGAATTGAGGGTTGCAGTGTGCTGATGTCAGCAGTTGGAATCCTTCATTTGACCTCAATAAGAAATGGGTCTGGACATCGATTAAGTTAAACTTACCTAATCAAGAAATTACTGATTAAATAAGATGTTGGAGCACTATTTCAAAAGAGAATGCCAAAAGAAGCAGTTTACCTGCAATGTACCACATCTACAATCTACCACAACATTGAGAATTAAAAGACGATGGGTAGTATCATAAATACGAGCTGGTAATGAATAACTCGTCCCATCGTTTGTTATTTTGATCATATCAAAACTAGGAAAGTTCTCGAACGAGAAACCAATCTCTAAAGAGCCAGATGTTAATTCAGTGTGGACAGGGACTTCACCTCCAGGCTTAACCATCTCTTTCTTGGCATCTCCTCTGAGAATATAGAACAAATCAAACGGTAACCCGTTCTTCAAAGAGATGTGATGCTGGAGTGTAATGATATGTTCAGGTTGTACGACTACATTCTCATCTGGACCAAGAGGTTTGGGCAAGCCAATACATTGAATCAGTGCACAGAAGCTAAACATAACAGAAAGAGAGGTTTCATACAGATAAACATAACAGACTGGAATTATGTGCAAGCTTTCTTATACAGAAATTTTCAGAAATTGAAAGCTCGGTGAGGGTGACCAGTTTGCAGCCTTATGTTGTTGTTTCCATTCTCTTCTACCCTTTTAGACCAAGTTTCAACATGATTACCTGAATGTACTGGTTGATTTGGATTGACACCTCAACAGAAACCCTTTCTCACCACGGTTACTAACTTCCTTCCAGTTCAACTCATCATTGCAAAAGTCGAAACTAACATTCTCCTTCAGTGGACGACAATACAAAGTAGACCGAACCAAATACAAAGGAACGATATACTGTGCTTGGACATCAAGCGTTCCTAAGGAGTACTGCTGGTCGTTTAATCTGCCCATCAATTCAATGGGAAGTGTTAAACAATTCTGGATCATCAGTGCCGATTTAGCTGTCACTACCTTCCTGGCACCTTCCAAGGAAATCTCCAAGATAACGTATACCTCTTCTCTCTATGACAAAAAAAGAAATGAATACAAACAAAGATGATGAACTTTATTATGAAGACGGATGGCAGGTTGAATGGAAATCATGAATGGAAATCCTTCTTACCTGACGGTGATTTCCAACTGGGTAAGCTACTCGAAAAAATTCACCGACACGATCTACTGTCAACGGTTTCATTTCACGGAATCCCGATACTTGCACAACAACTTGATGGACCAATAGATTATGTGACATCTAAAAGAAAATACATCAGAAGGATAGTAATTCAAAACCAATTTGAAGATTTTCAAAATCTATTATCAATAGCTGGAGGAGGATTGGTACCACACCAGATATTCGACAAAACAACATATCGAGATTTATTCCGTCAAGACAAGAAATATCTGACCAAGGGCAGGGGAAAATGAAGACCATTATTACTTGATGACGTTGTTTGCTCCTCTCCTCGAATGAAAAGTTCACTTCTTCTTTATTTTGGACCTCATAGTAATCAGCCGTTCTTGACTCATTCATTTTCAGTTTGGTGAGAACTTTTGTGGGAGATTTAATAATTGTATGAAAACCAAGTTTGGAACCTAAAAAGAAAAGAAAAAAAAAGTAACAGAAAATGAAAAGACGCCTTCACTGATGTCTCAGTGATGTTTCTCACTGATGTCTCTCAGTTATATATCTCTCAGTTTAACTCCTCTTGCTGCTTTTGTAACTTTTTAAATTTTTTTCCAGGATTATTCGAAATTTGATGTTTCCTTAATGTTTTAACAGTCAACCAGACTAATCTCCCCCATCCATTCAGCAGGGAAACCCAGATTTTCAAGTAGTAAATCTACACAACTTACAAATAGCCCAAAATTCCAATCCTTTATTCTAATCACTCTCTGGGCTGAAGTTAAGTGGAATTGATGACAGCAGTGGAAATCAAAAGGAAAAACAAAGCTTTGGTATCCTGTAAGACAGTTAAATATTAGATAAATTATAGTTGTAGAAACTTTTTTTGTTATATAATTTATTTATTTTCAATGACGTCAATTGATTAATTTTTTGAATAATTTAGGTAACATATATGATAAACTATTATATGAATTAATAGCACCAAAACATTATAGCTGTTTTCCTTAAAGCTTTTCTATGCTGTTTTTACTTGGTTTTCAAATGAAAATCCAAACAAAACTTCACACCTGTTTCATTTCGGAAAAGAAAAGGAAGAAAGGGAGCTCTTTTCTTTTTCTTTGAAGTATCAACAAACCACAAATTGGTTGTTTGCTTAGTGATGTCCATCAACGCACTTGTAAAGTTCAAGTCCAACCGCTCCGGTGCTAAACACAAAACAGATCTCACTTTTAACTGGAAAGAATCAACCATTCCATCAATAAGAACCGTTTTATACAGATACATAATTTATATATTTTGAACTCTCCCTTATTCGAACTTAACTTATTCTATTGGATGTCTCAATTACAAAGAATCTAACCACACCACACGAAAACCTTACCATCGATTTTAACAGTCAACTTTTCAGGTTCTTTCAGATTGGCATACTTGAACCAGTATATGTTAAACCTAATGTAAAAAGAAATCAAATTGGATGGTTCACAATTTCATCATTACAAATGAATACAAGACTTTAGAACTCGATTTTGTTCAACACAAGCGAGCCAAAATTTCATACAGTATCTTTGTACCTCCATGATTCTATAAAAGGTTCCCATGCTGAAACTCGAATATTGTAATAATTCACATCGAGGTGACATTTTGCAAAACCTTTCCAGTAATGAGCTAGATCATGACGTAGCATAATTTCTAAAACCAAGAGAAAAGGACATAATAATCTTTTAAAACCCAAAGAAAAATATTTCAGTTGTGTTGGCCTTTAGCCAGTGAAAATGACTAGGATGAAATTTGTCCGATGCAAATTAGTGGGCAGTATAGGATGATTTTGAGCCTTTTCATGTAAGATGATGTTGAGTGCAATTTCTCATTCATCCAGGAACTACATTGATAGACAGTTGTATTTCCCTTTTTCGTACATATTGAACTCAAAAAACAATTAATCCAAAAAAAAACTTATGTAACAACCAATTACACAAACAAAAACAACATGTCCGACCTATATTGATAAAATGTTGAGATACTCTGGTTCGAAATTAGTGAAAATACTTACTGCCGAAGATTACATCTAACAAGGGAACATCATTATTCCCTGCATCATTAATCAGTGTCACACATATCACATTAGATTTTAACTAAAAAAACAACAACAGAATTCAAAGCAACACTCCATACAAGCAGAATTTTATATTACAATCATAAACTTTCTGAATGGAAGGAAGGAAAAAAAAACTAGAAACGCTACAAACAAGCAATACATGAATACTGCTGTAGAGATATGTCAAGAACTCGTAGAGATATAAGAACATACTTCAATGCCAGAGATAACACTTAATGTCTGAGAGTCCTCACTCTCTGAACTCATGTTATATTTTGTCGTTGTTGGAGTGTTTGAAGAACTGGGGCCAGGCGATGGGAAATTCTTTGTTGGAGAACCTACAACATCAAATGAAAAAAGTTCCATAGATATGAATATAATATCAATTCCAGTCTATTCAAATCATTAAGTAGTTGACCTGTGTTGGGTGAAGCCTGTGCTTTGTTTTTGTTCATGGCTTCACTAAGTTGCATCTTGGTACTCTCAATAATTTGTATGAACATTTGGACATCATGATACGACAGACGGACATTTACAGGAGCTTGGAACTGGATCTAAAAGGAACAAGACGTTGTTTATTTTCTCATGTCGTAAAAACCAATAGTCAAAAAGAAAGACTTTCACAAAAAAGTAAATGGCAACCTCTAAGAAAGGTTTTGTTTGAACAGCATTAAGCAAGCCAGGCTTAGTATGGTATTGTTTTGGTTGTGAGGAATTCAATTCCACCAGGAAGGCGACAGGGTCAACTATGGATAGAGCAGACTCATCTGGCTGACTCCAAATACACGAGAAAACTTCTAGACTTTGCAGGCTGCATGAGAGTGGCTTCTCACTGGAATGATCTGGACGGTAGGCAACAACAGCTGTTGTCTTAAGGATAACAGTTCTGGTATCTGGATCATGAATATCATCGATGACAACTAATTCAGTCTCGGTGGCATTGACTTTTATCTCAAATGTTTTCTTTGGTGCCAGGCTGGCATTTGAAGTTGTGGTCAACGCTGTCGCTTTGGTTAATACAGTTGGAGATTTATTATAATCCAATTGTTGTGAAAGAACTTTATCTTCTTTCCCGTAACTCATATTACTGGCTGTATCAAAAAAATAACAAACCTGAAATTATTACCACAGTGAAATAGAGAGTAAATTTAAATGAGAACTGCCATCAGAACTGTGGAAAAGCTTGGAAATTTCAAAAGTGCTTCAATTTTCATGAAAATTTGCACATAGAACAATTCAATGCTGCTGGTTTCAAATTGGTCAATCATTTTTCTTATTTTGGCCAAAAAGGGGGAATTCAGGCAAAAATTTGAACCAAATTTCAAAAGTGCTTCAATTTTCATGAAGAACAATTCAATAGTGCTGGTTTGAAGTTTGTGATTCATTTTTCATATTTTGGCCAAAAGAGGGTGATTTGTGCAAAATTTAATTAAAAGGTGTAAATTAAAAGTGTAACATGTGGAACACATGTGTAGAATATTAACATTACAGTTTGGCTACAATAACCTCACTTGCAGAACGCCTAATGCCTGGGTCACCACACCTAACCTGGGACAACAAGCAAAGTTTTCGGAACAACTCAAATTGAAACAATCAATAATAATAAAAATTCTAACAAGGCATACCTCGATATTCATTTTCTTCTTTGCGTAGAATAAAGCGAAATGTTTCGAGGAGGAAATTGAATGTAAGCAAGACTTTGCTTTGATTACATAAAAGCGTCAAGTGACATCTTTCCTTTGTGTCCAAATAGTGAACTTCGAATTGCAAAATTTTCTTTATTGATTTGCATTTAGTTGATGGGAGAAGAATACCAAGATGCTCTGTGGATGAAAAAAATGAGACAAACACTCTCTTGAGAATGGATAGTGAATACATTGGTAATTTTGCTTCTATTTCAAATGAGAAACTATTCCAGGTAGCTGTTATTAAGATTTTCTTGTCAACAGCATTTTTCAAAATCAGTGGCACAAACTAATTATTGAGACACATTCAGCAAACCAATATTTGGGAACCTCCAGAAGATTACATGTAAGAAATATATATTGGACTTACTTTCAGACCGAATGTCGTGCAGAAGGACATCAGTTGATACTAAGTCAATGGACTTTGAACCATCAGAAAAAGATTCATACAAGAGTTTTGATTGAAGAAAATCAAACTTGGCCAGTTTCAAGAGAGCTTGGTGGCTTGTAGAAATGTCACCAAAGGAAAACCTGGGTACAGCTTCAATGGAAACGTTTGAAAGGCAAATTTCAAAATGCATCGTTGTCCAAACTTGTTTGCTTGGTGATGACTAAAAAAGACACAACAACCTCTTAAGATTACTAGTATGCCCTTTGTAGTGACTGCATCAAGTTCATTTCATTCGCTGAGAATCAGAGGACACCATTTCAGACATCATTATTCATTCAATGTTAATGTGCACATTTAAATTCCTTTATTTCGCCTGAGCACAACAAGCACTTATGCACGTTATCCGGCACATAAAATGTTCCCAAAGTATTTAAGAACGTAATATTGTTTGGAATACAAATTAGATGTTTTTATACCATTACTAAAGGATCCACAAGCACACTTGAAGGTGCAATAAATGTATCAAGCTGTTCACCAAGATTTTCCCCAAGCATTCCCATTATCAAAGAAAACTGTGATAGATCCAAAATAAGATGGACCGAAGAAAGTGTGCCAGTGATTGACATGTCTGGAACTAAAAAAGTAACTCTAGTAAATGAAAGGTTCTGAAAGCTGATGAAAATTAAAAATTATCTCCAAAATGTAGTATATTGAAAACGTTTCAAAATATTTTAATCAGTTAAATACTTGAATTTTACAAACCTTGCCTCCCAAACATCCATTCTAGATTTCGCTCAATAGTCAGGTCCAATTTACATGGTTCACTCATCATTGTATCTCCCTGCTCTTCATACTTAAAACGTTTTTCGTCATCTATTCTTAAAGCGCTGAAGATCTTCATATCAGTCAGTTTAACACTGATGCAGTCCAGCAATCTATCAGTACTATGCCCAACGTCATCATCAAGAAGACCTATTATATTCAAATTTAATTTGATATCATAACGTTTTCATAAAAAGAGAGGTTGTTTGTGTTCACCTGCAATAATGATACATGAGGATACAAATAAAACAAAGTGTACCTATCGCAACATATGGAAATCAAGAAATCAAGAAATGAGAAACTCAACAATGCTTCAACCCCATGTTCTAAGTTTAGAAACTCTCTAGTTACACACTTGAGTGAAATTAGAAACATATTCTGTACCAACAACCAAGCCAAAAGACAACATAACAAACATCAACATGAACATGTCACCATAACGACATGAACACACAAAATACTTACACTCTTCTGTAGTACTAGTTGATGACCTGTTAGCATGAAACTGACAGCCATTTGTTTTGGGATCGCTGCAATACAGGAATTTGTTTTCGATGTTGAGTGTACCGAGATTGGCCACAGGTAAGTCATTACAAGAGAATGATCGTGGCAGGATGAGTATTGGTGATTCCGAATGAACTTTTAAACATAACCTTGCAGCTCTATTCACAACAGCTTGCACCTAAAGATGAGTTTGCCCATTTAGCAAATAAAATTCTGCATGAAATAAATAGTGTACAATAACAAAGATTGTCCATCATGTGATTCCAAGGAAAATATATAAATAAAATTGTAAAGTGTAATACGATAATCGACCAAATTCTCTGTTCATTCCAATTATATTAATAATCAAAATAGTTTCTCAAAAATGTAAACACTGCTTCACTCTACAACTTTTTTTATGAAAATCATTTTCTTCAGTATGGCATTAGGACAAAGCAATTTGTTCTTTAGTAGTTTGTTGTGAGAATCCATTTCCATAAAATACTATACCTCGTTACCAGCACTAACAGCTCTCATGCGGCCAAGAACTTCTTGAAGTAGTAAAAAATGTTGACAAAATGATATAACCTCCATCGAAAATCTCTGTGTGTGAACATATTGTATGGCAGACATTGACAAGTTTAGATCCATGTCATACTCCCTTGCAAGATCCGCGTCTGCAACGCCAAACCGAAAAAAGGTAAAACTGAACGCTTTTTCACCCAATGAAATCAATCTAATTACAAAAGAATACAACTTAATATAAATGAATTCCACATGGCTGAAAATTCCCTCCCAGAAAATTCCCTCCCAGAAAATTCCCTCCTAGAAAATTCCCTCCTAGAAAATTTCTTCTGTATACATTTTAAGTTGGAACATGTTGAATATTATAATTATTACGTTTGAATTACGATTGAATATTATAATTATTACGTTTGAATTACGATAATAAGGTAAAAGCCCAAGAGAAAATCAAAGAATTCAATACTCTCATTTCTCCAATTTAAATTGACCTCTAATTAACTAACAAATTTGGAAATTTTATTATCCTCTAATCTTAGTGTCGATATATTTACTTTCCATCTAATTATACTGCGAATTTCTCTCCTTGTCAGAAAGCTTTTGTTGTTGCTTGTTGCATAAGAAAGCACGTTTATCAAAACATTATTATGCAAAGATGCTACACAATAACATAATTCATTGAATATTGCTTTTAAATTTTATGACAGAGCACTGCTGTCAATTCAATTTTTCCACTGGAATGTTCACTAAATTATCAGTTATACTAGTTGTTCAAAGAAAGCAGACTTTGAAGAAGAAATAGAATATATACAAAAAACTATGGAATTGAACGAATTCCCAAGAAATGTTGTGAAAAAAGCTATAAATGAAGCTAATGTAATGATAATGTAATGGTAATGAGAAGAAGAGTGAGATAGACAAGAATGAAGAGATATGGTTATGCTTGCCTTATGAGAAAGGAGTATCTGAAGGTATTGCTAGATTGGGAAGAAAATACATCATAAAATTAGTACACAAGAAAAATAAATCATTAAAAACCCTTGTTTCAACTTATGAAAAGTCAGAAAGAAAATGTCACAATACTCAAGCTGTTGTTGATTGCAAAAATTGTAACGGATCTTATATTAATGAAACTGGTAGAATGTTAAGAACTCGAATGAAAGAGCACAAACAAGATGCCATCAGAAAAAAAGAAAACAGTTCAGGACTGTCCCAACATATAATGGGTACTGGGCTCGAAATAGTCTTTGATGGTGTGACAATTTTAAATAAAGAATACGATTATAGAAAACATAAATTTAAGGAGGCTGTATTTATAAATAGAAACAAAAATGTTATCATGAATAAAAAGGAAGAAATAAAAGTTATATCACGGATATGGGATAAGTTTATTTATTTGATTTTAACGATGTTTTTATGTGAATATGTAATTAGGGAATAAAGAAAACATTTTTACTGTACTTTATAAGCTTGTTTTTTTTAACAATTTTATATGATCTGATGATGTTCTTACACAGTTAAGAAAGAAAATTTGTCAACAAAATTAAAAAAATTGTTTTCCCTGTAATTCCCAACCAAAGATAACTAGTTATACTAACATTTACATAAGTTATACTCTTGTAATGTATGTGCTCAAACTGTTGCACACATCTTCTTTAATTTTTTGAATGAAACTTAAGTTAGTTTTGAGCAAACTTTATTTTATAGATTACCGTCTAATAGGACCTTAACCCTAAGTCAACCAGAAAGTAAACCTAAAGCAATTATTGTATTTGTTGAAAGCAGTGAACAGTAGTTTGATGTACAACTCACAAAATTTAAAACTCATAGCAGGTTCATTTTGACAGAAGATTTGAATCTTCTAATTACATAATTACATGAGGAAAGTTAAGAAACAAAGAATACTTACCTCTCTCGGTACAAACTCCCTGAAGGTGATAAATCAACTAACTTAATATTTCCAATACTTCCATCGATGTCTTGGTTACCATCAGCAAGTACAATGTTTAAGGAAAGCATTGATAAACTTGCTTCTGCTAGAGGGTAAGTTTCTTTATTCATATAAAGGATCAGAGATTTCATATTGATGTTTAAATCCGTTTGTGATTGAGTTTCCTCAGGTTTTGAGAAATCTAAGAAAACATTATTTCTGTTAACTTGTTTGCTTTAGGAGATACCAGTGTCCATCAAATGCTTAACTCCATTATCATGCAAAAATATATACCTTTCTGCATCTGAATGTAACTCAGATTTTCAACAGAATTGTTTGGCGAGAGGACGGGATTTTGTGCACCGATACCAAAGAAATCAAGCAGGATCACCCATGTTTGTAAATTGATAACAACATCTAAGCCGTTTACATCGATGTTAATATTTCTTCGTTTCTGCAAAGAAAATCATTCTACTGTGTACTGACCTTATGAATGACCGGAAGAGTTAAAGTTCAACTGAAAAGGTTTATATAAGCTTTCATACAGATATTTAAGAATGTATTGTTTAATAAATATGTTTCATTTTGACAACACATTTTACCTGCTGTTCAGACACATCATCAAAATCTTTATCAGCTAAAGTAACTTCAAGACTGATTAACGGCCCAATATGCAGCTGATTGTCGCCTTCTGTCAATGAAGGTATAGACGAACTAGACATGCCTAAATATTCATTTTCCTGCATATTTAAGATATTTGGCAAGGATTTCGTAAGCTTTTGGATGTTCAGCAAGTCTCCTTCCTCTGGATATGATGAACAAGCTCGGTCCAATGAAAAAAAAGTAACTGATTCAGGAGTTGATGAAGAAACCAAGTACTTATACTTGTCCTTTCTCTCGTGAAGGAGATCTTCGATCACAAAGTTCTGCAGCTGCATCTTAAAAATTGTGAATGGTTGCACCAGGTTACTGTTATTGATTTGAAACTTTTCAAACAGGACGGTCACAAACCCATGTGTTTTCCCATGAAGTTCACCTTGCAGATCTATTTGTAGACTCGGTAATGTGAAATTCGCTGTCACATCAGTACCACTCTTGATTTCATCATTCGAGTGTGACATATCGGATATAGTAGTGCTTTAACAAAACAAAAACATCTTTGACAGACATTATCAATATGTAATCGATATTAGTAACAAATTAACAAACTTTCTGACAAGCAGAAAAGTTCTGTATGCACCATTTCTTGTCCCTATGGAATCCATAACACAGCCCATTGAAAAGACAATAATTACCCTACTTACTTAAGGTAAAGCATATTTAGTTAATTTTTTAGGTGCAAAAAAAGTTAAAAAAAAGTTAAAATGAGGAAAAGAAACCAAGAACGAAAATCAATATGGGCAGTACAAACAAACTTACTTTTCCCATAACTGGCTGTTCTCCTTCTCACTTTGTATTTCTTGTGAGGGCAGTGGCGTTGAAATTTGTTTTGAATCAGTGGTCTTGGTTACGAAGGACAATGTTGTTAAGATTTGTTTATAGATTGGTACTGATAAGAATAACTTAAGAGGAGAGTTTATGCTGCATTCAAAGTGAATATATTGTTTTTCTGACGCGGTAGACATCATTACAGATATTGGTGTGCACTTATCAGCTCTGATGTGCAGGTTAGTATTGTGCAGAATTGGAATTTGCTGACAATTATCATTGGTAAGAATTTGGGAGAAATTGTAATTTTTAGCTTTGAATGTTCTTAAGTCAGCCAAAGAGAGATTTACTACAGATAGATTAACTTTCTCAAAATCCAACATAAGTCGATCGATGTTGCACGACTTCCCACTATATTCCTGCACTTCCCTCACCGCTTCAGTCACAAACTCGTTTTTTAACGTAATTTTGCCAAGATAACCAACAACCAAATCACAACCATGCTCATCTTTTGGTAATAAAATGACAGGAGTCTGTATGATTGCTGTGTAGAAAAGTTTTGAACCTTCTATATCATTTTGATTGAATGTGTCTGCTGAAATGCTGACCTGTTCCTTACTAACAGAAACAGACTTCCCACCAGTGACGATGCTTTTGGCCATATCTGTAGCGGCCATTTGTAATGACTTAGCTAAATTGATAGCATAAAGCTTGAAGTCACCAGCAAATAGATTAAGTTCTTGAATAAACAACGGGTGATGCAAATAGTAAGCAGAGGCCATCCGCACAGAGATATGCTTCCTCTCTTGTTCATTGTCACCACTGTACGTAAAAGTTAAAGCCTGTGTTACATCAAGGTTAGAAGTGTCTACAATAGAATTGCTTCCTACACTAAATATTGTGTTATGAGACAGAGCAGTTGGCGATAAATCCAAGACTGCTATCGTACCAATGATCCCTTTAACAGATAAATGTTTATCCATTGCAGCTTCCAGTTCTAAATTTCCACAGGATATTTTAGAAACTTTGAGAGGTAGTTTCAGTAGATTTTTCGTAACTGTCCTTAAGAGGAGAACTTGAATAGTTTTGAAAGTAGCTTTGATAGTAATCTTTTGTCCCTCAACTGTCTAAGAAGATAAATGTGTATGAAAAGAAAAAAAATAACTTTTCACAAAAATTCCAACATAAATACAGAAAAATTAGTTACCAGCCTTTGAAGACGACACAAAATAGTGCTGACTTAAATAAAAAAATAAAAAAAATAACATCATACCTTCTTCAAATCCAATGTTTTTTCGTTACTAGACACCGAACGATATTTTGAAGTTGAACTTTTCATGTGTGTTAACTGATTTATTATGCTATGTAGTTCCACAATTGTTTCCAAGTTTCCTGAAAGTTCATTTTTGATTTACAATTGCCACCTTAATCATGATCAGCTAATGTTATTGGCTAACAAGATACGAGCATAGAACTTTTTGTAGTGGTGTTTACATTATTGTTACGATGGTATACTACAGACAAGTTGTGAGAAAGAATCCTAGATTCTCATCTTAGATTCTATTGTTAGATCAATAAGTCTGCAATACAGTGTTTCTGTAAGTTAGCACAAGAAGCCCGAGTTTCATTTTCAAATTTTTGTACTTGGGAGACTTTAGTTGACATGTTTAAAATGTTAACTTGTTGCTTACCATTGATATAGAGTGTGTTGAAGTTTATGGTAAGATTATGCACAGGTCTGTTTTCATGACTTGAAAGTGTCGGACAGTCAGCGTTAATCATCTGATAATGTATATGAATAAGAAAATCATCAGCAGACATGTCACCATCTAAAAGGAAATTTATTAAAATTATGTGATGATTATCCATACCATGTAGAGTCTTCTTTAGTGAATAATTGGGGTTACTTAATCGTAGCTGTTTGGTTATGTCTTCCATACATTCCTTGGGTACAAGATTGTGCTGATATTTTTATATGTTTTTGTATTGATCGTTTTTCATTTTTATAACTGCCTTTTGTTGACGCTGGATTTAATAGTGTTCATCAATTTGAATTTCAACCTCTCCTTGCTTGTATTTCATTCCATCACACAGTTTATGTGCCATCTCATTTTTACTCATTCATTGCTCACTCATTGTTGTTTAACAATCATCAGCAGTTACGAAACATTAGTAGTTAGGAAACATTCGTAGTTATGAAACAACTGTTCACCTGGCTTGTTGGAAACCTCTTTCGAACTCACCAGCAACTCATATTCAGGCCCGAACATTTGAATAGCATCAACAAGCAGAAGTGATGAAACCACAAAATAAACAGAAAGATCGAATGGTCGTTTGGTTAATTCGCACTCAACTCCGTTCACTTGTAGTTCAGCAAAGCAACGCCCTGGACAAAAAAAATATTTTATTTTATATTGTATTTTCTCTGTAATTCCAACATCCAAACATATAGTGCCTGAACCACAAAAGGGTTGGTAAACAGATTTTTTGAATTTTATAGAAGTTTCAACAATTCCGAGATTTGGCTGTATGTAAAAAAACAAGCAAGAAAAATTGATTTCAGAAAAAATAGAAGATATAATAGAGAGATATGTTTTACCACGACTGTGCAAACCCAAAGACAGTTTCTCAAAAGTGAACTTTGCCAGCAAAAGTTTGGATTCCACTAAGAGCTCTTGAATATTCTTTGTCAGCATCACATTGTCACTAAAACTGTTTCCCAGGTTACTGAAGAATAAACAAAAATGAAAAATTTAAATCACAAAGCTGGGATCGTGTTTTAAAGTTTTTAAAGCTTCAAAAGAAGCAACAATTTACCTTGCAATGTCTTTCTTGTGTTGCATCTAATGAAAAGAAATGGAGATAGAATCATTAAAATCAGACAACTGATCAATATTCAATAATACAACTGACCAATATTCAATATGAATCAAATATACCTTCATTGATTAAAAGCGAATCTGTTTCGTTGGAAACACTGTTTGTAATTATGGATAAACAACTATAAATAACTTGTAACTAAAACGAAAAAATGAAACATTAAGTAAACATTACCAATCTGTGAATTTGGTTCAACAATGATGACCTCTACTCCTTTATCAAGATGAAGATTCATTCATTCCATTATATCATGTTTCTGTCTGCTGCATTGGCACATCAAAATTAGTAACAACAGAATCTCAGTTGTTTGGTGAATGCAGGCTGCTTCATTGGGGATAGACAAAAAGACTACCTTGACTTCATCAATATGTATAAGAAGCTGTGGTAACACACCAGACAGAAGCAAAGCAGGATAATCTGGATCAGCAGTAAACACCGTCCGTCTAACCGTGACAAAAAGAAACATTATGATCATAATCATAAACTGAAAAAATTAGTGGTCAGTTATTCCAAATAGGATGTTTGTAAGTTACAGCATTCAAACAAACGCCCAATATTTTAAAGCTGAAGGCCACCTTTTGAAAGGCCTGTCATTTAATAGAGATAATATACCAAGACACCTTTTGAAATCGAAGGAGACAGAGAACTGATCTACAACATGATCTGGACCAAATCCTTTTACTTGATACAAATTCCAATCATCTGTATGATTTGTGACTGAGATTTGTAATGAGTTCAGCTCCAGTTTATACCTAGAAAAATGTAGAAATGTATTCTATTGGAGTACTGACAGTATTCATCATCCATAATGTAATATTCAACACACATTAAGATATATATAATGTTATAAAAACTTTCAAAATAAAATTGAAATGAAATGAACAAAATTTTCATAGAATAAAGAAAAGCTACTTTTTAAACTTTAGAGACCTCGCATGACAATTATGTAACCTCTGAATATCAGTGGGAAGTGAACGAATTATTTAATTTAATTTAATTTAATTCAATTTATCAATAGTATAAACTGGTCAATCGATTTGTAAGGTTTCAAAATAAACATTCCATTAAACAACAATGATTTCTTTGCAACACAGAAATCAAGAACATGCTTACCGATCATAAAACATCTCTCTTATAACTTCCTCGGGGAGTGTTTTATCAAACATAACAGTAGTTTCTTCCCTCTCCTGCGGCAGAGTTGAAGATGGCGTCAAAAACTCATCATCATCATCTAACAATATATTAGACATAGGAAGTTAATTGAGTGGCCACAGAAACAGAATCCAAACGAAACTATTTTAGCTTGTTTAGGAAGTGTCTGCTAGTCCTGATTTTGAACCTCCTGTCCCAATTATTAACCGCTTGTCCTGATTTTGAACAGTCCATTCCAGTTCGAAACACTATGATTAATTCTGACCTGTTTGTAAACAGGGGCGACCTGATTGAAGACTCTTTCATTGACCCAATTAAAACATAAATTTAGGGAAAATACCTGGTAACACATAAATTTTAACTGGTCAACCCGATACAAGACTAGTTTACAATGATACATCCACTCCTTTTTTAACAACGGAGTTACAATAATTGTGAAAGAATTCTCATGGCTGATTTTGACAATACCTTCATCATTCACAGTGTTGGATACTTTCGCATGATCATTGTGAAATACAATTCGTCCAAGGTTAAAGATCATCTAAACAGTGTGAAAACTATGGTTAACTGAACTACTGCAAAGTAACTTAAATTTGGTCTTTTTGGATTTTTTTAAAATTTCTCAGTGCAACCTTTACTTCTTTGGATGTATGAAAAAATGAAGAAAATGAGCTTCCATCTTCCCTGATCACGAATATATAAAAATATTTACCCCTATCTTTTTCCCTGTTAAAGTCATTTTTACATAGGTACTTTTGAGCCCTTTTAACTACTTTAAAACTCCGGAAAAGATTGTAAATATTTCTATAGATTTGTAATTTTATCAGAGTCAACTATTATCAAGACAAGCTTTAAAATATCCATTATAGCTACATAGCTACATAGCTACAGAGAAAATGAACGGATTTTTTGGAATTATATCAAAGATTTCGCATTATAAACACCTTTTTAAAATTAACAAAACTTAGTTACCATTTTGTTCATCAAATGTGCTTCCACATTTGCACAATGTTGAAGTGGAATAATGATCTGTGGAGCGGCAATATTGAGATGAATCACCCATTCATCTTCTTCCTAAGATTCGTTAACACAGGGAGATTCGTTAACATAGGGAGATTCATTAACACAGGGAAAATCGTTAACACAGGGAGATTGTTAATCACAGAATCACAATCATTATTGGAATCAAATAAAACAAATTTTCGATTCACAAAACAACACTCTTTTGCAACATTAGAATTATTTTCCTACTTTGAAATAAAGAAGATTTTCTTATGGTTCCTTATCGGGAAAAACTTCCTTAGGAGATTATGACGAAATTTTGGTGATGAAATATTCCCAACAAGTTTTTCCCAATAAAGTAAGTGAAAAGAAGCTTTAATGTAGGACCAAAAAACTGAAGTATACCTGTGCATATCCCTTTGTTAAACGATCGACAACATTGTTTAGTTCAACTTTTGTAGCTAATTTAAGCTCTTCAAGACGAGAATTAACTGCTTTTTTAAAACGCTGAGACATGCTTGAAGTGGTAGGGAGCTTATACTTGGAGTGTTCTTGGATTGTAAAGAAATCTTTCACTTCATTGAAGATTACTGCATCATACACAACATTAGATGGCTGCAAAGTGACATCCAGTGTACTGAAGATTAAAGAGCATAAGCCCATATACTTTTTCAAGCAACAAGAAAAAATTCAAAAAAAATCAAAAGAACATTCACTAATTTGTATTGGGAGTTTTAATAGCAAGTTGTTTTCATGAAATTTCAAATTTGAAATTGTTCCAAGATCTGGTTATATTTGGTTTCATGATAGGACAATCACTCCCTAAACAACAGCAAATTATTTTGTGAATGATTATCAGTAAACTGAATGTTGAGCATTTTCCTCATTTCATACTGGGTAAGTCTCGCAGTTAGCACAATCTAAGGAGATTTCAAACAAATGGTAAACTACAATACTCAATTAATTTTCCCATACTGGGAAAAATTACAAGCTAAAACTCACTTGGAAGATGATTTTCTGTGACCTTTCTTTTTACCAAAAGATATCCGAAGAAAGCTTTGTTTTGTAACATCACTAACTTGTTTTTGTGGTTGGACAAGAACAGGATATACTTCACTGTATGGCGATAGATTTTTGAACATCAGAGATCCAAGTGTCGCAACCCATTCATAACTTTGTGTCTTCGGTCGAACTTCTAGTGAGTAATCTACCTTGTCGAGTTTTATGTTCAAAATCTCTTTATTTTCTAAAAACGTTAGAAGCAAAACCTACAAGGGCTATGGAAATATATTTTGCCACCTAATAAAGTGTGCAATCCTCCCGAGGAGAAACTGTGAAATCTTATTAAAGACTTGCCAAAAAATTTGGTTAACAAAATAATACAAAGTAACACTTTTTAACACAGAAAATGATTTAGGAAGTTTTTGTATTGGTTGTTTTATGTTACATTGACCAATCAGCTTCTATAAAATTATGAGTTTAACCAATCACGTTATGTTATGTTGATGGTTCAAAATAAATTGACAAATTGTTAACAACATTATTTCGACAAAGTGGAACCATGTATCACTAAACTTTCAAATGACAAACTGGATTAGATAAATTGGATTCAACAAATTGGATCATGTATGACACGTATTACTCTCAACCTATCTTTTACTCATCTTGCAGAATTTTTCACAACTTTATTTTACTTCAAACTACATAATTCAATTATTCGGAATAATTGTGAAATGCACGTACAGCATATAATGGTTGTTCACAAGAAACTCAACTGATTTTTGTTCTTTGTTAGTCAATACAACATAACAAAAGAAAAGTGTTTTCTGTCGACGCTCTTGCCAATTCTTAGATGCTGATGAGAACCAAATTAAATTTTACTTACTTGTTTCACTCTTCAAAATTAGCGAGCCAGTTTGTAATGTGAACGACAACTGAGCAAGTATAGTATCACGTTTCATCACAGATTCTTCCTCAATCATATATGATTCAGTTAATTCTTCCAGAAATTCTTTTTCCTCTAAACAATAGAAAGATTACTGAATAGTATATTTTTTCTTTAAACACAATTTAAGGGATCAGATCAAATGTTACAGAGATTATAACATCAATGCAAAAGTTTACCCCGGTAGAAATTAATTTTTATTTTAAAAATGCTGTCTGCTTGGTGAGCAATTTCAGCATTAGGCTAATGTGGGCACTATCAGGAATGCATACTCCAGATTTTAAGGCAAGAACACCAGACCCATAACTGATTTTGGTCTTAATTATTTGTTTTCAGCATCATTACCATCAACCGCCTGGAAAAGGAAAATAATCTGCCCTTGCTACCGTGTTTCCATGTTGTTTTTGAGTCCACTGGGTAAAGCAAGTAATCATGACCTTGCTTTGAGTTTTAAAGGGGAACTGAGGTCAAATTTTTGATATCGATTTTTTTCATTTAGGTTATTGAGCTTGATGAGAGGATCACAAAAATATATATTTTATGAATTATTTTTACATAATTGCCGAATAAGAGCGCTTTAAAGATTTCACTGTTATGACGTCATAGGTGGTATTTGATGTTTACGATTCAGTTATTAGCTGAGTTAAAGCGACACGGAGAAACAATATGTCTGAAAGCGATTCGTCAAATTCCTCTGAACTTTCTGATACTTCTTTTGCTTCTGAGGATTCTGATGGAAGTTTAAGTGATGCTGCTGGGTGCTATGAATGTGAGCTAGAATATACGGAGGAAGAGCTTAAGAAGATTGGGGAAATTACAACGGACAGTTCAAGTTCGGAAGACGATTTGGATTCTAGCCGTTTAGAAAATCTTCACTGGTGTTATTGTAGATGTTGTGATATAGGGCTGACAATGACATTAGAGGAATGTAAATGTTGTAAAGAATTTAATATTCTAAGTGAAAAATTGGCGCCATGTGCATTCTGAGGTAGCGTAACAAAATTGTTGAAAATCAATGATAGATAATGTAGACCATCCCTTAATATTTAACTCCTCACTTTTGTATGTAATTCTTTTCTTTCGAGAACTAATAAATGACTTTCGAATTTAACCGGGGGAAAAAACAAATAATTTTTCATACAAATGCATATAGAAAAAAAGAGTCTTTACGCCCGGTGGAGTTTCGTAGTCATTATACAAAATTATGGCGAGAAAAAAAAAGAAATGAAATATACACAAATAGCATAGGAATTCCAAAGACGTGTACTATGAACAGAAACGTAATATAATAAAAGAGAAGACGTTGAATATTAGAAATTTGTGTTTGGGTGTATGGTTGAAGTTTTCTTGATCTATTCACAACTTACTTGTTTATGTTGTAAATCCAAACTTCTTTTACGAGATGCAGATGGTTTGTTTGGGACGATGGTTCCATCGATGTTTATGTTGTCATATACCTTGTGCTTAAATATTGTCGGTACAGCACCTGGCTTCAACTTAGTATAACTACGTCCAAACTGTGGCATCAACTCGAACTTTAAATCTCGTTCGAAGCAATCTTCGTGAAAGTGATCATTGCAGAGTCGACGGCGATTATTTGTGGAATGGATATTGTTTATATTCCACTTTGCATTCCCCATATTGTGCAACCAACTTCTACATTGCAATTTGTACTTGTCAGGATCAGGAAACTTAAAGAAACTCTTATTTGTGCCTTTTGAACTTGTGTTTGTACATCCAAATGCAAGACACGTACAAGGCATCTTTCCACAGTTAGGAGTTCAAAGTTGAGGAATATTTCATTAATAACTGACGATACACGCCGTGTGCGCTCATTATCATCGTTTACCACCTCTGACGTCAAAAAACGGACTTTGAACTTAAAAATCAAAATTTTCAAATACTTATATTTTAGGAAATATTTAATATTTTTTGAAAATTCTTTTTTCTAATGAATACATACACTGTCCTTGATTATATAATGAAATAAAAAAAAAAATTTCCAAACCTCAGTTCCCCTTTAAGATTTGATCGATCTTTGACACTATTTGTCAGCACTTGTGGAGGAGAAATGTTACACACTCGATCGAACGGTCACTCTCCCCCAATGTTATCAAAATGGAAGTGGCAGCACACCAGTGAATCACTTGGTTGGTTGGTTGGTTGGTTGGTATTTCGGGTATTAGTAAGTGACATTAGAAAGGTCTAGTGGTTTCCAGAAGAATTTTGGTAAAACTTTACTATAGAAAACAAAGCAAAGCAAAATTTGGGTTAATTTTCTTTAATACAAAAATATCACGTATCCGAGTTAATATTCTTCAAAATTTGCTTTTCTTTCTGACCTCGCATTAATTACAAGGATTTCCATACTGGTTAATTATAAAATAATGATACGGAATGATTATTATGATAATGTGAAAATGGTTTTTGGAGCCTAGCTAAAGTCTTAATACAAAACAATTTAAAGTCAAAATTAAAGATGTAACACCTTTTGTCATGGTAAGATCTGCTTGTGGATCATCTTTCGGTTGATTCTCTGTTCCAGACGACCAGTATGGACCAAAACTCATTGCCCATTGAGTCCATGTTTTATTTGGTTCAGTTTTATCAAAACTATCTCCTTTCTTCATCTGAAAAGAGATTGGAACGAGCAAAAATAATCTTCTGGAAAGAATGAAAATAAGAAACAAAAAACAAAAAATTCAAATGAAAGGTTTTGAAAAATATTTGGTACTTTTTGTCCATTTCATTTAAGTCATTAAACAAAAGTAATCTGAAGTTAGCCATCTTTTTTTTGGATATCGGTATAATGAAGACATCATTACAGTGAGCAATTTTCATAGGAATGGATGCTGCCTTTTCTCCTTGAAGTCCAAACTTTTACTTAACAGATACCACCTCATAATGGACATATTTTTTGTCCTGATGGGGTTGCCATAAAAATGTAGACTTCTTCCATTCTCTCCTGTTGGTGATGTTGATTTTGTTGTAAATTTAAATTGATTGTTTACCTTCGCAACGACAGAGCTCTCCTTCAATTGTGAATATACAACTCTTCTCAGTATTGCTATTTCTTCATACGTCATTTTGCTTTCAATTTCTTCCAACACAGTCTTCATTCATCATAATAGAAATTAAATTCAATACAATATACCTTTCTGTAAAATACTTCAGCAGGTTTTGGCTCGTTTAAAAACTGAGTAATAATGACGATTACATCGCTTACAAAAGAAAACCATGCTCCATGGAAAAATTGTTTTACAAAGCTCTAGTATGTTTACGTAATAATAAGATGACACTGAGATGGAATTTTTCTTTCATCTTGTGATACATATCTTAGAACCAAAATATTGCTGTGGTTATTGTTGGTCTATATCCACATTAATAGTCAACCCTTGCAATTCAGACGCTAACGGGATTTCAGATTAATCACGTCGGCAAAATTGTGATTTACATCGGCAAAATTATTTTTCCTAAAAATCGTTGATAAAAAAGTTGGAATGACAAGACAATTCATTTCTTTAACCGACATACAAGATGTCCGATAGAACTGTATATCGGTGGGACAGTAATGTGATTACATCGGACATCAACTTCTCCGTTATCGAAACGAAAAGAAGAGTGAAGTGTGAGGGGCCGATCTAACCTGTGAACCCCAAACACAGGAGATTGATTGCCTTTCTTTTTAATTCACTATTGAGTATTAAAAATTAAATGAGCTGTATGAAATATAATTTATTTTACTTGTGGTTTCAAGGTTAAAGAACTTTTTATTATTTTCTTCGAACGCGAAAATGACATGGATCATTCTAAATATAAGTAAATGAATGAAAGTTGAAAATGAAACTGATCATGAAACAGGGTGTGAAAAATCATCTGTACCGGGCAAACATTAAACACTTTTACGGTTGAAGTTGTATTTAGTAATACATTTGTTGAATGTTTGATTTTTTTGCCAAGAGTTATGGAAAAAGCATATTCAACGAAATATTTAAATATGCACGTGTTAAAACCAGACATTTTCCATTTTCGTACGTAATCCTTTAATCTTTCAAATGTATTCATGCATGTATACACATGTTCAGTCTTGTTTGCAAATTTGAATGTCGGCGTTTATGTGTGCCAACGCCAAATGCAAGGGCTGGCAAGTAGACCAAACATTAGGACTAAAGTTCCCCAACATCGATGAGTGTCGTGTTGTATCCAGACAGAACCAATGTAAACAAACTCATAAAGTTTAAAATGCAGAATGTATATTTCACATTCTGCTATCCACCACACGACCCTGTTGTAGTGTTCTGGAAAGTAAATTATTTTATATTGCAGTTTTAGTTCTGCATGTTTTAATTTCTCTTGAAGCTTGCACTGCAATGAAGATAAAAGATAAATGATTTGTGAGAAAAATTGAAAGTGCTTTAAAATGTCTTAATGTCATCAAAAAAATCCTCGCACAGCCAAGTTTTACCAACCAACTTGAACCAACAATACCTTTCAAGCATATGAAATGGTAAGTAAATATTTGTGAACTGAATTGAAGAGATTATAAGACTTTCCACCAAAAAAATGTTGGTTCTAAGATATGTAACGCAAAAGTTGTTTTCTAGCCAATTTTTTGTAACACAGCGCCTAGACTAATTAGAAATGTGATATAACTTTTCTATTAATCATTTTGACACTCACAAAAACAACATTCACTCATAAATTTCAACAAAAATTATCCACCAAAAAAAAGGAAAGAGAATATTACAAGACATCAACAATATGTTTTGATTGATAAATTAACTATCATATGGATAGCAAATAAACATACCATATCTTTTACAAGATTTCCATCAGGCATAGATAAATATTCTCTGTACTCTTGCACATACAAGATCACATCCTTTAGTCGGTCCATGATGAACTGATGTCTACATCGTTTGTTATGTTCTTTTATAGGCTCCATAACAGATTGAATAGCATAGGTCCACCAGGATTTCGCACTATATAAGCATAAAACTTCAAACATCACACTATTCTAGAAGGTACGAGAATCTTAAATCAGTGTGACTGTCCATTAAAAATCACTCTTTAATAAGGACAACATTTAGGTTTTGTAAAATGTGCAGTTGATCTACAGCTAAGCTTTCAGTTAGATTTTTATGCATTTTGAGTAACACATCTATTACACAAATCGAGATACCTTTGTTCAAATTATGTGTTTTAGAATCAGATACAAACAACTGTTAAAGTTGTTAAATCGTAATGATTCATGCTTATGTGTAGAATTGTTGTAATAGTGCTCCATTTTCCAAGGTGATAAGCAATAGTTATCATTGTGTTTACAATAGTTATCATTGTGTTTACATTACACCTGACATCAGCTACAAATCCAAGGTTGTTCTTTTGAAATCAACCTGTGCTTGAAATCGACCGGAACCAAAAAATGTTTGTAGACATTTTAAATTTCGAACATAAAACAAATAGATTGACATGTGATTAACTGGTAATGACAATCACTTTTGGAACATGTGATAATCGGTATTACTGATACACATGAATAAAAACAAAGTTCATAAAGTTTTTCATTATCAAAGAAAAGATTGAATGACAACATTTATAATTAACTTACAACTTTAAAACTTAAAAACCAATAGAAATAAATGTTCGCCTGGATGACAGACTTTTTACATTATGATGTCATGAAAATGAAAACTTGATTTCATTCTAATCAAGACCAAAGTCACTCCATCTTGGTTGAGTTATACTTTCATTGGAAAAAAAAATCAGTGTGTAAAACTGGGATGCAAATCACCTACTTTTGATGGACAGGCACTTGTGGCTTCCACTTCTTGTGTTCCAAAGACTTGAAGTACCTACTAAAATCTTCGACTATACCAACCAGTACCTTGTATTGGCTATCAACAACAGTCAATGCCAAGTCCTGAAGGAAAACATTTATATAGAATCGCGGTCCGTCTGGAACTTGTAGAGATGTCTTAGAACCGTTCCTGTTGATTCTTGCTTCAGCATTAATTGGACCTAATATACGGTTTGTTATCTAAAAATACAAAATTGAAAATTGAAAAATATCATTATCACAGCATAACCAATCTTCAACCATCATGAATTATAACTGTCTAGGAACTGTTTTGGATTTCATTTTTGGCTTCTTGTGGTCATTCAGATAACAACCATACAACTATACAACCTCATCAACATCACAATTTTTATATAGCTAAACATCATCCTGATCTTATACTGACAAAACATTGGTTTTCTGCAAGCATTTTTTATAACACAACGCACCTGATGTTTTAATTCATCAGCATCATAAACAATATTTTTATATAATTAGAGTTTATCATGTCATAGACCGGTTGTTTTTGTTTGCGACGTTTCGACAGTTACTACTGTCATCATCGGGCGTTTGTAAATGAATGATGTAAAGTTTATATATGTTTTCAGTAGGATCGAAATTATTTCGGACCTGGAAGGAAGCAATGTCAATATTTCGGACCTGGAAGGAAGCAATGTCAATAATTTGTTTTGCGTAGAGCTGGAAACCATATCGCAGGAACATTATACGATGTACTATTAATACTGGAATTGTTTTTGACACTGTATATAGTCTCTTTGACTTTTCGAGCAGTCCATCCTTTTTCCTTGTCAAGGATCTTTCTATTCTCCCAATCAAACTTGTGGTCATTAGTCCAACAGTGGTCAGCAATTTCGTTTTTGGTTACATCGCCATTCCGTACGGCTCGCATATGTTCTTTGATGCGTTGCTCAAATGTTCTTTTTGTTTCTCCTATATAAACTGATTCACAATCACTACATGGAATTTGGTATATCACGTTATTTGTGTCGTTCATTGAGATCTTGTCTTTCGGATCAGATAATATGTTACGAAGAGTTTCCGTTGATCGAAATCTGCATTTGATGTTGTGTGTACGGAATATTCTTTGTAAAGCATTACTGATACCAGATACATAAGGAATACTAATAGTGGTCACCGGTTCTTGTTCTGTTGATTCTTCGGTGTTTGAAGTTCGAGTATTGTTTATTCTATTTTCAACTCTTCTAACAATCGTCCTGTCATATCCATTTGCTTGGAGAACCGATTTGATATGTTTCATTTCTTCAACACGATCATCGTCATTACTAACAATATCTTTCGCCCGATTTATTAACGATGCAACAACACTTTCTTTGCAACTTTGTTGATGGTTTGAGTTACAGTTTAGATATTGGTCTGTATGTGTTGGTTTACGATATACGTTCACTGAAATGCTTCCGTCTTGATTTCTTTTTACAAGAGTATCCAAGAATGGGATGCAATTATTCGATTCCTGCTCGATTGTAAATTTTATTTTCGGGTGCAATCCATTTAGATGTTGATGAAAATTATTCAATGAATCTCGTGTCACTATAGCGTAAACATCGTCAACAAAACGTTTCCATACTTTTGGGGGTTTGTCAGCGGTTGTTGTGGCTGTGGACTCAAACGCTTGCATGAAGATTTCAGCAACTACAGAAGATGCCGGATCTCCCATTGCAACTCCATCTGTTTGAGTGTAATAAGTTTCATCGAATAGAAACCACGTTTTTGTTAATACAAGCGTTATCAATTCCAAAAATTCTGTTGGTGGAATTTTCGTTTTGGATGAAAAGTTTGAGTCATTAGAGATTAAATCTCTAATTATATTGATCGTGTCATTTATCGGTACATTTGTGTAAAGTGATGTAACATCGAATGATACCATTTCTTCATCAACATTGACAGTTTTTGTTCTAACAAAGTCGGAAAACTCTTTTGAATTCTTGCATCGGTTAGTTTGTGTATATGATGATAATATCTTTGCTACGTATTTTGATAAGTCGTACAACGGCGTACCGGTGCATGAGACTATTGGTCGTATAGGTATTCCAGTTTTGTGTATCTTCGGCAGACTATAGAATCGAGGTGGTGGAGAATCGCTTGGTTTTAATCTGAAATATGTTTGTTGATCGATAAAACCATTGTTATGTAGTTTCTGAAGTTTTTGTCGTACTTCTTTTTTGATTGTTTCAGTTGGGTTCTTCTTGAGCGTTTTGTATGGACCATTGTTTATATGATCGTAACATTTCTGGATATAGTTGGGTTTGTCTAATACCACGGTTGTTCGTCCTTTGTCAGCTGGCAGAATCATGATACTGGTATCTTTCTGAAGATTACGAAGAGCTTTTCTGTCTTTTCGGCTGATGTTGTCGGTTGGTGTTTTCGATTGTTGTAGAGTTAGACTGACTTTAGCTCGTATATTGTCAGCTTCCTCTTTTGGTAGGTTTTTGATACCACTCTCTACATTTGCAACAATTTCTTTTGTTGGAATTTCAGTTGGTGTTATACTAAAATTCATTCCCTTCGACAAAATATTGGTTTCATCAGATGACAATTGTTTTGATGACAAGTTCATTATCCATCTTGATTTATCTACTTTCTGTTCGGTATCTTCCTTCTGTGGATGTAGGTTTGCGAATTTTCTAACCATAATGGAAACCATATGGAACCATATGGAAACGTTTTGTTGACGATGTTTACGCTATAGTGACACGAGATTCATTGAATAATTTTCATCAACATCTAAATGGATTGCACCCGAAAATAAAATTTACAATCGAGCAGGAATCGAATAATTGCATCCCATTCTTGGATACTCTTGTAAAAAGAAATCAAGACGGAAGCATTTCAGTGAACGTATATCGTAAACCAACACATACAGACCAATATCTAAACTGTAACTCAAACCATCAACAAAGTTGCAAAGAAAGTGTTGTTGCATCGTTAATAAATCGGGCGAAAGATATTGTTAGTAATGACGATGATCGTGTTGAAGAAATGAAACATATCAAATCGGTTCTCCAAGCAAATGGATATGACAGGACGATTGTTAGAAGAGTTGAAAATAGAATAAACAATACTCGAACTTCAAACACCGAAGAATCAACAGAACAAGAACCGGTGACCACTATTAGTATTCCTTATGTATCTGGTATCAGTAATGCTTTACAAAGAATATTCCGTACACACAACATCAAATGCAGATTTCGATCAACGGAAACTCTTCGTAACATATTATCTGATCCGAAAGACAAGATCTCAATGAACGACACAAATAACGTGATATACCAAATTCCATGTAGTGATTGTGAATCAGTTTATATAGGAGAAACAAAAAGAACATTTGAGCAACGCATCAAAGAACATATGCGAGCCGTACGGAATGGCGATGTAACCAAAAACGAAATTGCTGACCACTGTTGGACTAATGACCACAAGTTTGATTGGGAGAATAGAAAGATCCTTGACAAGGAAAAAGGATGGACTGCTCGAAAAGTCAAAGAGACTATATACAGTGTCAAAAACAATTCCAGTATTAATAGTACATCGTATAATGTTCCTGCGATATGGTTTCCAGCTCTACGCAAAACAAATTATTGACATTGCTTCCTTCCAGGTCCGAAATATTGACATTGCTTCCTTCCAGGTCCGAAATAATTTCGATCCTACTGAAAACATATATAAACTTTACATCATTCATTTACAAACGCCCGATGATGACAGTAGTAACTGTCGAAACGTCACAAACAAAAACAACCGGTCTATGACATGATAAACTCTAATTATATATTATGAATACTAGACTGACAAACAATATAAATATATTCAACAATATTTTTTATCATCACAATATACTGTCAAATCACTGAGTTCAACAACTTTGTACTTTCGATGTGGTATTTTTTTAAAATATGAAGTAAAAAGTGACGATGCTGTTCGTGAGATCTTTAGTGTTTAATTGAAAATAATCGTAGAATGGATATAACTCTTGCCCACGAATTATCATTATCTCACGAAGTTGTAAAAAGATGCATCCTCTAAAACGTGACATTATCACCCATTATCAATAAATCATACCCAAAATTCATAACGATACTTACCCAGTTCTTATTAGCAGACTGTGCTATAAGACTCCCAATGCTGATGCCAAAGGAGCACTTCTCTTGAATGGAGTAACGGATATTAACATCTTTAATTTTCAACAATTTTTGTTGAAAATGAAGAATATAAAGAAGGGAACCACGATTGAGACCACCAGCCACCTTTGTTTTGGTCTGCAACACTCGCCTAAACGAAGGCCGTACACACAAAAAAAAAAACGAAATAAGAACAACTGCTCCAAAAGAAGTTCATGAAATCATCATGTTGTACTTTAATGAAAATGTACACTTTTAAGGTGCTACCTTGCTACCTTGATAAGACAAGGAAATCTTTGTTTCCGTGTCTAGTAGAACAAAAAAAGGAGAGTCATAAATAACAATATACCCTCCATTCTGCTTCAAGTTCAGACAGTTTCTTCCTCTTGAATAATTCAAGTTTTTCTTTGTCATCCTCAAACTTTGCCTATAAATAATTATTATCAAAAACCATTTAAAAAACCGTTTTTTTTTCTTCGGCAAGTAAAATTCTTTAAAATTTACCACAATTTGAAATTCTCCCTTGAAATGCTTTTCTTTTCAAAAGTTATCAAAATATTGAATAATGAGTACATTTTGGATTTTATTTTTCAGTAGAAAATTGACCATGAATGAATTTTAAACTCAATGTGGCCTCGTGTTGTAATGTCTTAGTTACAGTCTACCTGCTCACATGCTACCTGCTTACAGGTTACCACATAACTCGTTTCCAGAATACATTGAACCAATAGATTCTTACCTTACTATCATACTCAGCAACAAGATTTAATTCTTCAATTTGGATTATCCACGGTTGTGTATTTGGATTACGATACGGTATAACCAATTTTAAGTGGCCAATCACACCTATAAAAGTTTGTCAATCATGTCAATAACTTTCACAGTGAATCAAAGCCAAAATTGATAAAAATTTTGTCCTCTGGGATTTCTTTTATTAACCATTAAGTTTCACTGTATTTTCAAAAACATTATAATATTTAAAAAATATCTTTACAATACATTACATTTTAAAGAATTTCCAAATGGACCACTTTCACACAACAGCCAGTTAATAATTTCAAAATTAACATAATTACCACATACCAGATATAAGCTTCACAGGTAATCTTAAGTTCTGAAGTGCGCTTCTCTTTAGAAACAAATTTTCCAATTCAATTCCACCTGATAAAAAAAGAAAAGAATTACCTACCAAAAACAACTTTTAACCTATTATTTTCCCCTCAAAAGTTTTAAGTTGCACGCAGGAAAAAATGGTGCCAAACTGCAAGTTTGGCTCATGTTAATTGAGGTGACCATTTATAATATCTTCTACCATTTTTATTTATTGTCCATTATGGTTACTGATTTATTGATGTCTACTTTGTTCCAGGTTGGTTGCCTCATTTGTTCAGTTCCTCCTTTTGTATCTAATACTTTGAACCATTACTTATTTGGCCTTGATTATCTTTCTATTTAAAAAACCTTGCAAGGACACAGGCTTCCTCATTCTGACTTTACACTGTTTGGACAATAATTATAGCTCCCCCTTCCCGCCCACCCTATTGGTAGTCTGATATATTATTAATTTATTTTTTGTTGTTTTCTTTTATGTACTCATTACAACTATGAATCGAGATTGATGTAACTTCATTGGAATTCAACAAATGATGGATCAACTTCACCCCATACTACTCCATTCCTATACCTGGTTTTTATGGACTTTCAAGTTGCTTTAGTTCCACGGTTTTTTCCTTGTGTGATATATTTGGCTCATATCCACAGGGTTTTTAATCCAGGGATGGAAGCAACTTTTGGTCGGGGTGCTGGGCTTCCTTTGTCAGCCTTCTGTTATAGGGATTGAACATGTACGTTTCCAATGTTATTAATTTTGGCTTGTTACCTCTTCTAGTTTGTTGGTAACATCATGTCACCTGCCGGGTGGGGGTTTCATCCTTTTTATTTGCTCAGCATCCTCACCCAAAAATTTCCCCAAACTTCAGTATTGTGTTTCAACAATGAATAGATTACTATACTTCATTTCTGTGTTTTGTTTTTGTCGGGAACCCATTCAATTAATTCAGAATAACTTCCAGGGTAGGAAGTAGAAAAGTAAATTCACAAACTAAAAGGAGATAATAACTGCACACAATTGACAAAAATTGTTACCTCTATTGTAGTCACCAATCAAAACTTTGCATATTTGTTTAGCAAGTTCGAATTAAAATGAATTAAATAAAGCTTTAAAAAAGCTTCACATTTTGCAACTTATTAAAGAAAGAAAGTATAAGAGAACTAAACACAACTTATTCCTAACGAAATACCATGGTAACTAAACACAACGAAATACAACAAGCAACTTCCTAACGAAAAACCAAAAAAGAAACTTACCTTAGCCTATTGATAGCTGATCTGCATTTAGGTTTTCAATGTATTCTCCTAAATAATTTTGCAGCACCCATGCGGCTATTGTTTGAAGCATCACATCAACTTATTCTGTAGAATTCATTATCTATGTATACAAAAATATAAGTACTAATAAAAGAAGCAAAAAAAACGCTTGTAACTTTAGGAGTCACAAATGGAATAACCAGGGTGGCCACTCAAAATTAAATGTGAACAAACATTTCCCATGCTTTTTAGGAGAAATTGTGTAATATCACCCGAAATGTCCTAAAAGTTTTAGGAGATTTGGAAAAAAATTAGGAGATTTTCTCTGGAACACTCTTACAGCGTAAGTTCTCTTAACAAATATCAAAGTGCAAAAACTTCATACCGTATTTATTTAACAAGTATCTATTTGATACATTCTATTTATACCTATACATACTAAGAATGTTAGATCAGACAAGTTTACATTCAAATAAAATTTTATAAATTATGTATTTTTTAGGAGAAATTTAAAATTTCAAAAGTTATTTAGGAGAATTTAGGAGGAAGATAGAAATTTAGGAGTTCTCAGGAGTTTTTAGAAGTGGTAGCCAGCCAGATAACTATCTTTTAAGTTTTGCTTTGTTTACATTTTTAAGAACAAAAATTTGCAGGTGGAATCTACTTTTTTAACCAAAATATAACGTTTTATTTGAATCACAAGAGGTAATTTTAGAAATGCGAAATATAAAAATTTGTGATTGCGAAACCCAAAATTACTGAGATGACAATCAATTCCCCGATTTTGCTCTGATTTTGGTTCTCCACAAACGAGGTTGATCAGTAAATGAATTTTGTGTTCTTTCACATGAATCCAATAAATTGGACTTTCCGACCACAAAGTGTATGGAGGAAATTGTTTCAAATACATGTGTATCTGTCTGTGTTTTATTGGTTTTTGGTTTTTTACCTGTATGAATGGCTGGACTGGAATGCATTTTCCAGTGATCTGGAGACCGAAAAAACACCAATTTTCCCTTTGGCACCAACCAAGGTGGAGCTTGTGTCAGAACACAAATCTAAGCAAATAGTAAAGTAAGCAAACGGTATCCCAAAAAAATATCTGGATACGTCCACTGTAGTAAGTGTTCCTAGTTGTGTGGTATAACATTTTTGGAATGGATTCAGTGAAACAAATAGGGGTTGGGGGTGGTGGGGGTGCGAAGCGCCCAAAAACGAAGCACTAATGAAACATAGCTAAAAATAAAACTCTAATAACATTAAACACTTTATATAAAATAAAAGTCCTTACAACAGGCTAGAGAAGCTCTTATCTTATGCACACTTGTGGGTTCAATACGTTATGTACAGGACGTTCTATGTGGAAATACATTAGCCTTTGTTTTTATGCCTATTAGTTTAATTTCCATTTGTTCGCTTATCATAGATTAGTGAACATAGACTATAATTTTGACTCGCAATCACGGCAACATTGAACATTTACTTAATCTACCATTTTGACATGATAGATGCTGGTAAAAAAAGTAAATTTTATCACTTTCTATTTCTATTTCTATTCTATACTATTCCATGGTCGGTCACCACTGTATTTTTATGAAATACCCGGTGAAAACTATTTATAAGGCATGCAACTCATTGATAGCAAGTTTTTTCACTGGGTCTTTGGTTTTTATAAGGGATTTATATAAAAAATGTAAATGATAAATACAAATTAGCCTTTGGGGATAACAGGAATAAATAAAAATATACAATAATGCTAAAGATAAATAAGTAAACTATCGCAATAAGGAAATAAGATATTCAGTATGATCGTTAGTATTATACTTGCCTGTTTATACACAGATGGTAGTAACCAGACTTTTAAATTTTAAATATCATAAATTTCCTCTCGGAATTAATTGACAAAACCTTTAATGAGACTCTTACATGGGATTGCCACCCTTAGGAAAATATCCCTTACTGTGATCCATAACGACACCAGACAATTAAGCCTACACTAGATGTTTTAAGGGAAGAGAGCATTAAGAATACAATAACTATTATCTGTATATTTCAACTAAATCACATAGGCACTGAAAACTAAACTTTCACTTTTCAATGTGTGCGAAGAAAACTCATTATCACTGAAGCCTGTACTTATAAACGAATGAGTTGAAGAAAAAAATGTTGCAACACTGATTAACTCACCTGAATAAAATTTAAGTTTAAAAGTGAGAAAAAGGATAATAAGAAGCTTCATGGTTGTTTAAAACCTATATATTCGACCTCACATTCCAAAGGTCATATCTATTAAATTATTTGCCCGAACTGATATTTTTAAAAAGTTTAAAAGTCTGTTCACACCTGTCAATAATGTCAATATGATATCCAAAGGTGCTCAACTCATAATGTTTGTTGTTTGTTTACCCTGTTGTTCTGTTGAGTTGCAATTATCAATGAGAATCCACGTTTTTATGCTCGATGTAAATGTTTGTAACACAATAATGTCTCAAAGGTTTGTTCATATTTAATTTCTTTCTTTCTTTCTTTCTTTTTTTTTTTGATTTATAGAATGTGAGGTACGTGAGGATACCAATTGTAGATGCATGATAATAACACACCTTGTAACTATGAGGTGCATGCAGAGGTGCGTGTGCTTGTGCACGGTCGCGCAACTTAAAAGGCCAGGCCTGTCGTTCCACAATTTTTCAGTCAACATCATGGAGTTTGAATATTCAATATCGGCGATCTCAGCAAATATTGGGATACCTAAGCCACCCAATTACACCACATTGTGTAAGCTATGAAACATCCAGCCTTAGTTACCTCAAGTCAGCATGAATAAATGTTTTTTGTTTATGTTTGGGAAAACAAGTTAATTACAAAAAAAGTCCCTTGAAAAAAATTATCCCAATGTTGCAGGAAAAGTTAACTATTTTCAAAAAATACCTGGTCTGGTGCAAATATTTTAACTTTTTTTGTTCCAATGTTGCAGAAATTCAAGATTTTCCATTAAAGTTAATTTCATGAAAAAAAAGTGCCCAATGTTGCACGCCTATAATAAATGAAATTGGGTGGGAATCATGCTCTCTGTCGTCTGGGGATTCTGTTTGGTGGTGGTCTGCATCCATGATATCATCACAAAAAACTGAACTTCTGAAGACAGTGTCTCTTTGTGAAAGTTTATTATCCTACGCGGACACAAAAAATTTCATTCGGGCTGTACTGTATATTATAGACAGGTAGAAAATGTTTAAGTTACCATTACATTGTATATAACTGATAATAAAAGAAAGAGAAATGATAACAACCGTTCACAACAAATCCATATTTTAACAAGCTTTCATGGACCTCATGATCACTTCTCTACAACAACTATGGTTAAAAATTATAATGTGATATAAAATTTGATAATAATAGAAGTTATATGCTACAATAATTGTAACCCCATTGATTGGATAGTTCTATTCAACACCAAGTGAGTTTAAAATCATTAGACTCTGGAGATTATGTAGAGAAATCGTTAAAATGAAGGAGTGTTAACTATTATGAAATTGGTACTATTAATCCTTAAACATCTTTTATTATTATTATTATTATTATTATTATTATTATTATTATTATTATTATTATTATTATTATTATTATTATTATTATTATTATTATTATTATTATTATTATTATTATTATTATTATTATTATTATTATTATTATTATTATTATTATTATTATTGTCAGATTGTGTGACATTGAAATGAAATTTCTGTATCTTGCTCACTGGTTTCTGTATGTCTTCTCTTTCTTGAAATAACCATTAACTTTTCTAATAAAAAATAGTAGCTGTAATGTCTCTTTTTTTTTAATTATTATTATTAGTTAAAAAGTGTCTGATAATCGAATTTAATTATCCAACTGTTTAACAAAGTTTGTTTTTTTTTCTTCTTTTTTTCACACTTAATTCATGTCACAAAGCAATCTCTGTCCCATATGTAATAAAGAAGTCAAAAAGTCGGTAAAATCTCAAATTTTCTGTAATATTTGTAAAAACTGGATTCATCCAGCATGTAATTATTTAAGTCATCAAGATGTTGATCATGTGTGTGAGGTTTGGCATTGCGCAGTCTGTAATTCAAACTTATTTCCATATTCACTTGTGAAAACAAAGAAACCTGCTATTCCTTCCAAGCATGTTCAAGTTGAATTGAATTCATTATCGTCGAAAAATGTTAACACACCAAATTGCAAGTATTATGACCCCGAAGAATTTGTTGAAACTTGTAAGTCTTTTTCTTCTCATATTTCTTTTCTACATCTAAATATCGCCAGTCTAAGTCTTCATTTTGATACATTTTGTACTCTCTTAAAGGATCTTTCTCATAACTTTAAGGTTATAGGCAAAACTGAAACTAAGTTTACTCGTTTTGTTCCTGTTTTTGAAAACTTTTCCATTGCGAATTACACATATGAACATACTCCATCTGAATCAAATTCAGGTGGTGCGTTATTGTATATTTCAAATTCTCTTGATTATAAAATCAATACTTGAGTCAGTATTCATTGAACTTTGCATTTACCGTCACCCTTGTATGTCTACTTCGGAATTTATTGACATTTACCTAAATCCACTTTTTGATAAGCTAATGGCTGAAAACAAAGGACTAGTTCTACTTGGTGATTTTAATATCAACCTTATAAAATCTGGATGTTGTGGTATTGAAGATCAATTTTTAGATATTTTAGGGTCCTTTCCCTGTTTTCCACAAATTTCTCTACCAACTAGAGTCACTAACAGATCTAGTACACTCATTGACAATATTTTCATCAGTCCTGAAATTTATTTGTCATCTATCTCAGGTAACCTCACAACTCCAATATCTGACCATATGCCCCAATTTGTACTTTTAAATACTCAAAATAACATATGTGATGTACCAAATTGTAACAATCTTTCCATGAGAGACTGGAGTAAGTTTGATGAGAAAAGTTTTTTACTTGATTATTTTCTTGTGAGTGGAAAAATATAATAAACAATAAATCAAATAATATGGATACGTCTTTTGATAAATTCTATTGCCAGTTAACTCGTCTAATTGATAAACATGTACCTACTAAAAGAATTAGCAATAAACTAAAAAGGAAAGGTTATAAACCCTGGATAACTAGAGGTATCCTTTCATCAATCCACCATCGAAATAAACTATTCCAAAAATTTCTGAAATGCAAAGACCCTCTAGAAAAACCTACTAAATTATCGGAGTATAACGTTTATCGTAATCTTATTGTGAGGTTTATTAGGACAAGTAAACGAAATTATTTCTCAAACTACTTTAATTTGAATAAGAAAAATTTTCGGAAAATGTGGAAAGGCATTCGAGACCTAATCTCAAGCAATACCAGAAACAAAAATAAATGTCTTTCATTAATGATCAACAATAACCTTTAACAATTAACAGTTATTTTGGGAGTATATCTACATCTATTCGAGAAAAGATTCCTTATACATCCAAATACTTTCAGAATTATCTATTCAATGCTAATCAAAACTCTATATTTTTGTCTCCCACATCACCTGTGGAAGTTTTTAATTGCATTGATAGCTTAAATGGTCACAAAGCATCTGGACCTTACAGTATTCCACATCAAATCTTGAATTTACTGAAATTTGAATTGTGTACTCCCCTTTCCTCTTTAATCAATCTTTTCTTTACCTCTGGTACCTTCCCAACTGCACTAAAACTTGCTAAGGTTATTCCAGTATTCAAAAAAGATTCGCCCTTGGAAGTCAAAAATTACCACCCAATTTCCCTATTATCTAATATAGATAAGATATTTCAAAAGTTAATGTATAAGCGCATAATTTCTTTTTTTCAATTTCATCAAACGTTGTACCCATTGCAATTTGGATTCCGTAAGAACCATTCAACAACTTTGTCCCTGATTAACATTACTGAAACAATTTTAAAAGCGCTGGATAATGGGGAAGTTGCATGTGGGATATTTTTAGACTTACAAAAAGCATGCATCAACGACATGCATACGGCAGTTAGATTTTCTTCTGTATTCCATTTCGCCGATGATACAAATATGTTAAATTGTAGTAAAAATATAAAACAACTCGCTAAGAGGGTCAACATTGATTTGAAACTCTTGATGCACTGGTTAAATGCAAACAAAATCTCTCTTAATACAACTAAGACAGAACATGTTTTGTTTAAACACAAGCGTCGTAATATTGATTTTAATTTGTGTATTAAGATTGACGGTAAAAAAATGTCTAAGAGTTCTTCCATTAAATATCTTGGAATCCATATAGATGAAAATTTGAACTGGTCTGTGCATGTCAACAAGCTATCTTACAAACTAAGAAGAGCAAATGGAGCTTTAGCAAAACTTCGTCACTTTATGCCACAACCTCTTTTAATTTCTGTCTATTATGCTATCTTTCATTCACATATGGTTTATGCCTGTCAGGTTTGGAGTCAAAGGGAAAACCTAGTCACAAAGCGTATCTTTCTGCTACAAAAACGTGCAATACGTACTATTTGTAATGCTTACTGGCTAGCTCATACATCCCCTCTGTTTCGGAAATTAGGTCTCTTTAAGTTTTTGCCAATGGAATCTTATTCAAAACCATCTTCAACTTGACGACTTATCTGTGCTTACATTTCCAAAATTAAAAGTCTTAACTAAATCGTATCTTATTTCTCAATATATTGACTAATTGACGAAAACTTATTACATATGTTATTATCATTTTTATCACTTTCGTTTTTTTTAGGTGGCCACTCCCTTTGACTAGAATTTTCTATATGGAGTGGTCTCCTAGTTATTCTTTCTTTCATTGTAATTGTAAGTATGAGAATTAGAAACTAAATAAATGATTACTTACTTACTTACTTACTTTCAAACCCTGCCCCTCATAGATTGAACACATAACTTTACACAAGAACAAATGCTTTTATACACTATCACACACAAAACAGTTTGTTGCAATGACGACAAACCACAAAGAAACACAAAAAGAACTTTGGAAAATTTAAAAATTTGTACAGATTTGAACCAGTTGCTTTTAACTTCATTAAGCTTTACTCTATAAGAATCTTCAATTTTTTTCCTTTTAAAATCGTTTTTGTTTCAGTACATAAACAATAAAAGTTTGTCCATGAATTCAAAATGCTGTGATGAAAGAGACCCTAAATTCTCCTTGTGGTGGGCAGCATTTTTCCACATGACTTACTGCCCCTCCACTTTCATTTACAGATTGACGGCTGTGTAAATAATCAAAATATAACAAGGTTATTTTCATACCGGAGAAAAGTAATAATGCTAAAGCCTTATCAGTTCAATATTTCTATCTAGGAAAGAGTTAAACAATCAATTTAAGTTCTGAAAATATTTTTTTTAATTTTTTTAATTTTGAGAAAAAAGAAGTTTAGTTGTATCTCCTAGTCTAAAAAAATCATTAGGATAAATGGGATGATATAAATTACTAAAATAATATATTCAATATTTTATAGATTTGTTCCTTTTAGAGTTTAGAAAATGACAACAGCTGCAAGACCAACCTTTGACACAGCGAGAGGTGGTGCCCAAAGAGGTGAAGGAAATTTGTCCGTCCTTTCGAAACAATATTCAAGTCGAGATCTTCCTTCTCATACAAAGATTAAAACCCGGTGAGATACATAATAATAATATTTGAATCAATAATTACCAGTAATCACATGTTTTCGATTATTAATGACGAGTAACAAAGGTAAATTGTTAATAAATTCTAAAAGTGATTACTGGATTTTCATCATAACACTGTTAAGCAACTGTTTTGAAACCAGGTTTTTGTAGGACAACGTCAACAATATGTAAAAACAAAATAGAGTTAAGCACTGCGATGGTAGCTTTTTATTGACACACTAGGAAACAAAATTCCTTGTAAACAGTTAGTCAGTAAAACAGATTTAAGTTTGGAATGTTTCCAAAAAACTTGTCTGTGTGAAATATTTTTAGATGTAATTTGTACTCTACTCTCAATTAACGATTAATTGTTTTTCAGATGTTGTCTAAGCTAATCAGATAATTTTGTGCAGTTGATGATTAAGATCATAAAAAAGTATTTCAAAAAAACTTTGTGGTCAAATGTTTTTCTGAATAATATACTGACCTTGGCTCAAAATTAATTTAATGTAATGGCTTTTAATTTGATCCGTAGAGGCTAAGGTATAAAACGTGAAAAGGCCATTTATTATAAATTCTAAGCTTGAACTCAAATTGGCTTCTGCATAGAATTATAGCAACTATAACATTTCCCAGGATAAAGAAATAAATACACAACATGGCCATTTATTAGTTTGTAAAAATGGTACAATGAACATGAATAAAATTTAGGTTTAAAAGTCTGTTCACACCTGTCAATAAAATCAATATGATATCCAAAGGTGCTCAACTCATAATGTTTGTTGTTTGTTTACCCTGTTGTTCTGTTGAGTTGCAATTATCAATGAGAATCCTACTGCAAAAAACGTCTCTAAAATTTTAATACAAAAACTCTTGAAAAGAATTTGCTTTTTATTTACTTGTTTTTGTTTTGTTTGTTTACTTTCATCTAATTATCTCAAGTCATGAGTTTTGTCAAGTATAGCTTTAATGGAAAGAATTCTCAGAAATCAAAATACCATTCCAAACGTCATCAATCATGTTTTTATTAAAAACCAGAATTTGAGTACCTTCATAACTAAAGGTCTATTTTAATTTATTTTAGGCAACTTGGTCAAGATACTACCGATGAAATTCGTGGGCGTGATTTCAAGAGGGATCTGAGTGATCGCGAACGATCAGCTCGTGAAAAAACTTTGAAAAGTTCTCGTTCTGCAAATGATGGTTCTTCCACTTCAAAGCGTGCACGTATTGAACCAAAAACAACTGCAGAACTTGACGCTGACGATCCTGTTGACGATTGTAAACAAACTTTTCTTTTACTTCACATTCTTCTATTCCCCCAACTTAACAATTTTTCACCGGGAGAAGTTAGTTGATCTGGCAATGATACAAAACAGCCTCTTTACTGTGAACTGTTTGTCCAATGCTATCATTGTATTCATGTTTGCATGTAAAATCATTTGTAGTGACGATGAAGATGATACTGCAGAACTCCTTGCTGAATTGCAAAGGATCAAAAGAGATCGAGCAGAAGAAATTATGAAGAAGGTATCATTCTTTTTTTCTTTTCTTTTTTCCTTATAAGTTGAATTTGCTGGAGGTTTTTGCCACTCAAATTTTGTTTGTTATATTTATTTGTTTGTTATATTTATTTGTTTGTTATATTTATTTGTTTGTTATATTTATTTGTTATATTTATTTGTTTGTTATATTTATTTGTTTGTTATATTTATTTGTTTGTTATATTTATTTGTTATATTTATTTGTTTGTTATATTTATTTGTTTGTTATATTTATTTGTTTGTTATATTTATTTGTTTATTATAGGAACAGGAAAAAAGAACAGAAGAAGAAAGAATCCGAACGGAAAATCTTTTATCAGGAAACCCATTATTAAATCAACAACCTGCTGACTATCATGTCAATCGAAGGTTCCTTGTTTTTTTATCTTGTATTTTATCCACAATTGAGGCCACGATGAAAATGACTGCGGACATCATTTGGGGAACAAAAAAGTATCCGCTAAAAGCATCGGTTCTTGCTGAAAAGTGTTTTGTTATTGACAACTTGTCTGCTATGTGGAATGTCTACTATAGGCAGGTTTGCTATGTGGAATGTCTACTTTAGGCAAGTTTGACTGTCTACTGTACAGTGATGGATAAAAAACCGGTGTCCCCTTTGGATATGTCTGCTTCATAGAGATGTCCGGTTTATAGAGATATTTCACTGTATTTCGAAACTGATAGATTACAAATATAATATATGTTATTATGAATGCTGACAAAATTCAAATACAAAACATAGAAATATCAGTCCCCGAATGGCACTGTGCCAAAAACTTGCTGCTATAATGTATAATTTTGTATAAACACTTTTCTGTATGTCGGTGAAAGTTGATTTTGTTGTTTTATTGATAGATGGGACGATGACGTAGTTTTCAAAAATTGTGCGAAAGACGACGATAAACCCAAGGTAAACCAACGTGCTTGTTCCTTTTGCACGTCATTTTGTTTTATTATCATGCCGTCACGTACTTGCAATTGCCGTAAACAAGATACACTACATGTCGGTACTTATGTCGGCCCAAATTTGACGCTGTAACTTTATTAGCGTTATTTTTAACAAGTCCACAGTCAAATTCTCGCAGACAAACATCCTTAAAATTATCGTCATTAAGGGCCGGCGTAAAAAGGAGCGATAGAAATTATGCACATCGTACGGCACGACATCCGTCACGTATCCGACATGTCGTTGTCCATTATATCTATATCTGTATCTATTGTTTGTATTTAGAACAAAGGGTTTATTAACGACACGATAAGATCGGAA